>CAMZMU010000038.1:54832998-55115857 GCA_947311845.1 Poa pratensis
AAACCTTTGAGCCTGCGCAAGGTGAACATCAAGTTAAACCCCGCCAAGTGCGTCTTCGGGGTGCCTTCAGGCAAGCTTCGGGTTCCGTGTCCCACCGTGGCATAGAAGCAAACCTGACAAGATCAAGGCCATAGAAGACATGCAGCCCCTCGCCGCCTCAAGGACATGCAGCGCCTAGCAGGATGCATGGCCAGCTTAGGCCGCTTCATCTCCAAGTTCGGCGAGAGAGCCTGCCATTTTTCAAGATCATGAAGAAATCCGGCACCTTCAAGGGACTTCAGAGGCAGACAAAGCATTTGAGGACCTGAAGAAATATGGCTAGCTCACCAGTCATGGTAGCCCCAGGGCAGGCGAGCATCTGAAGCTGTACCTAGCAGCCACTCCACAAACTGCAAGCGCCGTCCTGGTGGTGGAAAGAGAAGAGCCAGTTTCCCCAAGAAAAGCACTGCCAACCAAGTCCAGAACCTCCCGACGAGGGAACAGTCTCTCCAGGCCCAGTCCAGACCCACGCCTCAAGTCGAGTCCACTACAGCACCCCGCCGAGGCTCCTCCAAGGAAAACCTCGCCAAAGGTCCTGAGGTGCCTCTCGAGGGAGCCGACGCTGCAGCGCCACCGACGACCCGTCGAGCACCAGTCTACATCGTCAGTACTATACTACGAGATGCTGCGAGCGTTACCCAGTGCAGCAGAAGCTCCTCCTCGCGCTCCTCATCGCCTCCAGGAAGCTACGCCACTACTTCCAGGCCACCCCATCACGGTGGTCACATCGTTCCCCCTGGAGCAATCCTGCGCAACCCCAACGCCACTGATCGCGTCGCAGGATGGAACATCGAGCTGCAACCATTCACTTGCGCTTCGACACCACAAGAGTCATAAAAGGGAGAGCGCTGGCGGATTTGTCGCCGAGTGGACAGACCCAACTCCTGAAGAGCCTCGTGAAGAAGAAACCGCGTCATCTGGAGATACAATGCCAAGCCACTGGACCATGCACTTCGACGGAGCTTTCGCCTGCCGCAATGGTGGGGCTGGCGTTGTCCTGACCTCACCAAAAGGTGACAAGCTTACTACGCCATCCAGTTGTGCTTCACAATAGACAAGATCTCCAACAACATCGCCGAGTATGAAGGCCTCCTCGCCGGGCTCAGAGCCGCAATCGCCCTTGGTGTCAAGCACTTACTCATAAAGGGTGATTCCCAGCTCCTGGTTAACTTCTCCAACAAGAGCTACACCCTAAAGACGACCACATGGCCGCCTACCTTGAAGAGGTCCGCAAGCTCGAGAAGCACTTCAGAGGCATGGAGCTCATGCACATCCGGAGGAGAACCAGGAGGCAGATGACATCGCCAAGCGAGCATCACGAAGGCAGGCCCAGCCGGCCGGCGTCTTTGAAGAGAGACTCTCCAAGGCGTCCATAAAGCAGCCACAAGAAGCAGCAGCCACAAGCACAGACGAAGTACTCCCACCACCTCCTGTAGGTGGGGCACCCAACTGCGGTCCATCCTCAGGGGAGCGTGCTGCTGGCTATGGTGCATCAAGAGACAGGCTGGGTGACGAACTCAAAGACTACTTGCTGAAGGGAGTCCTCCCGAGGAAGACGCGGAGGCGGAACGAGTGGCTCGACAAGCCAAGTCATACTACATCCTCGAGGGAGACCTGTACCGCAAGCGCCCAAATGGAATTGCACTTAAGTGCGTCCCCCCCGAGGAAGGCCGCATGCTGATCAGAGACATTCACAGTGGAGAGTGTGGCCACCATTCCTCTGCACGCACCCTGGCAGGCAAGGTCTTCAGGAGCGGTTCTACTGGCCCCAAGTGCTTCAAGATGCTACCACCATCGTCCAGTCTTGCGATGCGTGCCAATTCCACGCCAAGCAAGTCCATCAGCCTGCACTGGGACTCCAAACCATCCCGCTCTCGTGGCCTTTCGCGGTCTGGGGGCTAGACATCTTGGGACCCTTCCCGAGATCGCAAGGGGGCTACCGCTTCCTCTTCGTGGCGTCGACAAGTTCACCAAGTGGGCAGAGGTTGAAGCAGTGCGCAGCATACCGGCCAGGCAGCAGTAAAATTCATCAGAGGCCTGGTCTGCCGTTTTGGTGTGCCAAATCGCATCATCACCGACAATGGCTCACAATTCACCAGCGGCATCTTCAGGGCCTACTGCGAGAGCCTCGGCACCAAGCTCTGCTTCGCCTCGGTGGCTCACCCACAGAGCAACGGCCAAGCCGAGCGAGCAAATGCTGAGGTCCTCAAGGGCCTCAAGACAAGAAGCTTCAATCGCCTCAAGGGCTACGGCAAGGGCTGGATAGACGAACTCCCGTCCGTGCTCTGGTCCATCCGCACGAACCCCACGAAGCCCACTGGTGAGACGCCATTTGCCCTCGTGTATGGAGCTGAAGCAGTCCTCCCCACAGAGATCAAGCATGGATCCGCACGGGTCCTTGCCTTCAACGAGGACGATCAAGCAGACCTCCACAACGACGACCTGCTGCTCCTTGACGGGTTGCGCCGCCGTGCCGCCCTCAGGGCAGCCAAGTACCAGCAAGACCTGCGACGCTACCACAGCCGCCACATACGTCCACGCACTCTCGAGACAGGCGACCTCGTCCTCAGGAGAATCCTCTCCAGGGAAGGTCTCCACAAGCTCTCGCCCATGTGGGAAGGCCCCTACAGGGTCTCACACATCGCCAGGCCCGGCGCGGTACGCCTCGAAACGGAGGACGGCATCCCGGTCAAGAATCCATGGAACATCGCGCATCTACGCAAGTTCTACCCGTGATCATAGTCACGCCAGACATTTTTTGTCTCTAGAGGGAAGCACACAACTTCACCTCCAAGCTTCACAAAAGCTTCTCCTCCCGAGGGCCAGCCCCTCTGAGCTCTCCTGATAACGTGCCGCCGCAGGCCGTGAAGAGTCTCAGCCACTGAATGTGGTCCCCATGCCTCGACATGGAAAACTTTATCTTGGTAATACCAAGTGTAATGAACCAATTCGTTTCTCAATGAAACATTGCGCTGAGGCGCCGCTGTGTAATATTTTGGTGGTGAGTTTTACTTTTCATCTTAGTTCATTTCGCGATATTTTCCCCATGCGCACCTCGCGAGCGGGGGCTGAGTACGGTGACTGTGCCTCGAGAGCACCCCAGCACCGCAAAATCCAAAGGATCCGAGCTCTAACACGTGAGCACGCTCTCACGCCTGTTACCTCACCAAAGAGCTCTGGCCCATGGGCTTGCTCCCAAACACGCCACCTCACCAAAGGACCTTGGTGCTTACTCTCCTCGCGAGATACTCATGAGGAACCTATAAGCGCGCATGAGTTTTACTACCATGTACTTGCTTTGGGTTTGCCTCTCTAACCAATACAGGGAACAAGAGTCCCCCCAAGCTCGTGAAGCCACGCTCCGCCTCAAGAGGGAAGCGCACCATCAGGGAAACCAACCCCTCTACGAGACCAAAGTCTCGCAAAGCTAAGTCCAGCGCTCCGCCTCAGGAGTTTTTTCCTCTCTCTCACGAGTATCTGCCGTCCCTCGAGCGGGTTTTTTCTCCCTCACACTCCATACTGCTTGTGCGTCAAAGGGGGGCCCTCGAGCACCGCGACTCGAGAGCCCTTACCTCTCTAAGCCTTAAACACCCCCCGGCCTTGCCGAGTCACGCTCCGGCATACCGCAGCGGCGGAGTCATAGCGCAAAGAGATGGGTCCTGACGACGTAGAGCGAAAGAAGGCATGGAACAGGGATAAAAGGCCCATCAGGGACATACACATAGTAGCACATGCTAAAGTGTCTTAAACCAGAATGGATTAAAACAAGTCTTAAAACAAAGATAATTGCGCCTCAAGCGCATCTGTTGCAGGAGCGGCCTAGGCAGGGGCATCGCCGTCACGATCCTCCTCAGCCTCCTCTTCAGCTTCTACTTCAGCGCCTTCCTCCTCCTCAGCGGCCTGCTCCGTCTCGACCCTCTTGAAGCGGTCGACGTAATCGTTGACCTCCTCCGAACCAAGTTGGAGAGGTCCTGAGCTTGGTCCGCCTCGACAGGCTCGGTCACCGACTCGAAGTCGAAGCTGGGGTGAAGACGCTGGAGGTTGGCAAAGACGCGGTCGATCGCCACCGTCAGGAGCTTGCGGCACTCTTCATCGACAACGTCGCCCATCTCCGCCACAGGGCCCTCGAGCGTGGAGAAGAGCTGGTCGAAGTAGGCGAGGTACGCGCAGCATCGGCATTCCCATGACGGGAACCGCTGGGGCGTCCACTCCCAGGCTCGCCGCAAGGGAGTTCCCCCGAGCCACCAAGGACTTGAACATGCGCTCCCGCTGCTGCGTCAAGACCTGTGCCGCCTGCACGTGGTGCTCAGCCTCCTCAGCACACTCCACGGCAGGGCCCACCTGTGCGGTCAACTCCTTCATATCAGCCATCAAGGAAGCAAGGTCTGCTCCGCGCGCGTCCGGGCCTCCGCGCGGCCAGAGGCGGGAGTCAAATCGCTTCTTCTGGGCCTCAAGATCACTGATGCGAGCCTCAAGCTCGTTGCATCTCTTCGTGAAGCGATCCTCTTGCTTCTTCCTTCTCCGCGAACTCTTTCCTGCAGTTGTCACGGAAGAGCTTCTCCTTGGTCGCAGACTCCTCCGCCATCTTCTCCTCCTTTTTGCGAAGGTTCTCATTGGTCTGCGCGAGGCGCTTCTGGTAGAACTCCTCGTCTTGGGTAACCTTGTTCTCGCGAGCTTCCAGATGCTCCCGCTGCGCGGATTGATCCTTCTCGATCTGTTCAACCTGTTCCTCACGCTTGCGTGCCTCGGCCTCGCGGTCGTCAAACTCAACTCCGCGCTGCACGATCAGGTCTTCGCGGATGCGCAGGTTCTCATGGAATTTCTCCAAGCTCTGCCGCACGTTCTCCGACTCGGCGACGATCCCCGCCTCACGGTCCAGAAGCTCTTTGTGCTTAGTGGAGACCGCCGCCTCACGCGCCGCCAGCTCCTGGTGTTTGGCCTCGGTCTCCGCCTCAAGAGCCTCGCGCCTAGCACCCAGGTCCGCAAGGGTCTCCTCAACCTCGCGAACCACGCTGATGCGGATTTCCTCGCGGAGCGCAGCGCTGCCTCGCGTTGCGCCTGGGCAGCCTCGTTCTTCTGGCGGCAGCTCTCCACGGTCTCCGAAGACAAGCCCAGCCCGCGCAAGCTCGGCGTCCTCCTCCGCCCTGGAGCGATCCTCCTCAGCAAGCTGGGCCTCAAGCCCATCGAGCATTTCCCTCGCCGAGCGGAGGACAGCCCCACGGCGAGCCGCAACTGGGCGCCGCCCCCGCAGGACTAAGGCCCATGGCTCACCGGAGGGCCTGGAAACGCCGGCGCCTGCCGAGGATCCCGGAGCGTCGCACCCTAGGCTCTGAGTGGCCTCGAGCGCGCCTGGGGGCTCTGGTGACAGCCTCCCTCTTCGTCCACGCAAGGGGCCTTCTGGGGGCTCTGATGAGAGCCCCCCTCGCCTCCCGCTGGAGGCTTTCTGGGGGCTCGAGGCGCCCTCACCATCAACTCCACCATTTTTCTGCCCCTGGGGAGCACTCTCCTCTCCCCCAGGGACAGGGTTGGCCTTCTCAGCTGAGGCCGCCCCCACAGCGGCCTCAGAGTCCACCGTGGCCTCTCCAAGGCTCATGCTCGGTGGGGGCGATGACGCGGCGGCCTCCTCCATCTCGACGTCAGCGCACGCTTCCGCGAACGCCTCTGTCTCCGCCGCACGCTCATTCGCCGGCGGCGTGGACCTCGCCGCATCCACCTCCGGCGTCCCCTCCTGCCACACAGGAGAGGCGTCAGGCCGCATAGGCGGTGGAATCGTCACCTCTGCCTCCTCCTCTTCTCCTCGTGGCGCTCCTCCGCCTCAGGAGGCGGCGCTGCAGCCTCGGGAGAAGAAGCAGTGCCCTCGGGAGGCACCTCGTCGGCTGTACGCGCTGCAGACGCCGCTGCAGCGCTGGGGATCTCTCCAAGCCTCCGGAGCCTTCGCCGTTTCGGCACCTCGGGGCGCCTGGAGAGGTAAAGGCTCAGAAACTCCTCGAGGAGTCTACACAAGAATGACGTCAAACAGAAAAGGGAGTCAATCCTTACCCAGATGTCTTGGCGCGGGAGTCAACCCACACCGTGTTCGACGACCGCCACGGCCTCGGTGGCGCGGCGCTGGCGCCGGACCCCTCAGAGCAGTCTCGGCTTTCCTCTTGAGAGGAGTGCCCGCTGGATTCCTGGCGGTCCTGTCATGAATAGCCTTGGAGCGGGGCTCGCATTGGCCGATGAGGCACCATCATCATCGCTCTCCTCTTGTCCCTCAACACGCTGCGAGGGAGCGACCACGAACTGGCCGCTGCTGCCTGAGGAGATCCCGTGGATCTCAACTTCAGGCGCCGCACTCTTCGAGGTGCTCGAGTTCTCCGCCGAAGAAGCAGGGCCTTCCGAGGCGCCGGTTGCGCCTGCGTCAGATTCCGCGGGCGTTTCCGTTGTCTCCTCGTCGCCCTCAGCTAGCGCCCCCTGCGCCGCAGACTCCGGATCCTCGCGAGGCCCGACATGCCCCTTGGGCACCAGGCCCCACTGGTCAAACTTCGGCATCGTCTGCACGAGCGAGACGCGACGCCCGAGATCGATCCTGTGGAGCGGAACAGCCTTGTCGGTGGGCTTGGGGATGTCGGAGATGTGAAGAGGGTCTCCATGATGGTGTGCACCTCCGACTGTGTGAAGAGGGTTGCGCTCAGGCGCATCTTGTCCCTATGGTTGGAGTACAGCCACATCGCGTCCGCATGCCTCTGGAGCGGAGCAATGCGACGCCTCACGAAGTCCTTGGCAACCATCTGCCCAGTGAGGCCTGCCTCGCGGAGTTCCCTCAAGCGCCTTACCACGGGGCCAAGTGTAGCGCCCTTGAGCGCCTTGGAAGACCAGCTCGCCCTCTTCGTCGGAGGCGCTTCAGGCAGTTCGAAGAAGGCGCTCTGGCTCCCGAACTTCATGAGGAACCAGCGTTTGCGGAAATCCTCCACCTTCTTCGTCACGCTGGTCACAATGTTCTCGCCGTTCCGCGCGATGGGGATGTAGAAGCTGCGGAAGAGGTCCACCGAGGGCGGAATGCTGATGTATGCCTCGCAGAGATAGGCGAAGATGGCGAGGACAAGGACGGAGTTGGGATGGAGATGAGGCACGAGCCCGGCGAATAGGGTGTGCATGAAGATGGGGTAGAAGCAGCCAAAGGAGTTGCCCGTCGTCTTAAGCACCGTGGCGCCGTGCTCGTTGGTCGCCGAGGCCGCCATGTGGCTCACCTTGTCCAGCTGCGCTTCCTTCTCGAAACGGAAGCCGGTCAGAGCCGGCTCGAAGTCTCCGTCCTGCTGCATCGCAGCAGGCTCGCCGCCCTGCACCGCTGCCTTGCCCTTCGTGGCCGCGGTGGCTTTCTTGGGCGCCATTGCAGCAAGATTGCGAAGGAGGAGCGCCGAGGACACGGAAGCGCAGAAGTCGAGAGCAAGGAGACGGGCGCGCAAATGATGCAGTAACTGCTGCCTGAACCAGCGCTGCAGGCTTTATATCACCTCAGAGCAGTTACCGAGACGTGGTGGGTCCCCCCACTACGCCCATCATCTCCGAAGAGAACGTCGTCGCGGCGTAACTGCCCTACACGTGTCTCGGGCCGGCCGGACACTTTGGGCCCATGACGATTCGCCTGCGTCCACTGGACTACGTCGTGCCAATCATGGGCCCGGGGGCTACTGTCGGCCCAGTGAGAACCAGGGTGTGCTGGGCCTGTCCTCCACGGCCCTCGACACTCCATGGCCAATTTTCGCTAAGGACCAAGCCTACGGCTTGGAGAGCCTCGCGTGGCAAGTCGCCTCGCGAGGGCTCTGGAGTCAGCAGAGGCCTGTGGAGGCCCTCTTCACTGCTGCCCCCTCTTCAGGGTGATCTCTCCCTGGAGAGAGGTCAACGCCAAATCCTCCACAGGGCACCCTAGCCCTCGTGGGGATTGCTTCGCTGCAAAGCAACCTCTGCAGAGCGCACATGGACTCTGCAGTGGCCGCAGAGTGACGCGCGCCTCTGCGCGCAGTGACGACGACGCCGCAGTTGCCGTTCTGGTGATTAAAGGAGTCAACAAAGCTGCGCCATCCGCACCGGACTACAAGGATTTCCTCTTTGGTGATAAGGGGACCGGTCGGCGCTACGCTCCACGGCCTACGTCACCGTGGGCACCCCCACGTTCCTCTGCAGCCCCAGCTGGCCGTCCTGCATGGACGGTGGTTTCTCTGCCACAGGCGTCAGCTTTATGCCCATGGACTGCATCCATGGATAGCTGGGCTGCGGTGCACCGTGCCCCCTCTTTCGTCGCCATGTGGTAGCCCTTCCCCTGCGCAAGCGTAGGGAAGAGGCCCGGGGCGCCTATAAAAGGAGGAGGTGCACCACCGTAGCAAAGGATCGCGTTCTCATTCTAGCTTAGCCACTTACGCGCAAGGAAGAAGAAGACCACGGTTCCCCTTCCTTGTGCACATCACTGCCAAAAGAGAGCCCTCGGCAAGCTCATTATATTGTAACCTCCATAAGCAGTGCAATACAGACAAGCAGGAGTAGCGGTGTTACCTCCACACAAGGGCCGTGAACCTGGGTACGGGCTGGTGTCCATCTCTGTCGTGATGTCCCTCCTCATGCTCGACAAGCACCATCGCCGTGCAGGTTGAGGGTTGTTTGACCAACGTGTTCACCCCCTTACACGAACTCTCTTCGTGAGCTTGACCATCCCTGTTTCGTGGGAGTCATTCTCCGACATTCGCCTCGTCCGCAACTATAGGGGCACCCCTCCGCTGCCAAAATGCTGGTCGGGGGGAGGCTTGGCTCTTGACTGTAGGATGACCGGCCGTGGGGGCGGCGGAGGATGCCGATTCGGCGGGCTCGAGCGGAGGTGGTGGCCGGTGCACTGGCTCAGGGCGACAGTGTAGGGCAGTTGCCGTGCTGTCGCCGGAGTGCCGCGCGCCCGACGGGCTTGGCGGGCCAAATCTAGGCTCATCGGGCCCGGCTGGGCGCGATGGTGCGGCAATTCGAGCGGGGCTTAGAGACGGAGGCGGAGGCTCCGGAGCGGCGCTCCGGTGCCCGGCGGCGACCCCGGAACAAAGTTTGATGCGGTGGTGCGGCATGGGCTCCGCGGCCGCCACGGCCGATGGTTGAGCTTGGTGGTCGGCGGCAGGGCAGCGCTGTCGCTCCTCTCTCTTGCAGTCGGGTTGACCTTTGGGCGTCGTTCTCCTTCTTGTTGACGTCGTTGTGGAGCACTCGATCCCGCCGGACGTGGGTGGTGAAAGATCGATATGGTCGACTAGAGGGGGATGAATAGGCGACTACCAAATTTAACTTTTTCTTGTTACTTAGGGCTTTAGCAATGTATAACAAAGGTTTACAACATGTGCACTAGATGATAGCAACCTATGTGATACAAGCAAGATATAAATGTAGCGGAAGCAACATAAAGGATAGAAATAACCGCAAAGTAGACACACGGAGATGTTTCCCGTAGTTCCTTCCCAAGGGAAGTGCATCTACGTTGAAGAGTGTGAAGCCACCTAGGCACTCTAATAGCACGTATGTGCTCACTCTATTCTCCGTGAGCTTCACCCGTGGGGGATCGGCTCATCCACTATGAGGTCGACTTGAAGGTGTTGACCAAGCCGTACACAAAGGTCGGAAACTCCACATTGAGTTGGAGCCTCCCAACAATGTCCCGGAGCTTCTCGCAACAAGTTGAGTCTCCGAAATGCACAAAGGGCTCCTAGGGTTACAAGCAACCCAAGGAGCAAAAAGATCCACAAAGATGATTGGGGGTTTTCAAATTCCTTTGGTCGAGTCGTAGATCTAGATCTCCTAAAGCACTCCTCAAAGAATCAATGCGATTGGGTGGTTGGAGTGGAAGATCTAGGAGTTTGAAGCTTCTTCAACAATGGGGAATTAATTTCGTGTAGCTCAAATGTCCCAAGGTAGGTGGAGGGGTACCTCTCCTCCAAATCTGCCTGTTGGCAGCTTCCTCCCCGCATCGGCGGTACTACCGCCAGCGGTCTTCTCCGCGGCGCTAGTGTAACATCCCAATTTTCACAAAAATTTAAAACTTTCATTTGCATCATGCATCATGTCATTGCATCCTTGTTTGCATTGTGTTTGAATTCAAATTATGAAATTTAGAGAATTTATCTCCAAAAACCTAAATTGCAAAGTATCTGCAAATGCCTTCTCAAACTATTTCAAATTTTCAAATAAAGATTTTGAAAATTATATCCCCAATACATGCTAAACATGTGGGCATGTTTTTACAAATTTATTGAAAGTGGTTTGAGTGAATTTGAGTTTGAAATACAAAAGTTATTTGAAGTTGTTTAAAAACAGAAAAGAAAAACAGTTTCTGGAAAAAATGTGCGAAACGAGCTATTTGGGCCGAGCCCATATTCCTTCTCCCGCGCAGCACAGCACGCAGCAGGCTACCCCGGCCCAGCCCATCTCTCTCTCCCTCTCGCTGACGTGCGGGACCCGCCTGTCATCACCCAGCCGTCACCGTGTCGAGCACGGCCAACCCTACCGAACCCTAACCAAAATCGGCAATCGAATCCTAACGATTTTGCGTCGTGATCGCTCGGGTTTCTTGCCTCTATATATACCCCAGACCCCCGCCGTCTTTTGCCCCAAACAAATCGAGACGAGAGCCCCCAGGCTGCCCGCACGAGTCGCCGCCGCGCCGCCACTGCCGTCGACATCCACGCCGCTTTCCGGTGAGAACGCGCTCGCATTGCACCCCGTACTTCTCCCCTTCGCTTCGCCTCGACCGTGCGCACCTCCCTAACCCCTCGCCGTATTTTCTCGCGCAGCAGATCGAGCAGTCCATCATCGACAGGAGCTCGCCGCCGCCACCACGAACATCGACGAGCGATTCCAGGAGGAGAAGGAAGCTCGCGACCTCATCGACCCAGCCATAAGCTCCGCCGCGACGCCCTGCATCTCCTGGTACCAAGCCCCCATCCCCTCTTCTTTTCTGTTGAGTTTAGCTCGCCGCCGGCGATGGCGCCACCGTAGAGGAAGAAGTCCGGCATGTTTCCGGTGGAGACGTCGGTCGTTTTGGTACAGTAGATCTAGGCCGTTGGATCGTTTTTGCACGGTGGAGATTAGATGCATCACGAAGCGGTACCAACCAACCGGAGATCGCCACGTCGCCAAGTCGTCCGCGAAGCCGCGCCGCATCTGCCCGCGTCCGTCCGCACCCGTCCGCGTCCGCATCGCCCGCAAGACCAGTCAACAGAGGCTCCGCACCAATCAGAGAAGGACACGTCGACGGAGGACTCCAGCGCGAAGATCTCTTCAGTTTTCTTTACGTTTAAGCCCCCGCGCATCACGGATAGGTCCCTGGATTTAGATTCGTTATTAATTTTTAGTACCTTATCCAAAATTTATGAAATTTATATTTTTGGAAAGCTAATAATGTGTAGAAACTTTCTATATGCTTAATTTGAGCTTTGGACGAAATTAATTTAGATAAATTTTAAAAATGGTTTAATTGATATTTTGGCTATAATTTAATTATAAAAATTGATAATTGAGCAAAATATTTTGCTATATTTTTGTTTGTATAAGTAATGGCCGTAGCATTGCTCTGTATTTTTGTAGAAGTGTTTTTATGTGTTTTGCATGTAATATGTTTTTATTGCTTTTTAGGTGTTATTTTAATAAGTAAATTATATTAAAAATTGTTCTCCACATTATTTTCGAATAGAAATTTTAGCTAAGTCATGATGATCATGTTAGATGCAAAATAACTTAGAAATATTTCACCTCTCTCACAAAAGTGTTATTTCTTCCTTAGAAAATTTTGGTAATAAAATTTTGACAACACTTTTACTTAGAATTTTTCCTTAGAAATTTCAACACATTAAAAGTGCTAAACTTGTCCTTAGAAATTTTTAGTATCTAGAAAACTTAGTTGTTTCCTTAGAAATTATTCTAAGTACTTGCTATAACAAATGTTGGTCCTTAGAAAAATTTATCAACTATTGCCATCATACCTTTTTCCTTAGAAAATTTTAGCACTTCCTATTTTGTTTACTTTCCTTAGAAATTATTTTGGACATGATGTGTTAGTTGTAGTCCTTAGTTAAATTTCGACCCAAGTGTTAAGACCTTGGTCCTTAGTCATTTTTGACCTTCTTGATTGTCTTGTTTTAACTTAGAATTATTTCATGGCATGGCATGCATGCATCTCTAGTCTTTAGAAATATTTTGCACATCATGCATGACATATTTTCCTTAGAAGTTTTATGAAAATTGTTTGTTCATTATGTATTGTTTGATGTGTTAGAAACTCCGGAGGGAAACGAGGACTGTTGCAGCTGCTGTTGTTCTGCTTGTTGCCAAGGCAAGTGGCACACCCCCATGAAGTTTTCCTAAGTATTTTATATGCATTACTTAGTGTATTTCTTATATGCATGTGTTGGATAGTATTATAGCTATATGCTAAACCCACCATACCTTTACTCTAGTTGTGTCTAGAATCCCTTCTGATAACTTAGTAGATTATTGGATGCTATGCAAATGTGTTTTCTTTAAAGCTAAATTCTACTAAGTAATTTATCACCTGGGTGGACTTGGTTATGAAAAGATGATGGAAAGGTTGAGTGTCATCTCTTAGGGGTGACCTCTAAGGGATGGTCACTTGTGGTTGCCACCCAGGGTATTAAGGGGCCAATGTTTTCTCTAAGTGAAGATTGCTTACCGTGCAACCATTAGTCATATGGGCTCTGACTTGATGGATTAAGTTGCGTGGACTCGTCCCGTCTTGACAGGTGGTGGTAGATGGTTAGAATGGGAACGGGTCAAGGCGGCATGGGATGAGGAAATGCTTCTGAAAAGTCTTGTCTCAACTCTCTCCTTTTCCTTAGCACAAATTGAGTGCTTGAGGATAGTTTGGGTTTGTTGGGTCTAATGGTGAAAGTGCACAACCTCTGCAGAGTTTAAAAACTAAGTACTTAGCCGTGTCCCCGGTTACGGACAATTTGAGCAGCGGATCAAGGATTCAACGGAGGCTTCATCATCCAAATTTCGAAATTAGAACTTGATGGTGAACAAGGGTAGTTAAGACAATGGTTTTCAAGCCATCTTGTCTCAAAATTTTGAAGGAAAAAGTTTTACAAAGTGTTAGGCAAAATTGGCTTTTATGCAAATCAGCCTTCAAACTCCACCAGCCAAATATGCATATAGGTTATAGAGTTATTCCTATATGAGTCCACATAGTGTCACTTGCCAGGATCATTTTTAATGATTCTGACCCACTCTGTTGCAAATATTACTTTGTTGCAGACTTTTCTGACGATGAGTAAGGTCACGTTTGGGTTTCGAGTCTGCAACCAACATGTTTTCGCCTGTGGCGCATCATGAAGAATGGAGGCTCATTGAAGTTTTATTCCGCTGCTTTATTGTTTTGAGCTAGCTATAAGCTATGCAAAGATGTATCGAACTATTTATTTCTCCAAGTCTGGATCATTCGTGTAATAATTGATACAATGTTGTGATATTCATCTTAAACTGTGTGTGCAAATGAAACGATCCAGGGGTTTGCACTATACACAGGTACCTTGCCATTTTCTAAGTGCAGGTACACTACAGCTAGGGTCCACGGCAGTCTTCGCGTCGGTCCGCACCAGCGGTACTACCGTTGCGTTACTACCGCTGCGTTACTGGGAGCGGTACTGCCGCTGCGGCTCCCAGGCCGGGCCAGCGGTACTACCACCGAGCCTGGCGGTACTACCGGTCATGGGTCCGAACTCAATTCCAGCAGAATTGGGAGTTGTACTGCCGCTGCGGCTTCCCAGCACAGGGCCAGCGGTACTACCGCTAGTCCTGGCGGTACTACCGCTGCTGAACAGAAACCACTCATTCTTCTTCTTTTTGAATTGCGAACTCGACGGTGATAATTATATGAACCTGTTCAAACTTATTCAACATGTTAGATGCAACAATTGTATTATCATCAACACCAAAACATGATAAATAGCAACAATGCTCTTTCAGGTGGTCCAATGATCTCCGGGTGAAAACCTAAGCTCCATCAGAGCGGGCGGCGACGACCGACGCGTCATTACCTTGTTGGAGGCGCCGCCTTGGAGATTCTTAGCCCTCGCGGTTCACGGCGCTCGGTTAGGGTGGTTTTGTTGTCAGGCGAGCGGACGACTGGGGCGGCCGCCGCGGACGGTGGTGGTACGTCGAGGCGGCGGCCTCGAGCCCCCTCGTGGCGATGGTCCTATGGGCAGGGTCATGGCAAAGTGCGGATGTGGTGGCGTCCTGATGTTGTGCGGACGGCAGGTTCATTGACCCGACTGGTTCAGCTTCAGACAATGCGAAGCTTCGTCCTATTTGCTACGTCAGGATGCCGGCCCCGGAGTAGGTGGGATTGGGTGGCGTGCTGATTTTGTGCGGACAGCAGGTTCGTTGACCCGGCTGGTTCGGCTTCGGGCAATGCCGAGTTCGTCCTGGTTGATACGTGGGCGGCGGCCTCGGAGCAGGTGGTGTGTGCATGTGGCGTTCAGTCGACTTGCGTCGTGTGGACGGCGAGTCGCCTCGCTTGTGCGGTTTTCTTACCCTGTTTTTCTCATAAACGGGACATTATACAACTTGTATGTTTTTGGACCCGGTTTACCTTATAAATTGTGTCATCTCTTTTATCTATTCAGACAGTGGATATCGACCACTTTGAGCGTAAAAGAACTATTTAAGCCCCCAAATCACATGAAAGAATCGTTCATCGACATGATGCACGTTTATGTCAATCCAATCATGTGTATATGTTAGATATAGTTTGTCCATATTAATTGCGTGCGAGAATAGAAAACTTTGTAAACGGTAGTTTAATTCTACTGCCCCATCCTCCAAGCGTTGTCCATATTCCTCCTCGTCGCTCGATTTCGGTTATTTTGATGAGCTCGGTCAGAGGGAGGAGCTAGGGGAGCACAAGTTGGTGGAGGATTCTGTCGCGACGTCACGATGTGAGGAAGCCACATTGCACCGTGTGTACAGAACTTCTTCGAAACACGTGAAGACAGTATGCGAAGGTGGTTGCGCTACAAGCAGGAGCTCAAGGATGTCGGTGTCCCATCCTCCAAGCGTTGTAAGACCTCCACTAAATGGTGCAGAGGTGCCGCCGACGCTGATGAGGTATCGGGTTCAGCCATTCATCTATCACCAATGATGACGCTGCCGACGACATCTCCTCTGACGAGTTGAACTTTTAGCCGAATTAGCTATTACATGTTTTGTGGATTATTTTGTATATAGGTAAGAGCGGAAAAATGTTACATAATGACTATGGTACTTTCATGTGTAATATCACCGATATGTTTGAGCAATATTTGTCCAAATCTCTTTCTTAGTTCATATTCAGCATTACACTTGTCAGAATATGCAGAATGATGTCTACATTCAAATTAACTATTTACATCATATAGTTTTCTTAAAGTAATAGTGTGGAAAGTTCATGATTGCACATGGTTTTTTACAACTAAATGTGTGCAATATACATAGACCCCCATAAATTTGTTCTTTAATTTGCATGAGCACAACCGTATGAGATAGTCAAATGCATAAGCGTTTGTTATAGTAATCGTTTATAAATTATAGCAAAAGAGAAATGTAGCAAAAAAAGATAATTCGACGGTATACAAAGCATAACAATTTATATTTCCTTTGCTAAGACCAGGAATGAATTTCAAATTAATAATATGTAATTTACAAGGATTTCAAATAACTATATAGGCTATACTAATCTAGTTCTTCTTCTTCGTACGCTCTTTTCGCGCCATCGTCTCCGTGACACAATCGAACTCCAGATCTGACACCTCCGCGGGACAACGTCGCAAGAAAAACCCAGATATTGATAGATGAAAGAATATGTTGTGGAATATTGATTGTATTGATTGATTAAATACTGAGCCAAGATTGGCCGTTTATACATGGCACAAAACTTGGAGAGCAAGAAGCCTCCTAGAGATAGACTTGGATTAAAATCCTAAAACTACCAAATCTAGCAAAACCTAGCCTCTTGATGCCGATGTCGATGTAACCGAGAGTGTGGGCGCTGTAGTCGTGGTCGTTGGTGCCGTTGTTGTAGTCAAAGTAGACGTTGTTGGACGAAGGCACACGCCGGTGTTGCCAATACCAGATATGCGAAGAAGTTGTTCGTGATCGGTTTGTGCGCTGGGCAGATTTTCTGCCATTGTTGCCGAAGTAGACGAAATAGTTGGAAGAAATAAACTGAGCACGAGTACATGTAATAAAAAACAGACTGTGAATCTGCCGGCGAGGTCGCGGTGGACGAAGACGGCGTAGTTGTTGTTGAAGATGTTTGAGCTTGTAGAGATAGTAGATTCCGGTGACGTTATTGGTGTAGATTGTTGTCGGCGATGTAAAGGTTTGTTTATATGGTACTCGCAAAAAAAAGATGTTGGGAACGTTGTTGATGTAGAAAATTGTCGGCGATGGTGAACTCGAGTTTGTCCCGGTCGATGTTGTCGAAGATGACCCGACATGTTGGCGACGTGCGGAGGTTGCAGCCAGCGACAGCAAGTGAAGGCATCCCTTGTGGCACAGTCGATGACGAGTAGTTATCGGACATGAGTCGACGATGTGTTGGATTATAGGCGCACGAGAACGACAAGCGGCGGTGGGCGGCGCAATCCGATTTATGATCAGCGAAAGAAAAAGAAAACTGGTCAAGTGGCCTGCGAGAAATCACGACGACTCAAGATCTAATCTACTATTTGCGCTGCCCCCGGCAGAAATAAATCTCCCCGGGGGCGGCGTGGCGGAAGCGTTGGTGGCTAAACCCTAGGTTGAGAAGCGAATTGCTCTGAAACCATGATAGACGAAAGGATGTGTTGCGGAATATTGATTGTATTGCTTGATTAAATACTGAGCCACGATGGGCTGTTTATATAGGGTACAAAACTTGGAGGGCAAGAACCCTCCTAGAGATAGACTTGGATTACAATCCTAAAATTACCAAAATCTAGCCTAACCGTAATATACTCTAACAGATATGTTAGCCTCCGACCACGAACCCGACACAAGATTCATCATCTTCCAGTTGTCACCAAAGCAGACTACGGTCTGCACACAATTCTGAACAACCTTCCGAGCTCCGCTCCGATGCTAGACTAAACCGTCGCAATGACGGAGCCCGATGACACAAGTCCACCATGAGGATGCCACCGCCACTCCATCCTCGCTTCAACAGACTACTTCCGAGATCCCTCGCCGACCATAGAGTAGAACAAAGAGCATCTGGAATACTTATTCTTCTTTTCGAAAAAAGTGAGGTAAATTGCATGCATCACAGTGGTCATGGTTAGTTATTTTGTGATCAGGTTTTTTATTTCCTCAAACACATCAGCTGAGTTTTCTGAATCGCTGCTTATTGCTAATGTTTTCGTTTCATATCATGAAAGCGAATCGGTCCAACAGATGGGCAACAATCGAATCATTTCTTTACATTTCAACTCGGTGGATAATTTGCACCACTCGCTTTGTACACTATTTGCATGATCCTAAGCTACGTCTATAGCAAGAATTTTCAGGAACTGAGAATGTTCCTCAATCTTCAGAAACCCGAGAGAGGTGATCCTCCATCGAAGCTCGCTAGATCAGAGTCCAACGATTCCATAGATTCCGTCATCTGCTCAACCTTGCACACCCCCAGCTCATCAGATAGCCTCTCGCACAGCTGGCATACATTGTCATCGGTATCAGGCAAATGTTTTTGGTGTTTTATCATAAGTCAAATTGTTGGTGAGAAGGTGTTAGTTGTTACCTCTCTATACAGTATACGATCTCCATGTGATTTCTTCAATTCAACAACATACAGAGATGGCCCGAGTTCAAACACCTGAAGAACAGAGCTGGTTGTGTGAGTATAGTAGCTGACGTGCTATTCGTCTTGCATTGTGTAAATACGAAACTATCGTGCAACATATTACCTCAGCACAGGCAAGGAATGATGATGGATTTCTTGTGTTCTTTGGATTTTTGCACTTTATTACTTTGAGCTGCAACATAACACGATTATCAACTTTTGTTCATTGTAGCTGTTCTATCACTTACTTAAATTATGGTGATGTGCTGAGAAAAGATCTGAATATCTACCTTACTATGCCCCCTCTGAGCTTGGAATCCCATCATTGTCACAGCATTCTCGATCTTGTCAAACAAATCCTTGGGTGAATGTATTGATGTGAACCGTATCTTTCTTTGAGACACATCCTGCAATGGATGCAGAAACTGGTCAGGTGAGATTAATAACTCATTCCTCCATATTCAGTTTGCAGCTAGCTTCTGGTACGCTCAAGGGGCCAATGTTAGTTGGGCATCGTACTCATACTAGATTCAGAAGAAAAAATGTATACAATATTAGGATTAACTGAGTGTTGCAATAAATATTGCAAGGTTACGTGATGACAGTAACATTGTCTTATGATGCTAATAACACTACGCAGAACTTTCTTTTGACAGGATGAATAATTGCACGAAGAAGCGCCTGAAAAGAAAAGGGACTGCACAAACCTCTTCCTCAAAGAAACCTGATAGATCAAGGGAAGACGCCATCCCGATCAATTGAAAAGCGTTGATATGAGTGGGCTTTTCCTGTCCGGCTTCATCAATTAACTTCAGGACAAAGATATCACCAGTCAGCTTTAACACATGTACTACTGATTAGAAGTACATCAAAGCTAACAGTCTACAAAATGCTTGTACCTCTTTCTTTGAAAAAACTGAATCGATATTTAGATCTTCATCATCATCATATGGAACAGCAGGAATATAGTTCTTCACAAACCATTCATGTTCTTTGATCCTAGAAATGTTAATCCTCTTCATCGGGTTTGGCTCAAGAATCTTACGAAGAAGATCTTTTGCAGCTGGCGAAAGCCACGTGGGGATCTGCATATCTCCCTTGAAAATCTTAAGACCAACAAAACAATAAAGCACCATCAGGATGATTTGAACATTGAAACAAGTGATGGTGCAGAATATGAAAGATGTTTATCTGGAAGCCTACCTTTTGATAAAGGACAACAAGATTTCGGTCATCGAAAGGAAGGTATCCGACGAGCATTACATACAGAATTACTCCACAAGACCAGATATCTGACAAGGAGCCATCATAACCTCTATTCTGCAAAACCTGCACAGATTTGGTACATAATTTAGCACCTGCGGGAACTAATTTTAGGTTACTTTCTTCTTTTAACTTTTTTTACCTCGGGAGCAATGTAATTAGGGCTGCCGCATGTTGTATGCAGTAATCCATCATTCTGAAAGTTTGAGTGCACATAGTTAGTACTTCGTGCATATATTGGATTGATTTTGTACAGAAAATATTGAACCGAGTATATTTATCAGCGTACCCCAAGATGTTGAGGTAAAGCACTGAGACCAAAGTCGGAGATCTTTATGTTGCCTTTCCGATCAACAAGAACATTTTCTGGCTGTAACAGCAGAATATAAAAAGAAAAATGCTGTCACAGAAGAATCATACCATACTTTGAGTTTATTGCCGAATGTAAACAATAAGAGATTAACTATTGCGGTATCTATGAGGTAAAATAGAAAATAAAATAAATTATTCAAGTACCTTAAGGTCTCTGTGGTAGACACCTTTATCATGGCAGTAAGCCAAACCATCAATTAGCTGCTGAAACAGCCTTCTTCCTTCATGTTCCGAAAGTTTTCCTTTTATGGCCTTTGATAGTTACAAGTGAAACAAAAAAGAACGTCAGAATTGACAAGACCTAGCACCAATCTTATAAGGAGAACATTTCTAACAAGATTTGCGTGGCTTACGATCTTATCAAAGAGCTCACCCCCATTCACGTATTCAAGCACCATGTAAATCTTCGTTTTGCTAGCGGCAACCTGAATGAGATAGATGCAAGTATCACCAACTGTATTTTTTTCAGATTGCACTTAAACCACAACAACATAGTACTGCGAACCCTAGAGAATTTTCAAAGTTTCGCATAATCATGTGTCCAAAGAAACAGTTGTCTGCAATTATAGTCTGAATAGGACATGGTGAGTATTAACGATAACAACAAATTGATGTGCAGATAAAGTTAGCATGACATCATACTAGCTAAAAATACACCTTCGCCCTTCCTTGACAGCTTGAGATTAGCCAATGTATTTAGTCCTTATAGAACTCGTCGGAAAGCATGACCAAAATGCCATGCCAGCCTGAAAATTAACATTTCATCCGCACTACTACGCCTATATTTATGTGCACTGTATTGTCTTGGTAGATTTGGTAGCACTCAATCAATTATGTGAAGCAAAGCAAAAGCACCGTTAGGTTTGGCAGCTGTTGATGCTTCGGCTCAATCACCATACTGTTCATGTCCTCATAACCATCGCATAATCCGGAAGACCCACCTAAACTACGCCAGGGCCAGTTCAGAGTTCAGACAACAGAGCGTAACAGCTGCACGCAGAGTTGGTGGCCACAAGGATTGGAAATAGCAATTCCACGCACCAGTGATCGGTGACATGGTGCACCGGGCTCACGAAGAAGAATCTCACTATCGGTGACGGCGATAGAGTGAGATCGACACGGTGGGCCTGGATCCTGCGTGGCCGAGACGGGCCCATCCACATGCCTGACATGACGGCTTACCTTGGAGGCAGGCAGAACGTGCGTGGCACCAGGGTGGGGCCTGCTTCTCATGCTTCTGTAGGGGCGGTTGGGCGAGACCTCATCCATGATCCAAGCCGTTGCCACGTGGTATCCGCTGCCGTGGACGTATCACATGCTATTCTTATACTACTCCCTCCGTCCGATAATAACTGACTTATATTTGTCAAAAGTTGGATGTATCTAGACATGAAACATGTATAGATACATTCACTTTTGTGCAAATTTGAGATACTTATTTTGAGACGGAGGGAGTATGAAATATAGGATTTGTTTGTAATTTGGAGAATTGAATTTCGATACTTCCAGCAGAGCTCCAAAGATTAGTATGCAGAGGCTACAGCATCCTTCTTCGACAGAATTTCGGTGAAAGAGGAACTATCGGCGAGCCGGCGAGGTGCCGTGCGTGGCGATTGCGATTGCGTCGCGTACACAGTAGCACCAAAGCTCAGACATGCTTTGCGGCAAAAACTACTCCCTAATTCCCTGCCATAAGCACTAGCGTACAAAACCCTCGAAAAGGTAATCCCCTCCACACAAGCAAGCGGACAAGAACCGCTGCCGTTTTCTTCCATGAAACTAGAACCGCTAAACTTAATTAATTAATCCTGGTGCTAAGCGCGAGGGAGAAGAAGCAAAAAAAAACGAAATGGACGAGGCATGAAGTCTAGATTCGGATGATGAGCGAGGAGAGCAAAGACGCACCTCATGCAAGCGGACGACGTTGGGGTGCTTGAGCAGCTTCAATGTCCCAATCTCCCTCCTGATCTGGTCAACCCAAGCATCGCGAACGAATCAATAATAACCCAAGCCAAACGAAACGGCAGCGAGATCGCTGGAAACGGCCAAGAGAACGGGGGGCAATTAATTAGTGGTTCCTACCTGGTGGTCGCAGCGGAGCGAGAGGATCTTGCTGCGATCGAGGATCTTGACGGCGAAGTGGGCGCCGGTGGCGAGGTGGCGCGCGAACTTGACCTTGCCGAAGTTGCCTTCTCCCAGGGTCCGCCCGATCTCATACCTCCCCAGAAGCGACGACCGGGTGCACTCCTCCTCCCCACTGTTCACCATTCACGAACTCCTCCGCCGCGAATTGCAGGCCGAGACCGGCCGGCGAATCAGTCCTTTTTTTCTTCTTGGGTGGTGCCTCTCTGCAGAAGGTGTTGGGATTGGCCGGGGAATGGAATGGATGAGGCCGGTAGGCGGAGAGAAGACGCAGATGTAGGGCTGGGTACTTATAGCAATCTCATAGTATTCTGCTCCCTCTCGTAGCCTCGTCTCATTCCCTACGCTATGGTCTGTCGTTGAGTTGCTCTCTCTTTCTCTGTCCTGAACCCGTGTGGTTCCGTGAGATGGAACCAAACCCACAACTAGTAAACTCACACGCTTCCTAAAAAAAAAAGGAGTAAATACACACGTAGGCAAAGAAATGGTCGGAGGATACAAGCGCATATAGGAAAAACGACAGGGGTTCTAGCGCTAAAATGGCTATGCCCACTCATTTTTTGCACGCCCGGTGAAGAACATAGGGGCCGTTTGGAATCACCGTATTTTTGAAGTATTGTGAGAATACTTCAGTTTCCTAAAATAATGAAGTATGAAATACTTCAATGCGTTTGGGTCAAATAAAAACAGTGTTTTAGATACTGTAGTATTGTCTAAAACTTCAGTTTTTCTGCCGTATTGTAAACTTCAGTCCAGACCTCTTTTTTTTTTTTTAGAGCGTTCGACCTCTTTTTTCGAAACAGAGAAACACAACGCCTCGCTTCCTTCAGCTCGTAAAACGAATCTGATTCATCCTGCCGCTGTGATCTACATGCTCGCGCCGACGGCCGCGCGCCAAACTCGACGGAGCGCCCGATCGATGCCATGACTGCAAAGTTACAGAGCATGATTTGTCGTGAGCGCTAGAAGTATTTGACGTAAGAGATCAGGTTGATCAGAATCACTATTTATTGGACTGTTTATTAGTTGATGAAGCTGAAGCAATCAGCTCGTAAAATACTCGGGCATAATTAATCATGCATGCAAGAGCATCTGTTGGTTAAAAGGGATCATGCATGCACACCTTACCACTCAGTCGATGACCAGTAAAACAATACTTACCAAACGCCTTATAGTTTCGCTAAAAAAGAGAAATACTTCAGTATCAGCAAACTGCAGTATTCATTCGCCTGGCACTCCAATACTTCAGTTTTGAGATACTTTGGTTTTAAAAAAACTTTGCTGCCAAACTAGACCGACTCGTTTCATTTTGCTTGGAAAAACAAAGAAATACTTGTTTCCTTGTCCTTTTTAATCGAAAAGAGGAATTATTCTGGACGCTGCATCGAAAAAGAGCGCCACTACGCATCCATCATCATGCGTCCGTCTCTGAGATCCCAATGCACCACACCACCGGGACTCGTCGTCGACGATACGGTAGATGCAATCCCTCTCCACCTCCAAACCCCTCAACTACTAGACACCGAATAAGCCCCCCACCCTCCTGAAAAATTTCGACCTATTCGGTGGCCCAGAAACGCGCCTCCCGCCGCTATATGAACGGTACAGGGTGCCATTTAGGGATATCATTCAGAAATCCTCCACCGTGATTCCTCCACCGTGATATCATTTAGGTACAGGGTGCCGTCGCTAGGGTTAGCTGTCTGATGAGAAATTTCTCGTGCCCCCACCTTGAAATGGACCGCAGCTTCGACGCTATGCCACCCGCGACTGGTGCCGGCCTAGGCGATGTACGTATCGGTGCTGGACTCAGACTCCTCCAGCAACGATCCTGCATACTTTATTACCATGTCGTTCAGATGATCAATATTTCTGTAATTAACTATGTAGTTATTTTTCCCTAAATAATAATAGTCCATTAGCGACTTGGCTTTGCTGTTAAGGGATGCAATATCCCATTTGGCACCACGTTTTGTATTCGTCTTCGTTTTTGCGGGGCACGTTTTGTCTTTCTCATTCAGAAAGGAACAGATTCCTTAGCTATTATTTTTCTTGTTTTAGTTATAAAAAATAAAACAGATTTGCAGGTCCCACGGTAGTTGGTCGTGTCAATTCGAGGGCAGCTCACGTATGCGCGAATTCTTTTTGTGACAGCAAAATCAGGGTCAAACCGCGCACAAAACCTAATAAACTGTCAAGGTGTGTTGCACACCTTCACGTGCATGAATATTCAAACTGATTCCAAGATCGTGGTCCTGATACCCCGTACCAAAAGCAGCTCAAACTGCATATTCAACTGAGATACTCAATTTGTCTCACATGCGCTTGATATCGGTGACGATTTCATCCAACGATTCGCACTTGCAGTTGCACACTATTTTATGACATGCATTTCAGATCGGGGTCGCTGCCCTGCTTACCACGCTGGACATGCCGGGGAAGGCACTTAGAATATCCCCACATCGACGGCTTCTTCGCACTTCCGCCATGAGACCGTCGGGAGACCAGATCCCCGTCAGCCCCCATCACCGACGTTGTGCGTCCTTGTTCACTAGCGGCCTCAGTGGTGGGGAAGAATGGGAGGTAGGGAGGAGGACGACGACCGGAGAGGGTTCGCCCCACGACTGCCAAGAAGAAACGACCTAAGGGATTGTTCGATAACTAGCCTTTTGAAAATAAGTTTGACGGGCGATTGTCAAGCGTAACAATTTATATTTTTTAGTTTAGTGAGTCTAACTAAATTCCATATAAGTAAAATTAGTGTCCACAATATCCAATTTTTTTTGAAGAAACCGTGTATGAGAAGGTTTTGTGAACACCCGTTTCAGCTATACCCAAAATATCTATATGACTCAAAACTAACTGATCAACTATGCCAAAACGACGAGGAAGAGAGACTCACCGAATCGAAGAATCAGCGTTGGCGTCGGTGGAGACTAGCAGTTTGCCAACGGAGCATGGCGGATTGAGGCAGCTGTAGGTGACCAGCTATACAAACTTCCTTACTAGTGTATAGTGACAAAGATTCATTTCAATCATATCGACATGATTTCCCGGACATGGAAATATATGATAAGTCCGACACTTTATTATGTTTGTTTGAGAGCTAGAATTCATTATCTCAAATATGGCGGGTTTTTTTTTTGCGAGAAGGACCCTGGAATTAAAAGAAACATCAAACCGTACAAAACATCTCAACGAAAACGAAAATTACAATGATATCCTTGAGATGCCCTTCGTCTTCAACCTCCAGACCGTGTCGACGGCTCGCCGCCGCTGCCGCTCCTCCCTGAGCCGGCCTGACGTTGTTGGTTGCGGACGGGAAGTCGCTGAACGGGTCAAGAAGACCGCATCCGTCCTGTGCCGAAGAAGAAGGATGAACCGGCGATGAAGCTCCACGACGATCCGGAGATCGTCACCGCCAGAAGAAGCCCTTGAGAAACACACCACTCCCACAAGCTTCTCGACGTCGCCGCCGAGATGGGACTGAAGCCGAGAAGACCTTATTGCAAGAGACGCCGTCGCCGCCATCAGAACGTCGTCCCAACAAACCTTGATACAAAAATCAGAAAACGGAGTCCTCCCGTCGACGAGGGCCGAGATCCACCGCGCCTCCATGGCCCGAAGGCCACGGAGGCGGAGGAGATCAACGGCGGCTGCGTCGACGAGAGGCTAAACCTAATCGTCTGGCAGCTGCTCCTCTCGTACGGACCTCTTTGTACGGTTTTTTTATTTGTTCCATCACTTCTCGTCTATCATTATTACGAGCTGAGTTGCACCATAAACCATAGAGAAATGTAGAGGGTAGACGATGTATAACCCAAAGAAAACTCTAAACACATGGGGAGAATTGATTTTAACCTCCACCCCAGCTCGCATGCCTTTGATCATATACCCCCAATCTGTCTAATTGTAGCTGCTCATATTTTGCGTAGGAAAATAAATTACTAAAAATCCACTGGAACACGTTCCAAAATATGTGGCGTGACCCAACTTCACACCACTGTTACCGTTAAACATTACCGCTGAGGTTGTGCAGCTAACCGTGCACGTGCCCGTAGCAGTCGCGGGCTTCCCCGGCCTATCCACTTGCACAATTATTCGGACGCGCATGTGACCGGCTAATCGTCTCTGCGATAACTGGCGATCGGCTCCGTTCGGCCGCGTACATTTCTTCGAGAATGGGTAGCCCACTGGCTGATCGGGGATGCGATCGGCCGCGCGAGCTATCACTCTATCAGACGCGGCAGTTCGTTTCCAGGAACAGCAAAAGGCATAGGAGGCTCCGCAGTCAGGACTGTCCCACAGACCACCCTCTTGAGTCTGGACCTGAATCTGAATGTGATTGGTTTTCCTGCTTGTGTGGATAGGTTTAATTAATCTCTCATGCATATGCGTTGCGTTTGTTAGGAATTAATTAATTATGTAATTAAATTGTAATCCTCCCTTGTAAATCTATATGTCGGTTGCCTATCGGAACCGACTTCCTTCGCGTCCCCACGTCGGACTCACGTCCCTTCACCATGTATAAATATCCCGAATCATCTTGGAATAAAGAGCAGTTACAATCATTCAGTTTGTTCCTCAACACGTTATCAGCACCGTGACTCTACCGAGAGAGCAAGTTGGCCGGACTTCACCGGCGGGAATCGCCGGAAAGTGAACAACAATAAAAGAAGAAGAGAACGGAAAGCATCGGTAAGTAGCAAGATGCATACAGATTTCCTGGAATTTTTTTTTTAGTGCTTCGCGAAGATGGTCGCCGGCCGAGGCGTACATGCTGCCCACCACGCCGGCGGCGCACGGACCGCTGGAGGTCGGGACTGCTTCGCCCAGCGTCGGAGTGCGCCTCACCGCGCCGAGCGTCGGAGTGCGCCTCACCGCGCCGATGGCCGCGCATGGGTCACCCCACCGCACGGCATGCTGACAAGGGCCAGCCATGTCGCCGGCCGGGGGAGTAGAGCCCGACGAGGCTTGGGCTCGCGAGCGACCACTTCAACGGCGTCGAGCCCGGGACGCAAACCCCGGAAAGATCTTCTTCAGAGGAGGACGGCACGCCGTGACCATCTGCATCTCGCCGTAGAAACCGCCGGCGGCGGCGGAGTGTGGTGGTGGTATTGATTTTGGCCACCGCTGAAAAAAGGGGATCGGGGGCAGCAGTGGCTCTCGAGTACGGAGACGACCGTCCGTTCCCCTTATCCGATCGGGACGGCGGCTTTGGGCTGGCCACGAGCCCTCGACCTGGCAGAAAGGCCGGACAGGCTGCAGCATATGCTCCGTACGCAAGAAAAAAAAAATGAAACAAAAAGTGGTGGCGTGAGCCACGCTAGTGGCTGCCAAGTTTTGGCCTATAGCCATTTATGTTTCGTAATTTTTCTGATCAGCTTCCGGCTATTTCAGTTTTTGTACATATGCATTTGTTAGTGGTTTCTAACATGTGGCTGAGTAATGTCTAAAAATTTATGTCAACATTTGTATGAGTGCAATGTTAATTGCTATATGTTGACAGTGCTTGAAAATAATATGACTTCTTTCAGTTTTTGCATAACTTTGTTCACAACTAAAGGTCTACACCATAATTTGGTGACTACCTAGAATGTGTTTTAAACACAAGGTTGTGCAAAGTAACACGAGGAAAGGTCTACACTACCAAGTAGTGATTACCTCCATGTGTTCAGAGCAAAAAAAAGCGAAAGCACACGGGTTATGGCATGAAGATAGCCATACGAGTGAGGTGTACGCCACTTGTGGAAATTACCTCGACCGTGTTCTACAAAACGAAGATCTACACCACGTTATGGTGATATCTTTTTGTGGAAAGTCATATTTTGGGTCGTATAGGCTTTTCCTAGACCTTTATATTTGAATCAAGCATGTTGTTACACACACAATTAATTTACTTGATAGTAAATTAATGGGCATGATTTCATTCATGCAGGATATGAGTGACATATCAAAGAAAGAATTTGCTGAGCTTGCCATAGATGGCAGAAACTATCTGACATGGGCCATGGATTTGAAGATCAACTTGGCGTCCAGAAATCTGATCGGCACTATAACCACACCTACTCAGGGTGCTCCTGCTATACCAGATGCGGCAAAGTTTGCTGCTTTGCACTTCATTCGACACCACCTTGACCCTACTCTGAAAGAAGAGTACATGATGGAGGAAAATCCTAAAAATCTTTGGGACTCCTTAAAGGAGCGCTATGATCAACAAAGGTCGGTGATGTTGCCTGAAGCGCAAAGAGAATGGGCACTTATCCGTTTTCAGGATTTTAAGTCCGTTGCAGCATACAATTCCGCTGTGCATCAAATCAACTCTAAGTTGAGATTCTGCAACAGTGCAGTTTCGGATGCGGATCTCATTGAAAAGACACTCTCCACTTTTAATCCTAATATGAGGATACTTGCTGAACAACATCGTCAGCAGAAATATACGAAGTATTCTGAGTTGATTATGCACTCTTCAGGCAGAAAAGCACAGTGAAATTCTTGATAAGAATAATCTATCCCGTCCAACGGGAACACTGCCGCTTCCTGAAGCACATTTCAATTCTCAGAATACTCGTAAGTCTCGTGGTTTCAAAAAGAACCATGGGAAGTTTAAAGGAAAGTGGAGACGTGATGAGAACCAGAATAGCAATGGAGTCCAAAAGAGCAAGAATCATTTCAAGAAAATGATAAGGGAGCACCTCTAAAGGTTGCTACAGGTGTGGTTGTACTACTCATCTTGCAAAGAAGTGTACAACTTCTAAGCATTTGGTGACGCTATATCAGCAGTCAGTTAAGGGCAAGAAGGCTCAAGGGAACCAGTTTGAAGCTCACTTCACTGGTCCGATGATCGAGAGTTCCCAAGGCGTTCATGAGAACACGGAGAACCAGGATCAGACTCAGCAGAAGGAAGGACCTTCACTCATGTTGAAGACATGTTGGTGGATTTCACTTCGACGAGTGACATATATGGAGATCAACTTTAATAAGTTGATTATGTCATAAGTATTGTGATAATGTCCTTAGATATATTGTGTGTTGTAAAATTATTATGTCAAGAGACATATGGTATTGTAATAATTATGTGAGCAAACATAATGTATTATAATATGTAAGCAGACATACGTAGTATGTAATGTATGTGTTAATTCTATATGAGTTGAGATATGTAATGAATTTTATTATTTTACTCTATAGAAATCTTCAAGGAACATTCCAATGGAGGAGGAAATTTGTTTAGCGGATAGTGGTTCCACTAACACAATATTACGGGAAGTTAAATACTTCCAAACTCTCAAGAAAAGTAAAGGGACTGTCATGACAATTGGTGGTCGTGACACGGTAATTGTTGGTTCTGGTCAGGCCACATTTACACTCCCAAATGGTACAAAACTTGAAATCCAGGAGGCATTATTGTATCCGGATTCTACCCGTACCTTGCTGAGTTTTAAGGATATCCGTATGAATGGCTACCACATTGAAACTCATGAAGAGAATGCGGTTGAAAGCCTACTCATAAGTCAGCAAAAGGGATCTAAAAAGGAAATCCTTGAGAGACTTCCTGCTCTATCTTCTGGATTGTATTACACATACATAAAGCCAGAGCCACATTTGGCGTATAAAATAATTTTTCAGAATCTTGACAAGTTCAAGATATGGCATGATCGCCTGGGTCATCCTGGTGTGGGGATGATGAGAAAAATTATTGATGGTTCAACTGGACACAACATAACGGTTGCTAATTTTCCCAAATCTTCGGATTTTGTATGCACGGCATGTGCAACGGGGAAATTGATCACAAGACCTTCATACACGAAGATCAGGAGTGAGCCACTTAATTTTCTTGAACGATTCAAGGAGATATATGTGGTCCAATTCAACCGTTATCGGGCCTTTCAGATACTTTATGGTGCTCATTGATGCATCTACAAGATGGTCCAATGTGTGTCTTATATCAACAAGGAACCATGCTTTTGCAAAGCTGATCACTCAAATCATAAAACTGAGGGCAAATCATCCTGAGCACAGGATAAAATCCATCAGAATGGATAATGCTGCTGAATTTAGTTCACGAGCATTCAACGATTACTGCCTAGCTTTGGGCATAACTGTGGAGCATTCTGTACCGTATGTACACACACAAAATGGTCTTGCGGAATCACTTATCAAGAGGATTAAATTGATAGCAAGACCACTCCTACAGAATTGTAATCTCCCAACATCTTGTTGGGGACATGCGGTGTTACATGCCGCGGAATTGATACAAATTCGACCAACTGCTTATCATACGGCCTCCCCGTTGCAGTTAGTACGTGGAAACCACCCAAGTATTTCCCATCTTCGAAGATTCGGTTGCGCTGTGTATGTACCGATATCACCACCTCAGCGTACATCGATGGGTCCACATAGAAAAATGGGGATCTATGTGGGGTACAATTCTCCGTCGATTATAAAGTACCTGGAGCCCTTAACAGGGGATCTATTTACAGCCCGGTACGCTGATTGTATCTTCGATGAGGACAATTTTCCGGCATTAGGGGGAGAAAAGAACCACAAAGAATGTCGGGAAATAGATTGGAATGTTGAAGGCATTCAGTCCATAGATCCACGTACGAATGAATCTGAACTGGAAGTTCAAAGGATTATTAATTTGCAAAATATTGCAAATAACCTGCCAGATGCATTTACTGACTATAAAGGTGTCACTAAATCTCATATTCCCGCTATGAATGTTCCAGAGAGGGTTGAGGTAACTCAAAAGACCACTCAACCGCCCAAGAGGGGGAGAAAACTGGACAAAAAGGACAAGGCTTCTCAGAAGCGTCCGCGGGGAGTGAGGAACCCTCAAACAGTAAATGTAGGTCAACCGCAAGTTGACGTTCAACCTAGTGTTGAAGGACACCTGGAGGATGTTCAGCATCCAGAGCCCAACACGAATGTGCACACAGATAAAGGTGTTGGGACATCGGAACACCTTGACTCAATTGTTGTGGGAAATCACGATGAGTCGGAAGGTATTGAAGAAATTTCCACAAACTATGTTGAATCAGGAGAATCATTCAATAGAAAGACTACTAATGTCGACATATTTTTCTCCTCAAAGATTGCAAAGGACCTAGCAATGGACCGTGAACCTAAGTCCATGGCAGAGTGTATGAAACGCTCAGACTGGTCCAGCTGGAAGGTCGCAATAGAGGATGAATTGCGCTCGCTTGCCAAGAGAGGGGTATTAACTGCAGTAATACCTACTCCTAAGCATGTTTCCCCCGTGGGGGCGAAATGGGTTTTTGTTCGTAAGAGGAACGAAAACAATGAGGTGGTGAGGTATAAGGCGAGGCTGGTAGCACAAGGGTTTACACAGAAACCCGGCATCGATTACGATGAGACATATTCTCCTGTGATGAGTGGAATCACGTTCCGATACTTGATATCGCTGGCAGTGCAAATGAATTTGTATATCCAATTGATGGATGTGGTGACTGCATATTTGTATGGGTCACTGGATACGGATATCTATATGAAAGTTCCAGAGGGACTAAAGATTCCATCCTAAGGCTAATCGCAACATGTATTGCGTGAAGCTACAGAAGTCGTTATACGGCTTGAAGCAGTCGGGTAGAATGTGGTACAACCGGCTGAGTGAGTTCCTTATGCAGAAAGGTTACTCTAACAACGATGATTGCCCATGTGTGTTTATCAAGAAGTCCACTAATGGATTTTGTATAATTTCTGTGTATGTTGATGACTTGAATATCATTGGAACTACACAAGATATACATGAGGCAAGTAATCATCTGAAGACGGAATTCGAGATGAAAGATTTGGGTAAACCAAATTTTGTCTTGGTCTGCAACTTGAACATGTTTCTTCAGGAATACTTGTTCATCAGTCTGCTTATATTGAAAAGATACTGGAAAAGTTCAGTATGGATAAAGCATACCCATCAAAAACACCTATGGTTGTAAGATCTCTTGAAAGAGAAAAGGACCCATTTAGGCCAAAGGATGACGATGAGGAGGTATTGGGACCAGAGTTTCCATATCTCAGTGCCATTGGTGCACTAATGTACCTAGCAAACTGCACTAGACCTGACATATCGTTTGCAGTTAATTTACTAGCTAGATACAGCGCATCGCCAACGAAAAGGCATTGGGTTGGTGTGAAGAATATTCTCAGATATCTTCAGGGCACCAAAGATCTTGGTTTGTTCTATCAGAAAAATCAAGAGAGAACCATGGTGGGGTATTGCGATGCTGGATACATGTCAGATCCCCATAATGCCAGATCACAGACTGGCTTTGTCTTCTTACATGGAGGTACTGCCTTCTCTTGGAAGTCGACAAAGCAAACCTAGTGGCTACGTCCACTAATCATTCTGAGATAATTGCTTTGTATGAAGCATCACGGGAATGTGTATGGCTTCGAAGGATGATGAACTTTGTCCAGAGTTCAAGTGGGATTGGTTCACTAGAATCACCTACCATTATCTATAAGATAATGCTGCTTGTATTGTACAAATGCAGACAGGTTATATTAAGAGCAATATTACAAAGCATATTGCTCCTAAGCTATTTTATCCCCATGAACTACAGAAGAAGGGGAAATAAGTATTTTGCAAACGAAGTCATGCGATAACCTCGCCGATTTGTTTACCAAGTTCTTTGTTCAATAAATATGTGAAGGGAATTGGTATGAGGAGACTTCGTGACTTGCAAAATTCAGGGGAGAAATCTCCTAAGTTATAACTTGTTGAAAATCATGAGATTTTCGGTATTGCACTCTTTTCCTTTGTGAGTTTTCCTGAAGGTTTCTCATGTAAGGTTTTTAATGAGGCAATAGTAGTACAAGCATGGACGATATATGTCGATTTCTCCTTATTTTCCCACAGGGTTTTTAGAAGGAGTTTTTCAGGGCATATTGTGTATTTCCTCTATTTTTCCCACAGGGTTTTTGGAGGAGATGATGATTCCAAATGATGATTAGGCGCAAAGGACAAGCAAGGATTAGGGGGAGTGTTAGGAATTAATTAATTATGTAATTAAGTTGTAATCCTCCCTTGTAAATCTATATGTCGGTTGCCTATCGGAACCGACTTCCTTCGCGTCCCCACGTCGGACTCACGTCCCTTCACCATGTATAAATACCCCGAATCATCTTGGAATAAAGAGCAGTTACAATCATTCAGTTTGTTCCTCAACAGTGTTTGCGTAACAGAGGTCGACATGAAATGGTTCGCGGAGGGGGACGATCGAGTGGACGACCGATCCATTCTTGCCATGATTTACACTACATTTTCTCACAAAGAAGAAAAATATCTATCCAAAAACAAGGCCACGCATGCATGCATGCACACCGATCTGTTCTTACCAACAAGCCGGCCAAGACGCAGCAGTTAACCTAAAAAGGATAAAATCGTCACAGGGCATGGGCAATCTGATGGATGATTGAACCGAACGCAGTGCGGCGGCGGCTAACCACAAACCCGGTGGTCCTCCGGGACTCCTCCCTCCCCTGGTCTCGACCGCCCCCGGAAAACACCTTCTTCCTCCCTCGCTCCCCATGAGTCTCCCAATCATGCATCCGGGAAATCGGCCCACTCGGATGGCTCCAGCTCGGCGACGACGCTGACCTGTCGCCCCTCGCTCTCACACCCCGCGGCGCAACGCGGCCAACCATCGCCACAAATTGATATGATCCCCGTCTCTCTCCTAGCATTGGCCACGAAAGTATCTCTTCTTCGTCTGATATCCGGACAGGACTCGACTGCTACCGGGGAGATTTGGCTGGCCACAAGGTCACACGATTGAGAGCAGGGCCACGCAGCCAGAACCAATCGCGGCGGCAGGACCCATGCTCCGGGGCGGCGGACGCGTGCATGGCCATGGCCGGCCGGTCGTCGACGCTAGGTTGCGTCCTCTCGTGTTGCACACTGTCTAGTACGTATAGGGGAATGGATGTTCGCCGGTTTCTTCGCATGCGCCGACGCGACGAGGAGAAAAGATGCTATTCGGACTTGGACTGCTGCTTGTTCTGGCCTGAATTAATCAGAAGGTTCTCACCAAACACATTTGCATGCGTGAAATTTCACAAATTTAACCTTTTTGGCAAAGTTTAACGAAAAATAACCCTTTTTCAAAACTATTTCCAAATCTAACCCTTTTTTGTAGCGCCCAACGGCGGGGAGCTACACTCTCATGTGTAGCGCCGGCCGGCGTGGAGCTACACGTCTGCCAGCGTGGCATTCTGGGGCCCGCATGCCTTATGTGTAGCGCCGTGGTAGATGGAGCTACACATCAGGGTGTAGCGCCCTATCCGATGGAGCTACACTTTTAGAATTTTGAGCCGAGAGTCAGAGAGGATGCTGGCAACAAAAACTCAAAAATTCGCCAAGTCAATGTGTAGCTCCGCATGCCGGGGTGCTATACTTCATATTGTAGCTCCACATCGTGTGGCGCTATACCCCTGAGAACTGATAAGTCGTTGGGACGCGGGGTGGCTGGGCGCCCAGGCCATTCATTCGTACCCGACTCACTTCTATCTTCCTCTCCCTCCTCCTACTTAACCCCCTCACAAATCGCTCAAGTTTGGTCCCATTTGGGCTCCCCTGTGTGGAGAGAGGTAATCTCCCACATCTTCTTCCAGACCGTCGTCATCCAAGTCTGATGCATAGCATCGGTTATAAGGGATGTCATGGTACATGTCCTTATGCCTAAAATTTGTCTCCACATCACCAATATCATTGTTATGAAGTTCATCTTCCAACACATCGCTCTCCTAGCCTAACCCTAGCCAGAGAGACTTGCGCCGTGCATGCGTGCGTGCGGCCAGCGGTCGATAGCCTGTTTGCATGCAGGCTGCTCCTGCTCCAAGCATGTAAATTTTCTGGAGACAGAGAGCGTAGATCATTTAATCCATCGCCATGGATGAGCTCGATTGCTCAACCTCCGAGGTCGAGGATGAAGGGCACGAGGAAGACAGACATATGCTTAACCTCTGCATTCAGCAGCTGCTTGAACGAATGAAAGAGCTAGATTGCCTAGCTAGAGAAAATTAGATGACTTTTAAGGTACCATTTACTACTCATCACAGAGTAGTAGTATGAAGTCAACGAACTTTTCACTGACTAATGCGCAAAATGTTCTTGTCCCGAGGGGTTTTCCAAATAATAAGAGTAATTGAAACTAATTGGGTTTTCCAAATGATTGATCACTGATTAGATCCTTTATAATTGGTCGTTGCGATGCCATGTGCACCATCATCATTAAATAAGCTTAGCACATTCGTATTTTCTACTTATAATCTCTCATTCATTCGGAAATCTCTTCTTCAGATCAATCGGTTGTGCTCCGATCACAAACTATTTTCGCCTGTGACTGCGATGCTAATTAGCTGGGAGATTACCTCTCTCCACGCAGGGGAGCCGAAATTCTGGAGCCAAATCGGACCAAACTTAAGTGATTTGTGAGGGGGTTGAGTAGGAGGAGGGAGAGGAAGAGAGAAGTGAGTCGGGTACGAATGAATGGCCTGGGCGCCCAGCCACCCCGCGTCCTAACGATTTATCAGTTCTCAGGGATATAGCGCCACACGACGTGGAGCTACAATATGAAGTATAGCACCCCGGCATGCGGAGCTACACATTGACTTGGCGAATTTTTGAGTTTTTGTTGATAGCATCCTCTCTGACTCTCGGCTATCAAAATCCTAAAAGTGTAGCTCCATCGGATGGGGCGCTACACCCTGATGTGTAGCTCCATCTACCACGGCGCTACACATAAGGCATGCGGGCCCCAGAATGCCACGCTGGCAGACGTGTAGCTCCACGCCGGCCGGCGCTACACATGAGAGTGTAGCTCCCCGCCGTTGGGCGCTACAAAAAAGGTTAGATTTAGAAATAGTTTTGAAAAAGGGTTATTTTTCGTTAAACTTTGCCAAAAGAGTTAAATTTGTGAAATTTCACTTTGCATGCTCACACAGGATTATTCTAGGGATTTTGCTGTATTCTGACAGAAAATAAATTACGCTGCTCCTATCGGCTAGGCTTATCAGGTGCAGACACGCACACAGAAACTTCTGGAGAAAGAGTACAGGACAAGCGATGGAACCATTCCAATGTCGTCGCGTCCTTGCTCGTGGATCATGCGGCGCGCGGTCTATGCGGCATGTGTTTTTGTGGAGAATGGCTACCTGTTGCGTGCGCGACTGCTCGCGCTGTCTGCGTGATGCGCGTGGGGCGTGGGGCCCACCCACGTTCTTCTTCCTCCTCGTGATCTTCCTCCCACGATTCAATTTTTCTCCCCGAGAGCTGCGGCCAGGCTGACCCGGCGCCGGCGACGTCACTGCGGAGCTACGGCGGAGAAGGCGGCCGGCGAGGCTGGAGTCCTAGGCCGAGAGCGTCGCCGGCGACGCCTATGCGGACGTGCGGCGGAGAAGGCGACGTCGAGGAGGAAATCTCAAGCCGAGCCGGCGCCGGCGACGCCGCTGCGGAGCTGCGGCGGAGAAGGCGGCAGCGAGACGAGACTTAACGAGAGGGGTGGGATTCGTCGGCGACGAGCTTCAGTGTAGGGGGCTTTTAGAGGGATGGCCGGGGCGGTGGCGAACCGGCGGAGGAGAGGATTCGAGCAGGGCGGCGGCAGGCGCTTCGGCCGACGTCGGCGGGCGGGTGGGTCGTCTTCTTCCTCCCGCGAGTCGCTGTCAGAACGCCCACGCACGCACGTGCGGCAGTCGGAGAACCGCGCGCGCAAGCTAGACTCTCCCGTTTTTGTGCGGTCTCGCTCCTCACCCGGCAGGGCTAGTCGTATACATGGCAGGGCTACTCCACACGTTAACGCATGATCCACGTACAGGCATGTCCACGTACGCGCGCCCGATAGATTTCGGCTGTAGTTTGGTTCCTTCTAGCTAGCTCCCTGGTCCTGTGTCGAGGCGTGCCCTCGGCAATTCCCATGGTTGCTATACCTAGGGTTGATTGTGTGGTAGAGAACGCGTAGTATCGGTAGAATCGACGGCTGACAAGTTGGATTTACCCAGGTTCAGGGCCCTCGAGTGAGGTAAAACCCCTACTTCCTGCTTGTCTGTATTTATAGTATGAATATGAGGGTTACAAGGGTTCGACGAGCTGCTGATCTCGCCGAGGTTTTGGTGGCTATGGATTCCTCCTCCTTGATCGATCACCCTCCCAGCCTTTATATAGGAGGCCGGGTCTCGGGAAACATAACCGACCAAGGTTTACATGTATGGAAAGTCTTAACCGACCATAACTTGATCTAACTTGGAAAGCACTCTTCGTCTTGGGCCTTCTTTCGTGGCTTCGATTAATCCTTGGACTTCTTTAATCATCACGTGCACCAGGTATCTTTACGCTGGGGTACCCGCAGAATATAACCTCGTCATCCTGGCAAATGGATCCTCAAGACCTGAACAATTTTCTAGTTTTAAGTGGTCTCGCTCCTCGTGAGGCCCCTGTGTAGCTCGATCCTTTTTTAAGCCATCCGACGTCCCACCCATTAATTTGGTACATATACACGGCACGGCTGCTCCACACGCTAACGCGTGATTTCGCATCTAAATTTGCCACATGTTTTTCATTCTTGCTAATGCATGGAAATGGTTTCCTAAAGAACTGAAGGAAATCTATTTATGTGGATATGTTACTCGTCTTAGCAATTTGAAAATGTATAATTGGTTCGGAATTATAATTCTCGAAGGCACGTATATCGTTCTAGGCAACTCCCAAACTTTCATATTTAGGAACAAAAGATAGTATTGGCAAAATACATACTTGTCTGGACATTTAGTCTTTAGAATACGGGAGCACACATTTTCAAAATCTAGTTGTTGATTTTTGGAGAGAACAAAATCTACACGCTGACCAGTTGGCAGTTCGGACAAGTGAAATGTGTTGTAACCTCCTTCACATCCAAAGCCAATTTGAAAACTTACCTTAAACCTAGAAATAAAGTTTATCTACAGTTATTGGCTATTCGGAATAGCCTATTCGCATTTCGCACCAATAATTCCCCGCGACCACGAAGTGTTGAAATATGATACGGAGGCCATGACGATTCTCGATTGCGGCCAGGAAGACACGATGGCCGGTGAGGGCGACTTGGCCGAGGACCACGGACGCCATCGTTTCATGGGCACGATCTTTTGCCACATAGTAGAAGATTGTGTGTGATATTAGGGCACGTATAGTAATGGAGATTTCTTAGGGTGACATTTCGCGATTAGTATAGTAGTTGTTTTGGGATGGAAGCTGATCGATGGAAGGACTCATAAATTTCAGGGGAGAGACAATGAGTCTGTACCATTTGATGTAAGTTGATGGAAGGTCTAGATTCAATAACCTGACACAGTTTGTGCTTTTATGTAATGGACATTTATTTAAAAAAGTGTTCACCATAATATCTAGGTTTATTTCATGTATCTCTAGAGTAGATTGGACTATAGGTTCTGATTTTAAGGCTAAAAAATACTCACCAATTATTTCCGACGCGGTATGATTTTTTATGAAGAAAATAGACTAGCGCAACCTGACGACACGTTATTTACAGGTTCCGTATAAGGACTTCCCCTAATATCATGGTCCATGTAAAGTATACTAGAGAATGGAATATTTTGTGGTTCTAACTACTTAATTAACAAGATTCATAAGCATTCCTGGCTACGCAATACATAAATTTAGATTATTAGAGGCACAAAACATTGCCCTAAGATAATGAAAGTAGCCTTAAACAATTTCTACACCATTTTAAAAGTTTTGTATCAAACATGGTATGGAAAAAATCGTTTGAGCCGCTAGAAACTGCGTATAAAAAAATGCTTTTTGGGGCATTTTTAGAATGTGCCTTTAAAAATACAATTGTTGAGACACTTTGAAAAGTGCCTTAGATTATAATTGAAAGCACTACTGATAAATGTCTAGAAATATTTTTCTGAGTCACATTCGATTCAAAAATAATTCTAGGCACTTTCCAACATTGCCTTTAAAAGCAGTTATAGGGACTTTTAACAAGTGCCTTAAAAAAGAATTATAGGCACAGTTCCTAAATTGCCACCAAAAAAATTGAAGGCAATTCTTAGGTGTTCTTAAATATAAACTCACATTACAAGTCGTTAGGAAATAATGTACGCAGTACAAGTTGTAAGTATAACCTCCGACTATTTATTTATTTGGATCCGAGCGAGTATATTGCATGATCCCGTCTCTCTCGTTAGTTTCCCCCTCTCATTGGCATTGCCCATGAAAGTATCTCTAGACGAGTGACTAGACAGGATGCTACCGGGGAGATTTGGCTGCCCACAAGCTCACAAGGCGAGCGGGGCCACGCAGCCTGAACCAATCGCGGAGACGAGCCCACCTCAACCCCGCCTCCGGTGGCGTAGGACAGGTGCATGGCCGGCGTTGGGTTGCGTCCATTGATCAGAAGAATGGAAGCAATGGTTTCCGTGGGCCGGATAACACGGATGTTGGCCAGTTTGTACTCATCCATATGCCGAGGCGACGAGGAGAAAAGACCTTGCGCTGCTGGTTCTGGCTTGGATCAATCAGAGTCTTCTCACCAAACACAATTGCTCACACAGCAAATAATAAATTACAGTGCTCCTATCGGCTAGGTTTATCAGGTGCAGACACGCACACGGATACTTCTTGTGAAAGAGTAAGGACAAAGGAATCGATAGACCATTCTAATGGCGGCTCGCGGTCTATGCCTCCGCCCCTGATCCCACCCATTAGTTTGTACACACGGCAAGACTGCTTCACGCGCTAAGACATTATCCACGAGCACTCGCTAGATTGAGTCTCGAAAGGTCCTGGCAAAGGACTAAAGGTTGTTTCCTAACTCCAAGTGTTTTTTAGGATGGAAAAAGTGGGGATGTGAGGGAATTTGGTGAACACCCAAATCTCACAAATACTCTTCCCCTAAAATAAACTAGGATGGACTAGAGTTTTTGTGTTAGACAAAAATGAGGTGATTGGTAGGGGATATTTGGGGATTATCCCCTCGCATCTCTTAAAATACACTAGAAGTAAACAGAGTAGTGAGAATTTTCCGGGATCCGGGATAATCCCCTCTCATCACCTAAAATACACTAGACGTAAATAAGGCAACAAAAAAAAATCTTTCATCTATGTTCAAGCTACTCCTTCAAGAAATTTATTTCATCTATGTTGAGATAGGGCTCCTTCACACAATTAAGTGGCAAAATACTCCTGGAGCACACATTTTCAAAATCTATACTGATTCTCGAGGGGAGAAAGCCACTTAATTGTGTGATCCATATGATTCGTCATAATTCAATGATCCCATTGAACCGGTAAGACATAGAAATCTATACTGATTTGTCATGATTCAACTTAATTGTGTAGCCTCATTGAACCGGTAAGACATAGGAATCTATATTGATTCGTCATGATTCAGTTCTCAGACGTGGTTTAGAAAACGCTACGCGGAACCTAACGGCAAGAAGCGAAACCGTGAAAATGTGCCAGCCCCATACGAACCGGGTGGGTGAGGGATGCTCCATAAGATTCGCTCTAGGCTACAATAGAAAATGGCCCCGCACTGCCTAAACGGTAGCCTTTTCTTAGTTGGGCCAATGAAATGGTAAAGTGAACGATGATTATGGTTCTGGTCAGGTGCTCCTTTTTTTTTTTTGAGAGTTCAGCACTTTATTGATTAAATCACATCAATACAACCCATGCCACCTACATGGTTCGCTTCGCGCCATATACATGGGCCGGCCCAATTGTTTCGCGCACAGAACGTTTCATTTTCTTTTTTTGGAAATGATCAATTTTTAAAACCTGAAAATTTCAAAAATTGAAGCCATTTTAAAATTCGGAACCATTTAGAAATTAGAAAATATTCAAATTTAGAATAATTTTAAATTTGGAAAAATTTAGAATAATTTTAAATTTGGAACCATTTTCAACTCTGGAACCATTTTCAAAATTAAACTATTCTCACAATTGAAACCATTTTCAAATTTGAAACCATATTCAAAACTGGAACCTTTGAAACCATTTTGAAAATTAGAACCATTTTAAATTTAGAACATGTTAAAAAATAAATTATAGATAGAAAAATAATAAGAAAACGAAAATAAAAAAAGGAAAAGAAAAAGAATAAACGGGAACAGAAAAGAAAAAAGAATCGGAAAGAAACAAAAAAACAGAAGAGAATATAAAGAAGAAAAAACAAGACAAACAAAACAACCAGTATGGGCCGGCCCACTAGGTCGCTCTTGTTAGAGCCTACGCGCCGCTAATGGGCGATATATAGGAATTGCTGTTCTGGTCTTTGGTGCCGCGTGAGCGACCATCAGACAAAACAAGCAAGAGGACCAGTTTCGGCCCAAGGGAGAAGGGCCATCTCGTGGTTGCTTCTTGTGTCGTGTCCAATTGTAGATGTGCAAACTATGCATAGAAGCGAGTGTCTCGAAATAGATGCAAAGCTAACACTTTCATAACAAAAGGTAGTTCACCTGCATGAGAGTGAAAAATCCCCTCGCGAAAAAGAAACAACAGTAGAAATGAATGGCTGAGCGCATGTAGTCGTTGTTCACAGTTTGGGTCCGTAGCCAATCTGTAGCTGACGAAAAAAAAAAAGATCCCATCCTTGTCCGATTGACCTATAGAAGAATCTCAGCGAGTCAAGTCACCATCATGAGTCGCTCTACGGATTAACGGAGAGGTGACTCGAGTCAATGGCGAGCAGTGACAGTTTTGTTTTGCGCCCAGAAAGCAACCAAACTGTGGACAAGCAATTCAAAAGGGGAGAGACTAACTTGAGAAGTTGGTAACCATGCATCGATGGTGTCCTTCCCTGGCAGTGTGGATAGTCACCACCGTGTGGGTCTCCTATCTCGGTGCTCGACTACTTCTCGGTCAGCCTCTCGACAGGAGGCGTGGATAAGATGCAGGCCCAAGATGTGGAGAAGGCCCAGGCGCTGGACATGGCTGTTGGGCCAGCCTGGACTGTTGGTTCCGAGTCCCTGGGGCTGGTGGAGTTTCGCAAGAGTTGTACCAAGGCCGTGGCGCCAATACTGCACAAGCCGGTGAAGCGCAGCCGTGCGAAGAGGATCCACTCGGGTCCGGTGCGACGTAGTGCCAGGCACCGTGGAAAGTTTGCAGCGGGTACCCCCGGTGAAGCGTCAACAGAGAGAGTTGATCACACGCCTGCAGATTGCGAGGGAAGGCGAGACCATCGGTGATGAGGCGTTGAACGCGTACCTGGACCTCTTCAGCCAGCCGCTGCCGCAGAGCCACATCGATGTGATCCTGAGCTTGTTCGGGTGGTTGCCTGAGGCGTTGCCGTTGTCCGAGGACTTGCCAGTGGAGTGCCTTGTTTAGGCGTGGATCTTGTACCCTGTGTTTTAGCCTCTTGTACCCTGTGTTTTTTATTTTCCAGAACGATGTTGGGTATAGATCTTGTGATTGCCATTTGGAATGCGCGTGGATTAAACTCTTCGGCACGTAGAGCTGTGATTTCCAGGCTATGGCCGCTACTGGCGCCAAGATAGTTTGTCTGCAAGAGACAAAGATGGAGATCATCACGGCTCAGATCGTCCGAGAATGTCTCGGGGTGGCCTTTGACGGGTTCATGTTCCTGCCGGCGGTGGGTTCACGTGGCGGCATCTTGCTGGCATGGCAGTCCGAATATGTCACGGTCACTAGCCCTCACCTGTTAAAATGCGCTGACGGCTAGCATCTCGATCGGTAGTGACCAAGCGTGGTGGTTCACCGGGGTGTATGGCCCTCAGGGCGTGGGTGCGAAGCGTGCCTTCCTTCAGGAGCTTCGCGACATACGGGACCTACATGCAGGGTCGTGGATGGTTGCAGGAGATTTCAATCTCATCATTGACCCGGAGGACAAAAACCAGGGCGTCCTTCACCGCTCGATGATGGGCAGGTTCCGGCGTACTTTGTCACTGTTGGAACTGAAGGAGGTTTACCTCAATGGTCGGAGATTCACCTGGTCCAATGAGCGTCAGCAACCAACTATGGAGAAGCTGGACAGGGTCTTCTCGACCGTGGACTGGGAGGAGCGTTTTCCGGACGCCTTTCTCTCGGCGAACTCCTCCGGTCCTTCTGACCACTGCCCTTTGGTACTGAGCTTAGCCCCAGACTTGCAGATGGGGCGTAGATTCCAGTTTCAGTCCTTTTGGACGAAGGCAGATGGTTTCCTGGATGTGGTTCAGGACGCCTGGTCTTCTGTGGAGCAAGAGATCAACCCCTTCAAGAGGTTGGATCTCAAGCTTAGAGCGATGGCCAAGAGTCTGGCGAGGTGGAGCAGCACGTTCATTGGTAACATTAAGATGCAGATCTTGCTCGCCAATGAGATAATTCTACGTCTCGACGTGGCCATGGAGACCCGGCCTCTCTCGCCAGCAGAAAGGGCGCTCAGGAAAGCCCTAAAAGGGAAGCTACTTGGCTTGGCTTCTCTTGAGCGCTCCATGGCGAGACAAAGAGCGGGGGTGCTTTGGCAGCGGGAGGGCGATGCCTGCACGAGGTTTTTTCACATGCATGCGAGCCATAGACGGCGTCGGAACTTCATTGGCCACCTATGGTCGACGGGTCAGGAAGACCGAGCATGTGGATAAGGCTGAGGCCGTGGATGAGTTCTTTGATGGCCTCCTCGGGACGGAGGTAGACCGGCCCTTCTCCTTCGACCTAGACTACCTGCAGCTGCCCACGGTGGACCTCTCCCACTTGGAGGTGGCCTTCTCTGAGGAGGAGTGTGGAACGCCATTAGGAGAATGCCACTTGACAAATGCCCGGGGCCGGACGGGTTCTCAAACAGGTTCTATGTGGCATGTTGGGGGATCATAAAAGCGGATGTCATGGAGGCTTTCAACTCCTTGTCTCGGCGTGACGCCCGTGGATTCAGTTCGGTCAACCATGCGTTGATCACGTTGCTGCCCAAGAAGGCGGGGCGGAGGAAGTTCAGGCCTTCTGCCCCATCAGCTTGATTCATGGGTTCGCCAAGCTGGTGGCCAAGGTGGTGGCCTGCAGGTGGCCCCCTCCATTCCGCAACTAGTGGGAGCACATCAGAGTGCCTTTGTGCGTGGACGGTGCCTTCATGATAATTTCATGATGGTCCAGTGTACGGCGCGCAAGCTTCACAATTCGAACACCCCAGCCATCCTCCTGAAGCTTGACATTACAAAGGCTTTTGATACCGTCAGTTGGGCTTTCCTCTTGGAGGTGTTGAGAAAGATGGGCTTCGGTGACCTCTTGGTCACAACCATCTGCGCCCTGCTTTCGTCGGCTTCTACTAGGGTGCTTCTCAATGGTTACCCTGGTGGAAAGATCTTTAATAGACGTGGACTGAGATAGGGATACCCACTCTCGCCTCAGCTGTTCATCTTGGTCATGGAGGTTCTACATCTGTAGATTGAGAGGGCTACTGCCTGTGGATTGTTGACGCCCCTGTCTGACACGGGTCTCAGACACCGCACGTCGATCGATGCAGACGACGTGGTGACCTTTCTTCGCCTCCTGGGAGGGACCTCAGGGCTTTTGCTCAGCTACTCGACGACTTTGGGTTGGTGTCCGGGCTTAGGGCGAATCTTCAGAAATGCTCTGCGCATTTGATCCGTTGTGGTGAGCCCGAGGCGGCGTTGGTGGCCCAAGAGCTACCCTGTCCGATTCTGCCGTTCCCGCTGCGTTATCTGTGGCTCCCACTCTCCCTCAGGAAGCTGACGGTGGCCCAGCTCCAGTATCTGGTGGACATTGTGGCCAATCACCTCCCTAGGTGGCGTGCCGGGTTGCTTAACCGTGGAGGGCGTCTTGAGATTGTGAAGACTACTCTCTCTGCGGTATCTATCTTTCCTATGATGTCTCTCGACCTGTCAGTGGAGACCCTGGTGGCGATTGAGAAAATCATTCGTAGCTTTCTCTGGGCAGGGCGCAAGGACGCCCGTGGAGGTCACTGCCGGGTGGCGTGGGAGAGGGTTTGCATGCCCAAGCATCTGGGGGGTCTTGGAATTCCCAACTTGCGGTTTATGAACCGCGCTCTCAGGGCTAGATGGCTTTGGCTTAGCAGGACGGACGGCTCCAAACCATGGAGTGAGTTCGATATCCGAGTCCCCCGCCTGGTACGACAGCTGTTTGAGACAGCCACCACGTCAGTTGTGGGCGATGGATCCTCCACCTTTTTCTGGACAGGCAGATGGCTGCCCGGTGGGCGTGTAAAGGACGTGGCCCCACACCTCTTCATGAAAGTGCCCAGGGGCGCGCTCTGCTCCCGCCGAGTTAGAGAGGGGCTCGCAGGTGGATGGCTAGACGATGTTCCGCCAGACCTGGACGCGCGTGAGTTACGCGAGTTGCTGTCCTTAGCGGACAGTGTGGCAGATTTCCCTCTGACTGAAGGGTCGCAGATGAATTCAGGTGGAACTGGGAGGGCAATCACAAGTACTCAGCGCGATCGGCTTACAGAGCCCTCTTTGAGGGCAAGATTGGGCTGGCGGGTGCCCAACAGGTCTGGTGCTCCCGAGCGCCCAACAAGTGCAAGTTCTTCCTATGGCTGGCATTGAAGAACAGATGTTGGACTGCAGACCGCTTGGGGCGGAGAGGGCTGCCTAGACCGACCGCCTGCCCGATGTGCGACCAAGTGGGAGAAGACATAGACCACCTCCTCCTCGGTGTGTCCTCTCAAGAGAGGTTTGGCACTCCTTCCTGAGCAGGTGGGGTAGGGTGGGCTGGGTCCCTGGCCACGACGATCGTCTTGTGGATTGGCTACCAGCCAAGGCCCCGGGAGGTCGAGATGAGAAAGACTTGTGGACGGCGATCAACTTGATTTGCTGGACCTTGTGGAGACATAGGAACGTGTGGTCTTCGAAGGTCACATGCCTTCAGTTCAGACTGCCATTAATATGGTGGAGGCCGAGGCTGACCTCTGGCGGGCAGCGAGGATGTTTAGGGGTAGTTTAGGCCCTGTAGACAGGTGGAGGGTTGGCGAGTGATCCTCTTTCTTTTTTGTTGGTGGATTGGCGTTTTTTGGCGCATGTGCCTAAACGCGTTGTAAAGGCCGCTTGTCCTCTCCTTCTTGAAACTGATGCGTCCGCTTGCACGTATCCTTAAAAAAGTGTGGAGGTCTCGTTTTCAGATCACCGAGCTTCACCGTGGGAAAATTGTAACCACGCACATCTGGATAATAGGATAAGTGACTAGATTTTTTGGAGTATTTTTTATCGGGGCCAGTAGTTAGTATATTTTGTTTTTGTTTTTTGTGACAAGCAAACATGCCAGTGGGTTATATTTTATGGACCACATTTTAAACCATGAAGAATTAACCGAAAATCAAGTAGTCGTTGACGGGGCGCAGCATTCTAAATGGGACGCCAACATCGTCAAGGAGAAGTAGGGGCGCACGGTGGCAGCATGTTAGCGAGGGGATGGTGCTCCCACCTCCCGCAAGGGCGGTCTCAACGACGTTGTCCACCGTGTGGCCAGTCGTCTCCCACCAAAAATGTCATACACTGACGTTGTACCGCGTGGACTGATACATATCAAACATATCTATAATTTTTGATATTCCATATTGATATTATACCAATTGCTACATGTTTTATATATACTTCATAGCATTTTGTGCATTTTCTGGGACTAACCAATTAACAAGATGCTACAGTGTCAGTTCCTGTTTTTCTGCAGTTTTTCTTTTTCAGAAAACATGTTAAGCAAATATTTTCGAAATTGGACAAAAATCAACGTGCCCCAGTTTTTCACCGACACGACCACGGAGTCCAAAGGGGAGACGAAGAGGAGCAAGGAGGCCTCCACGCTAGGGCTCGGCGTGGCCCCACCTCTGGCTCAGCGCGGCCCCACCTCTTGCCGCGCCATGGGTGGAGGGCCCCCCGGGTGCCCTATGTCGCCGCCCTTTCGCCTATTTATTCCTCTTGTCCTAAAAACCCTAGACACCCGAGCATTATTCCACGAAAAGTCTCGTCGCTGCCGCCGTCGTCAACCCTAGCTCAGGAGGGTTCTTAAGCTCTTCTCGGCACTTTATCAGAGGGAGAAATCATCCCAATTTCATGTAACAAGTAAAACCATGTTCCATGAGTGAAAAATGTGATCCAACAAAAACTTTTGCTTGATTGTCTTGTGTTGATTGTTTTCTTGTTTAATTGTATTGCTTGTTTGATTAAAAATCTTGGAACACAAAAGCAAAGTTAAAATCAACAAGCCAATCTACAAAGAAATATTATTTTCTTCTCTAAAAATCAGAGGAGTGGTATTGTAACAACTCCCATTTTACTCTTATAACTTTTCCCTCTCAAATTCATATTTTCAAAAACCTATTTTCAAATTCTTATATCTCTCTTTATTTCTTTCAATCACTTAACACACCAACTAATACTTACAAATTAATTATCAAAACATAACCACAAACAATGATAAATACCTATGAATCAAAATATGAAAAGGATTCACCAAATTTTGAATTTGGATTTGGCTTGGACATTTTGTCGAACACCTTAGGGCAGAAACCATGTTTCACTCGAATTCGAGTTGGATTCGAGCAAACTTCACTCGCACCTCTCACATCTCACTCCCAAGCTCACCCCTCACTCACCAGTGCGCTTTGTGCACGAAACTCGGCCACGACAGCCCGTAGAACACCAGCCACACCTCTCACTCTCCTCTACCCAATCCATGCACACCCCACTCATGGCCGTCCATGGCGCCACAACATCCACGCCACCCCAGCAAGCTCTGCTCGACGTGGAAATCCCTGCACCTCGCCCCGACCCCAGGGACATGACTGATATCTATGCACGCTTCTATTCATGTAGACAGTGTTGGGCCTCCAAGTGCAGAGGTTTGTAGAACAGCAACAAGTTTCCCTTAAGTGAATCACCCAAGGTTTATCGAACTCAGGGAGGTAGAGGTCAAAGATATCCCTCTCAAGCAACCCTGTAATTAAGATACAAGAAGTCTCTTGTGTCCCCAACACACCTAATACACTTGTCAGATATATAGGTGCACTAGCTCGACGAAGAGATATTAAAATACAAGTGAAATGGATGATTATAAGTGGTAATTGCAATCTGAAATAAAAAATGACAGCAAGCAAACATGTAGCAGAACTGGTTGTAAACGGTGTTTCAATGCTTAGAAAGAAGACCTAGGGAACATACTTTCACTAGTGGACACTCTCAACAATAATAATATAGTTGAATGCATAAATATCACATCTTCACTATGCTACCCCGAACTATCCTCTCGTTGGATAAGGAACACCAATCTACTGCGTAGGGCTGTAACAGCACGCCTCAAGTCCGTATTCCCTCTCTAGGGCACCCCGCGCTGTCACTATGAGCGCCCCAAATTAGTACTAAACAAACGCCACAATTTTACAGTGACAACCAACAAAAGAACAACTCATGATAAATATCCTTCTGATCTATTAATAGAGTCACGCGCATCACCCACACTGTCACCTTGATATAGTATTCTCACGTGACTCAAGATCATAACGATAAAACAACTTGACTAGCATATTCAATACATAATGAAGGGGAAACATCTATAAATTTAACCAGAGTACAAAGCTCATGATCACATAAAGATCACACCATGGGAGAGAGAGATAAACCACATAGCTATCGGCATGAGCCCTCAACCGCGATGAAAAACTACTCCCTCCTCATCATGGGAGGCAGGAGTGGCGATGATGGAGTGATGGCCCTTCACGTAGTTACCTGCGTGAAAAGTAAATGGGTTAGGTTGAGACTCTAAGTGCAGAGTGTGTAGTAAGTGGAAGACGTGTTTTCCGCATGAGGGGTGACTTGAGGGTTTCATATCGAACTCTCGGGGAATCAGTAGTGAAAGATTTATCTTACTATCCTTCTCTTGGTTACTGATGATCCCGAAGAGCAAGTCTTGATGCCTGCACAAATAACGGGATTTAGGTTGAGACTCCAAGTGCAGAGTGTATAGTATAGTGGAAGACAGTTTTCCCCATGAGGGTGACTCGAGGGTTTAATATCGAACTCTCGGGGAATCTGAAGTGGTAGATTTATCTTCTTATCCTTCTTTTGGTTACCTACAAAACAAGGTTAGATGTTTTGGTCCTCAACCTCACCTGTGGTTGTCAAGCACAAGGTGTAAGAATGATATCAGGATAGTTATGCAATGCAAACAGGAAATAAATATGCAATGATGGTGGATGCAATGGTAAATGATATTTTGGGTTTTTAAATGATGTATGCAAGATGACAAATAGGTTTCTTGCTGCATATAATCCTTGAACAAAAATTCATATGAATGTCCAGAAAGTATATAATGTTGTATGCCTACTCATAAACTCAATTGGATCAAAAAGATTCAACTTAAAAGCTCAAAGCATGCATCAAACAAAATGGGACAGAATCTGTCCAGAAAAACAGCAGCAGCAAAACGTATTTTTCTACCCTACCAAACTTTCTCGAAAAATTCCGAAACAATTCATGCATACAGAGGATGAAAAGTTGCAACTACAGTTCAAATATGAGCTCATTCGGAGTTACAGAATAAGAATTAAAAATCATACCGTGCACTGATTCGTGCAGGAATAAAATCTCCGAACGCTATAAGCAACTTTTCAAACCAAAAAGGGTAAAACTTGGCACTTTATTAAAAACTCCAGAACCTAAACTAGACACAAATCTCTTGTTACAGCAAGAGGACACAAAGAAAAATCACACATAAAAATAACCGGGTTGCCTCCCGCAAAGCGCTTTCTTTATAGCCATATAGCTAGGCTTCTTACTTGTTGTTTTATTGTGGACGAAGCTCATGAGGGAGCTTGAACTTTGATGGTTCCCTCTTCCTTGGAAAGTGTTCCATGCACTTCTTGTGTGGAAACTGAAACTTTACATTCCCTTCCTTTGAATCAATGATAGCACCTGTGGTACGAAGAAAAGGTCTTCCAAGAATAATAGGACTAGAGGTTTTATTCCCCATATCCATGATTAGAAAATCCACAGGCACAAAAGTCATATGTAACTCTACCATAACATCACTTACTTTTCCCAAAGCATGTTTAATAGAGTCATCAGCAAGTGCTAGTTCAATAGAGCATTTTTCAAGATTTTTCAATTCAAGCACTTCATATAGTTCTTTAGATAAAACAGAGACACTAGATCCTAGATCAAGTATGGCATGGTGTGTCTCTTTTCCAATAGTTACTAGTACCTTAGGTATCCACATATCCCCAAGCTTAGGTGGTATCATAGCCTCTTGGTTGTACCTAGCAATCTTTTCTTTCAAGACATGATTAGCAATATGGTTAGTGTTGATGGAAGGATCACTTGCAAATTTTTGTAAGATAGATATTAATTCATGCAAGCTACAATTTTCTAAGTCAAGCAAAGGATCCTTGACTTCATTAAGCATTTTAACTTCCTCAACTTTCTTTTCCAACTCAATCAGCATAAGAGATTCATCATGTTCAGTTTCTTTAGCTTCTTCTTTTAAACTACCAAGTTGAGACATGAGTGGCAACAAATATTCAGGGTAGTTCAATAATTCATCAAGAGTTTCCTCCAAAGTAAGAGGAACATTTTCAGCAATGTTAACAGAATTCATTCCAACCACAGGTGATGCTTGTGGTTTCCTGCAGACATACTCAATAAAGTGGCTTGATTATCAGCTAGTTTAGACAAAGCTTTGTCTAGTCCTGCAGCTTGGAGTTGTAAGCCTTTAATATCAGAACTAATAGAAGCAACAGACTTACTCAACTCTTGTATCATAGTATTATGACTAGCAACTTGTTCCATGAGAATTTTGTTAGCCTCAGAATTATCATTGCGTGATAACATAGGCTTCCAATTATTATCATTAGCATTAGGATATGGAACAAAAGGACGATTGTTGGGAACATATGGGGGTTTATTATAAGAGTTATAATTGTTGTTACCATACCCATTATTACCATAGTTCCTAATGAAGTTGACATCAATATTTTCAGAATTGTTTCCAACTAGTTCTTGCAAAGGAACATTTTCAACACTAGGTTTATTAAGCAAAGCAAGAATAGTATCCATTTTAGATGACAAATCATTAGTTTCTTCAATAGAGTTCACTTTCTTAGAAGGATTAGGTGCCCTATCAGTATGCCATTGACTATAGTTTTGTAAAATGCTTTCCAATATATTTTTAGCTTCTACTATAGTCTTACTCATAAAAGCACCTCCAGCAGCAGAATCAAGTATGTTTCTAGACATGTAGTTTAAACCATTGTAGAAAGAGTGTAATATGGTCCATTCATTAACTCCATGTGAGGGACAAGTTCTAAGCATAAGTTTTATCCTATCCCAAGCCATAGCAACATGTTCATTTTCATTTTGCCTAAAAGAAAGGATGTTGTTTCTATTTTGCAAAATTTTAACAGGGGGATAATATTTCTTAATGAAAGCTTCTTTTAGATCATCCCAAGAATTAATACTACCAGATGGCAAGGAATGCAACCACTCTTTAGCTTTTCCTCTAAGTGAAAAAGGAAATAACTTCAGTTTTAGGATATCACTTTCCACATTTTTAAACTTTTGCATGTCACATATTTCAACAAAGTCATGAAGATGCATAGAGGCATCCTCCATAGCACTACCACCAAATTGTTCCCTAGTTATCAAGTTCAACAAACTAGGACTTACTTCATAACTCTCAGCATTTATCTTAGGTGTGGCAATAGCTCTCGTGATAAATTGATCATTAGGAGTGTTTGTGTAGTCACACAGCTTAGTTCTTTCTCCCATTTTAGCAAGTTTTTTTGGTATTTTTAATTTTTTATGCAAAACTGAAATAAATATGATATGATATGCAATGACACTAACAAAACAAATAAATTGCTTTGTAAGTAAAGATGGATAAGATGGTGCTCACGTAGGTGCAACCTCCCCAAGCTTAGGTGTTAGCACAAGTTGGTGACGTTGACTTTGTTGTGAGATGAATGCGATGATGCACACCCTTGGATAAATCTCTCAGCTACGATTCCCCGGCAACGGCGCCAGAAAACGTCTTGATGATCCCGAAGAGCAAGTCTTGATGCCTGCACAAATAACGGGATTTAGGTTGAGACTCCAAGTGCAGAGTGTATAGTAAGTGGAAGACAGTTTTCCCCACGAGGGGTGACTCGAGGGTTTAATATCGAACTCTCGGGGAATCTGAAGTGGTAGATTTATCTTCTTATCCTTCTTTTGGTTACCTACAAAACAAGGTTAGATGTTTTGGTCCTCAACCTCACCTGTGGTTGTCAAGCACAAGGTGTAAGAATGATATCAGGATAGTTATGCAATGCAAACAAGAAATAAATATGCAATGATGGTGGATGCAATGGTAAATGATATTTTTGGGTTTTTAATGATGTATGCAAGATGAAAAGTATTTTTGTATTTTCGGATTTAATGATGGCTGAAAATAAAAGTGGTATATGGTGTTGGAAAGGTGTTTCTTATGATTAAAAATGGACTGGGGTTCATGGTTTCACAAATGCACTCTCTCTTTATAAAGTGGTAGACAATGGAACACACAAAGTTAACATATGAGATTGCAACACAGGGTTTGATAACAAGTTACTTAGATATATGGGCATCACGTCCTAACATAGAGATCTTTTGGTTATTAACCTCTCTTATACTCCACCAAGATGCGAACTAAATCATAACACCTCAGTAATTAAGATAACTCAGAGTATAGCAAAGTATCATGACATGAAGTGAAAATAAGAACATGCTAGATCTAGTCATGGAGTAGTGGCAATGGTCACGCCCACATCCCCGGTAGCATGGTATTTTAGTTTATCCCTAGTGAGGTAACAAAGTAAGGTAAAGATACCAAAGTGGATCGCAGAACTTTCTCTCACGTTCACTGCACTAGCCACCCCCGTTACTCCAACTAATGCACACGTTCCCCCTCACACGCTCTCATAAACATGCTTGATCAAAACAAGTAGACAAGAACGGGGTACATAATATGCATCTATACTCATAACTGAAACAAACATTGCAATCTCAAACATATATTAACTCATAAAGATCCACCACAAAGGTATTACAACGGTGACCGTAATCATGTTCAGCAGCTCATACGGTGCTAATTAGTGAAGCTCAAGAGAGGAGAGATACATAAGTTACTTCCACAAACCCATAGTCCAGAGGTGGACTACTCCCTCTTCATCATGGAGACGGTGGAGAAGTCGATGGAGAAGATGGAGACCACGCCGGCAGCGCCCCGCCGGAGTTTTCCCCCTCCAATCTGCAGCTCCTGATCTCCGTTTCGGTGTTTCTGTGTTTTGCGGCGCTCCTTCCAGAGAACGACGGGGGACCTTTTTTATAGGCGTTTTTAGGTCAAGACGAAGGCGGTGGAGCGAAGATCGACGGCAACGGAGCCACGAGGCCCAAACGGTGGGTCCCACGCGGCCACAGTACCTGGCCGCGTGGGCCATGCCCGTTTGGCCCTCGGGTCTCCGTTTGCTTGCTTCCTTTTTCCGTAGTCCTTCTTCCTTCCAAATATTGACGCCCGTAAATTTCCAGGTGATTTCGTTGACGTTTGGGTCCCTGAAACATTAAAATACAAAACTAGGGTTTTCTGCCTGTGCAGGGTTAATTCCAAATAAATGGGAAAACTATGAAGTATTCCCAAAATCATGATAAAACATTGATATAAACCTTATATGATGCAAATATGATTGGAATATAAGCAATTAAAGTGCAAAGTTCATGTATGCATTTTACATGCATCACCCACTCATGGCCGTCCATGGCGCCACGACATCCACGCCACCCCAGCAAGCTCTGCTCGACGTGGACATCCCTGCACCTCGCCCCGACCCCAGGGACCTGACCACGCCACGTCCACTGCCCCCTCGCTGCCGCCAGCAATCCGTCGAGCACCTCGCGTGCGTGACGGAGGACGTCCACGACCACCTACCACCCGAGCTCTGCTCAGCTCACTCGCACGCTCGCCTCGCGCCTAGAACCATAACGGCAGTGCCACGCCATCTCCACACCACCTAGGGCCGCCAATGGCGTGCCCAAATCACACCTACCCCTCTCCATGCGCAGCTACCACCTCGCCGGACCTCTGGCTATATAAACCGTGGCTCGATTCACTCACCCCCCATCTCCACTGCCCCTCTTCCCCACTCTACAAGCTCTCACGCACCGCCAGGAGGGCGGCATTGTGCTGCCCGTGCTGCCGCAGCTCGCGGCCGTGACGAGCCTGTCCTCGACCCGCACGAACCCGAGGTTGGCGACGATGGCCGCGAGGCCGTACTGCCGCTCTATTCTCGCTTTTCTCCCTCTCCCTGCCCTTCTGACGTGCCTGACCGCCACCCCGCACTCACACTCCCCCCTTTTATTGCCTAGGATCGACGCCAGGAGCTCACCGGAGCCGGGACGCGTCCGTGGAAGCCGACAAGCTCGCCGCCGACATGCTGGACTTCCTTAAGCCACACCAGCACCACCATCGCGCTCCCAAGCTCTCCGCACCCGTCTCCATCTTCTGCACCACCTCCTGGAGCCCTAGGTGAGCCACTGCGCCGTCACCACCGTCTCTGGCCACGGCGGCGCCGCCTGTTCCAGGTCGCCGCCGGCACGCCCTTCCTCGACCGTTGGATCTCAATCCAACGGGAGCGTACCCCTTCGCATTTTAATAGAAGCTGACGGTTGGGGCCCGCTGTCAGCGGTTTTACTTTTCTCCGCGCGGGAAATTAAATGGTCCAGGCCCAGTTGGGCTAGATTCCCTCCCAGGCCCATTTTCGATTTAGCAATTCAATAAATTATTTAAATATGTACCCATGTTTAAAATTCGATATCTCACAAATTACAAGTCCAAATAATTAAAAAAAAATCTCTGGAAAGCTTGTTAAATTCTCTGTGCAACTAAACTAGTTTCACCATGATTAGATTAATATTATTTGCATGATATTTAAAGTAGCACAGAAGGTTTAAATCATAAACTTGTTTGTTTCTGATGCTTTGTTAGTCCAAAATTAGTGAATCCAATTTTGTTAGCTTGGTATTGCAGTAACTTAGCTACCTTAATTTTTGTAGAAATTATTATGCAACTATAATTGTTTGACATTGAAATGAAGATTGTTAAACCTTCTGGACTATAACAATTTTACTTGAGTGATGCTTAGTCCAAATGAATTAAATCCAATTGTGTTAGATCAGAAATAATCAATACCGTCTACCCCTAAAAGGACTTAATTTTGTGGAAAAAAATAACAGAACTAAATTAGTAGCTAAAACTTGATTAATATGCTTCTGGACTAAAACATTTATGCATGGAGTTCAGTAATTCAAATTGACTAAAATCCACATGTGTTGTCTTCCTTAGGACAGTAGCTATCTGTAGAATTTTAGTTTGTATTTTTGTGATGTTCTATTGAGTAGTGGTGTGATTGTTTATATTTGCTTGATTGTTACGACTAGACGAGAACGTTGCCGGAGAGTACGAGGAAGGGGGATTCGTTGAACAAGAAGAACAAGACCAAGGTCACTTTGTCGAGCAAGGCAAGCTACTTTCTGAGCATGCACCCCTATACATGATGCATCTAGTTTTGGATACATGTTTTACCCAAAGCAAATGTGTTTTCGAAAACCTTTTTCCAAAACTATATGAAAACTATTTTGCCACCTATGTAGAAGTACAAGATAGATATCTGAACTATAGGATGGGAAAACAAATGGTTTTACAAAAACTCCTTTGATTATGCTTGAGTGGATCATGAGATACCCAAGTTGGAGATGAAGAAAGAACCAGCGTATGCCGGTGTTTTCCGAGAAATGCACAATGCGTACTTAGTACTATGACGACCAACAATACCCTGTGCGACTGATGATCCCGAAGAGCAAGTCTTGATGCCTGCACAAATAACGGGATTTAGGTTGAGACTCCAAGTGCAGAGTGTATAGTAAGTGGAAGACAGTTTTCCCCACGAGGGGTGACTCGAGGGTTTAATATCGAACTCTCGGGGAATCTGAAGTGGTAGATTTATCTTCTTATCCTTCTTTTGGTTACCTACAAAACAAGGTTAGATGTTTTGGTCCTCAACCTCACCTGTGGTTGTCAAGCACAAGGTGTAAGAATGATATCAGGATAGTTATGCAATGCAAACAAGAAATAAATATGCAATGATGGTGGATGCAATGATAAATGATATTTTTGGGTTTTTAATGATGTATGCAAGATGAAAAGTATTTTTGTATTTTCGGATTTAATGATGGCTGAAAATAGAAAAGTGGTATATGGTGTTGGAAAGGTGTTTCTTATGATTAAAAATGGACTGGGGTTCATGGTTTCACAAATGCACTCTCTCTTTATAAAGTGGTAGACAATGGAACACACAAAGTTAACATATGAGATTGCAACACAGGGTTTGATAACAAGTTACTTAGATATATGGGCATCACGTCCTAACATAGAGATCTTTTGGTTATTAACCTCTCTTATACTCCACCAAGATGCGAACTAAATCATAACACCTCAGTAATTAAGATAACTCAGAGTATAGCATTAAGTATCATGACATGAAGTGAAAATAAGAACATGCTAGATCTAGTCATGGAGTAGTGGCAATGGTCACGCCCACATCCCCGGTAGCATGGTATTTTAGTTTATCCCTAGTGAGGTAACAAAGTAAGGTAAAGATACCAAAGTGGATCGCAGAACTTTCTCTCACGTTCACTGCACTAGCCACCCCCGTTACTCCAACTAATGCACACGTTCCCCCACACACGCTCTCATAAACATGCTTGATCAAAACAAGTAGACAAGAACGGGGTACATAATATGCATCTATACTCATAACTGAAACAAACATTGCAATCTCAAACATATATTAACTCATAAAGATCCACCACAAAGGTATTACAACGGTGACCGTAATCATGTTCAGCAGCTCATACGGTGCTAATTAGTGAAGCTCAAGAGAGGAGAGATACATAAGTTACTTCCACAAACCCATAGTCCAGAGGTGGACTACTCCCTCTTCATCATGGAGACGGTGGAGAAGTCGATGGAGAAGATGGAGACCACGCCGGCAGCGCCCCGCCGGAGTTTTCCCCCTCCAATCTGCAGCTCCTGATCTCCGTTTCGGTGTTTCTGTGTTTGTGCGGCGCTCCTTCCAGAGAACGTCGGGGGACCTTTTTTATAGGCGTTTTTAGGTCAAGACGAAGTCGGTGGAGCGAAGATCGACGGCAACGGAGCCACGAGGCCCAAACGGGTGGGTCCCACGCGGCCTGTACTGGCCGCGTGGGCCACCGTTTGGCCCTCGGGCCTCCGTTTGCTCGCTTCCTTTTCCGTAGTCTTCTTCCTTCCAAATATTGACGCCCGTAAATTTCCAGGTGATTTCGTTGACGTTTGGGTCCCTGAAACATTAAAATAAAAACTAGGGTTTTCTGCCTGTGCAGGGTTAATTCCAAAAAATGGAAAACTATGAATATTCCCAAAATCATGATAAAACATTGATATAACCCTTATATGATGCAAATATGATTGGAATATAAGCAATTAAAGTGCAAAGTTCATGTATGCATTTTACATGCATCAACATCCCCAAGCTTAATCCATGCTCGTCCTCGAGTATGAAGATGATAAAACTAACATGGACTTTGCAATTTAATACTTAACAATGGATATCAAAGATGATTACTATTGCTACATATAGTCAAATGATTCATTCTTCAAAGGAGTAGCAATATGCAAATAGTTTATGAAGTGATATCAAGTATTCAAGACAAGGATGTTCATTGATAGTTCACAAAGTGTAACATAGTAGCAAGTAATATGGAACACATGTATGCATAATGATAAGTAGAACATCCTACAATGGTCATAGAGTGTAGATGAAAATCTGAATATGATAGGTGTACACTTTGGAAAGATGTATATGTGAGTAGAGGTAAAGCATGCATAAGTTTCATCCAACTTCCAAACTCTTCTACTTAAGTTAATGATTGCAATAAGGTATTCATTGGTGTCAAGCTCTCATTGCCCCTATCATAGCATCTTGAATGATTAAGGTTAAAGTGAAAGCAAATATGAGTAGTGTGCTTGATAAAGTAAGGTTGATGTCTCATGCCCCTTGAATACAAGTACTACACCATGTTACTCAACTTGGAAACAAAGCAAGTTCAATTATATCATTGTAAGTAATAATAGTATCATCAAGAGCGTCAACTGGGGTACCTCTTGTCCCAGATATGGAACAAGCCCATATCAAAATGACAAGACAAACAAACAAAATGAACAATCTCAACACCCTTTTTATTTACCATTTGGAATAGTTTTTTATTGCAAGGTGTATCACAGAAGGTTCACCATAGTATGTAAGTAAATTTCCACCATGAATGATGCATGGCTTAGATTAGCGGCCCAGGCGTCTCTCTAACCATTTATACAAACTCATTTAAACTTCATTTCCACCTCATTTCACATGATAGCATCCATAACAAAAGTACATGATATCAACTAAATGAGATGAAGAGCATGTTGAAAGCTTGCATGTGACAGCACATATGGGCTAACTCCCAACCGAACATTTATCAAGCCACAGCATCATAATCTTAATCACAATGGGTCATGTTTTATTATGCAAATAAAAGAACATTGTGCATCAAGTTCGTGAGAGCTATATAACCAATTTTTTCCATTGCAATCAATAACATAAACATTTTCATTCAGAGGTAAGATAACACAAACAACATGTTAAACATACTCGGAATAGCATAAAGCCAATAGGTAGATATGGTGGACTCACTGGAATAACTTTGGTTGAAGGTGTTGGAAACAAGTTTTTGCTTGTTGGAGTTTTTGGGCTAGCAAAAGGGAGAAAGTTGACCATCTAGATGCATGCATGAGTGTCCATAGAACTAACTAATCCATGTTAAACCAAGTAAATAACAATCAGCACCAAAACATGAATAAGTGATAGCTCTACAAAAAGAATTTGCAAACTATTACTCATAAACAAGCTCATGAATCATGCAACTATATGTATCATTAAAAATCAAGTCAAACATCCCTTTTCCCAATCTTATAAAAGCATCCAACATATTTCAACCCATATTTCCAGTAGCTCTCTCATATATAATTGATAGTGTGGTGGTCTCTCAAGACTCAAACAAAAACAAAAACGACGCTCCAAGTTTATGCGATAAAGTGTTTCGATCGAAAAACAGAAGTTGGACGTGTGCAAACCGAGAGTGTGTAGGTCCAGTGGGGTTGTCTTCACATCCCCAAGCTTATGGTCTTCACCATCCTTGGATAGCTCTTGGTGCATCTCCTCCAATCCCTGTGAAAAAACTTCAAAACACCGTTTCTCCCATCTCTTTTCTGTGGGGTGCATTAATAGTGATAAACAAATAGGTTCCTTGCTGCATATAATCCTTGAACAAAAATTCATATGAATGTCCAGAAAGTATATAATGTTGTATGCCTACTCATAAACTCAATTGGATCAAAAAGATTCAACTTAAAAGCTCAAAGCATGCATCAAACAAAATGGGACAGAATCTGTCCAGAAAAACAGCAGCAGCAAAACGTATTTTTCTACCCTACCAAACTTTCTCGAAAAATTCCGAAAAAATTCATGCATACAGAGGATGAAAAGTTGCAACTACAGTTCAAATATGAGCTCATTCGGAGTTACAGAATAAGAATTAAAAATCATACCGTGCACTGATTCGTGCAGGAATAAAATCTCCGAACTCATAAGCAACTTTTCAAACCAAAAAGGGTAAAACTTGGAGAAAGCCGTTTTGGCTCCCGGGTGCACCTGCACCCGTAGGTTCAAAAAAATTTCAAAAATTGAAAACTTATCAAAAAAATCTGAAAAAAATCATGCACGTACCTGACGATGTCACACACGACTGTGTTAAATTTCGCACCGAGTCGACATCGTATGCGTCCTGTGCAAAATTGACAAAATTCTGACAGAAAATTCAAAATTTTAGATCTCATTTTCTGTCAGAATTTTGTCATTTTTACACAGGGCGCATACGATGTCGACTCGGTGCGAAATTTAACACGGTCGTGCGTGACATCGTCAGGTACGTGCATGATTTTTTCAGATTTTTTGATAAGTTTTCAATTTTTGAAATTTTTTTGAACCTACCGGGTGCATGTGCACCCGGGAGCCAAATTGAATTCCTGTAAAACTTGGCACTTTATTAAAAACTCCAGAACCTAACTAGACACAAAGTCTCTTGTTACAGCAAGAGGACACAAAGAAAAATCACACATAAAAATAACCGGGTTGCCTCCCGCAAAGCGATTTCTTTATAGCCATATAGCTAGGCTTCTTACTTGTTGTTTTATTGTGGACGAAGCTCATGAGGGAGCTTGAACTTTGATGGTTCCCTCTTCCTTGGAAAGTGTTCCATGCACTTCTTATGTGGAAACTGAAACTTTACATTCCCTTCTTTTGAATCAATGATAGCACCTGTGGTACGAAGAAAAGGTCTTCCAAGAATAATAGGACTAGAGGTTTTATTCCCCATATCCATGATTAGAAAATCCACAGGCACAAAAGTCATATGTAACTCTACCATAACATCACTTACTTTTCCCAAAGCATGTTTAATAGAGTCATCAGCAAGTGCTAGTTCAATAGAGCATTTTTCAAGATTTTTCAATTCAAGCACTTCATATAGTTCTTTAGATAAGACAGAGACACTAGATCCTAGATCAAGTATGGCATGGTGTGTCTCTTTTCCAATAGTTACTAGTACCTTAGGTATCCACATATCCCCAGGCTTAGGTGGTATCATAGCCTCTTGGTTGTACCTAGCAATCTTTTCTTTCAACATGATTAGCAATATAAGAACCAAAACCTGCTTGGTTAGTGTTGATGGAAGGATCACTTGCAAATTTTTGTAAGATAGATATTAATTCATGCAAGCTACAATTTTCTAAATCAAGCAAAGGATCCTTGTCTTCATTAAGCATTTTAACTTTCTCAACTTCAACCTCTTTCATTACCCCAATAGATTCTTTAGCAACTCTCTCTTGCTCATGAATGTGTTCCCAAGACTTATTGATAACCTCTTGGCAATATTTTATTGTTTCCTCATGTTTTTGGGCTGTAATGATGCTCTTTAATGATGAAACTTCCTTAGTAAGCTGATCTACCCTTTCAAACAAAGCATCTTGTTTTTCAAACTTAGAGATAAATTCCTTATTAAGCTCTTTTTGGGTAGATATAAAAGATCTAATGGTGTTTTCCAAGTCACTAGAAACATTACCACTAGAAGCATATTTATTTGGCACATATGGGAGTTTATTATAAGAGTTATAATTATTGTTACCATACCCATTATTACCATAGTTCCTAATGAAGTTGACATCAATATTTTCAGAATTGTTTCCAACTAGTTCTTTCAAAGGAACATTTTCAACACTCGGTTTATTAAGCAAAGTAAGAATAGTATCCATTTTAGATGACAAATCATTAGTTTCTTCAATAGAGTTCACTTTCTTAGAAGGATTAGGTGCCCTATCAGTATGCCATTGACTATAGTTTTGTAAAATGCTTTCCAATATATTTTTAGCTTCTACTATAGTCTTACTCATAAAAGCACCTCCAGCAGCAGAATCAAGTATGTTTCTAGACATGTAGTTTAAACCATTGTAGAAAGAGTGTAATATGGTCCATTCATTAACTCCATGTGAGGGACAAGTTCTAAGCATAAGTTTTATCCTATCCCAAGCACCCTTGGATAAATCTCTCAGCTACGATTACCCGGCAACGGCGCCAGAAAACGTCTTGATGATCCCGAAGAGCAAGTCTTGATGCCTGCACAAATAACGGGATTTAGGTTGAGACTCCAAGTGCAGAGTGTATAGTATAGTGGAAGACAGTTTTCCCCACGAGGGGTGACTCGAGGGTTTAATATCGAACTCTCGGGGAATCTGAAGTAGTAGATTTATCTTCTTATCCTTCTTTTGGTTACCTACAAAACAAGGTTAGATGTTTTGGTCCTCAACCTGACCTGTGGTTGTCAAGCACAAGGTGTAAGAATGATATCAGGATAGTTATGCAATGCAAACAGGAAATAAATATGCAATGATGGTGGATGCAATGGTAAATGATATTTTTGGGTTTTTAAATGATGTATGCAAGATGAAAATTATTTTTGTATTTTCGGATTTAATGATGGCTGAAAATATAAAAGTGGTATATGGTGTTGGAAAGGTGTTTCTTATGATTAAAAATGGACTGGGGTTCATGGTTTCACAAATGCACTCTCTCTTTATAAAGTGGTAGACAATGGAACACACAAAGTTAACATATGAGATTGCAACACAGGGTTTGATAACAAGTTACTTAGATATATGGGCATCACGTCCTAACATAGAGATCTTTTGGTTATTAACCTCTCTTATACTCCACCAAGATGCGAACTAAATCATAACACCTCAGTAATTAAGATAACTCAGAGTATAGCAAAAGTATCATGACATGAAGTGAAAATAAGAACATGCTAGATCTAGTCATGGAGTAGTGGCAATGGTCACGCCCACATCCCCGGTAGCATGGTATTTTAGTTTATCCCTACTGAGGTAACAAAGTAAGGTAAAGATACCAAAGTGGATCGCAGAACTTTCTCTCACGTTCACTGCACTAGCCACCCCCCGTTACTCCAACTAATGCACACGTTCCCCCTCACACGCTCTCATAAACATGCTTGATCAAAACAAGTAGACAAGAACGGGGTACATAATATGCATCTATACTCATAACTGAAACAAACATTGCAATCTCAAACATATATTAACTCATAAAGATCCACCACAAAGGTATTACAACGGTGACCGTAATCATGTTCAGCAGCTCATACGGTACTAATTAGTGAAGCTCAAGAGAGGAGAGATACATAAGTTACTTCCACAAACCCATAGTCCAGAGGTGGACTACTCCCTCTTCATCATGGAGACGGTGGAGAAGTCGATGGAGAAGGTGGAGACCACGCCGGCAGCGCCCCGCCGGAGTTTTCCCCCTCCAATCTGCAGCTCCTGATCTCCGTTTCGGTGTTTCTGTGTTTCTGCGGCGCTCCTTCCAGAGAACGACGGGGGACCTTTTTTATAGGCGTTTTTAGGTCAAGACGAAGGCGGTGGAGCGAAGATCGACGGCAACGGAGCCACGAGGCCCAAACGGGTGGGTCCCACGCGGCCTGGTACTGTGGCCGCGTGGGCCATGCTCGTTTGGCCCTCGGGCCTCCGTTTGCTCGCTTCCTTTTTCCGTAGTCCTTCTTCCTTCCAAATATTGACGCCCGTAAATTTCCAGGTGATTTCGTTGACGTTTGGGTCCCTGAAACATTAAAATACAAAACTAGGGTTTTCTGCCTGTGCAGGGTTAATTCCAAATAAATGGGAAAACTATGAAGTATTCCCAAAATCATGATAAAACATTGATATAACCCTTATATGATGCAAATATGATTGGAATATAAGCAATTAAAGTGCAAAGTTCATGTATGCATTTTACATGCATCAGCGACCACACTTACCCCCATATGGGACAGGGTGTAGTCATATAGTTTGCTCATTTTAGTACGGGATGGCTCAACAACGGAGATGACTCCGTTTCATGAGGGGATGGTTAGTTGACCTACCACTGACCTGGGTCCTACCACAGTGGTGGAGGATAGAAGGTGCCACCAAACATCACCGGGCAGAACTGTGAGTCCTCACACTTAGGTTCCGAAGGGCTAGACTAAGTGTCGATGGAAAGTGTCGTAGCGGCAGGGTCTTGTACTAGCGTGAGAAAAGGAAAGGCTATGGCCGGTTATTCAACGTGTGTGGATAGACGTGGCTAACATGATGAGTAGCCGGATGGGTGTGGGTAAAGCATGCAACCTCTACAGAGTGTAAAAACTAAAAAAAAAATATTATAACAAAAATAATGCTAGTGCATGTTCATGTTGGGGGTAGTTTGCGAAGTACATTCAAATGTCCTCATAACGGTTTCGTCCCTGGCATTGCTGCGATGCCAGATTTCGAGGAGCACTACGCCGAGGAGGAGTATGGCGCCGATGACGTGAACTAGGGATCTTCATAAGTCAGCTGCCTGTTGGGTGTCAAGACGTAGTTTGGTCGACTTCGTCGTAGTTTCCGCTGCATGATTTAGTTTGGCCCTTGAAGGCACCTATGTAAGACTTGGTCTGTAAGACCATATTTTCCAGACTTTCAATTCGGTACTGTAATGGATGTAAACTTGATATTCAGTTCGGATTATGTGCAACGACTGACTGATCACGCGATCGTTGTGTTAAGCATAATCAGGTATTTCGGACAGCTAGTCCGGGGTCCCCACAATGCCTGCCTCTCGAGTGATGCGTGAGTAGTTTATCCTTGGAGTACGGGTCCATAGCGGTAGCTAGATGGTTGCATCTCCACTTTATGCTGTCATGTTTAGATCTTGTGAGCTGCCTATCATGATCAAGATCATCTTATTCTAATACTACATGTTGTGTTTGCTGAGATCCGATGAATATTGATACTATGATCAAGTTAATTATCAATCTATATTTATATGATGTTTATGATCTTGCATGCTCTCCGTTATTAGTAGATGTTTTGGCCAAGTAGACGTTTTTAACTCCAAGAGGGAGTATATATGCTAGGTTCATGCCTCCAGTAATATGGGCGAGTGACTGCAACGTCTAAGATTGTGGATGTGCTGTTGCCACTAGGAATAACACGACAATGCTATGTCTACGGTCATTTGTGTTGTTTACGTTATGCACTTTACTTAATGCGACAATCTTTTGTTTGCAACTTAATACCAACAGAGACACGGATGTTAACCTGGCGGTGGATTATTAGTTATAGATGCAATTGGATAACTGTCTATATGTATTTTGTCGTAATGCCCAATTAAACTCATATTAATCATCTTGTCATATATATGCATTGTCATGTGTTCACTATTTGTCAATTGCCCAGCTGTAATTTGTTTACCCATCATGTTAGTAATCTTTATGTAGACACCACTAGTGAACTGTGGACCCCGATCCATTCTTTTAAACTGATAAAACCACCAACTGCAATCATCAGTTCTTTGTTACTTTCTGCAATTAATACTATTTCCCACACCATATGTTTAATCATTTGTTTTCAGCAAGCCGGAGAGATTGACAACCTTCCTATTTCGTTGGACAAAGTAGTTTGATTATGTTGTGTGCAGATTCAGTGCCACACACCATATTTTTTGGCGCCGTTGACAACCTTCTGAAGTGCTCCTACTCCTACTGGATTCGATAACCTTGGTTTTGTACTAAGGGAAGATTTGCTGCTGCACTACATCATACCTTTCTCTTGGTGTCTCTCAACGAACATGTGTTTTCACGTCATCATGGGCCTCCACGTGTCGTTGCACTCGCGCATGAAACACTTATCTAGTTGTCGTCTATGTTCTCAGGAACATGTCGATACTCGTCTGTCATCTCGTTCCGCCGCTGGAGGACGACCATATTGAACGGCGACGCCAGTGTTTAATGCAACGCGTGCAAAAGAGCAATGCCAATGCAGGATTAGCGTCGGCTTGGTGTTAAGGCGATGTGTGGGGAAGACGTGATGTGGTCGCCTCATATAGGAACCACCTCACGAAGTGGCTGGCACCGTGGACTGGCCCCGCCATTAATCGCCGCTTACCGAGCACGTTTCTAGGACTTTTTTATACCACCCTCCCGAGGGTGTGTCCGGATTTCAGCTGACGCTCCCCAGGCGACGCCAAAAGTTGGGGGTGGTCACGGGAATGCATGACATATTTTTGGATGAAGGGTGCGATGAAAGAACATGTGTGAATCATTTTGATGTGGAACCTGGGGCTTTCAATCTCCATTTCAAAAAAAAAAAAAAATGAAGAGATGCACTCAGGATTTTTTGTCCGGAGCCCATTGAGACTCTCGGAGGTTTGGGTGCCGTGGCGATGCCGTTAAGGGCGGGCAGTGTCATCTCTCTTCTCTTTTTGGTAGCGTGTCTACATTAACACGTGCCTCAAAAGTAATAAAATAATGGTATTGTGCAGTAACATCCATGCTTAACAGATTGGATTATTCTAGTTTTGACAGTAACAGATTCTTGGACTTGATGTAGACTGTCTTTCCTAGACAGTCATCAAAGAGGATAAGCAGCTGGTACAGAACAGTTCATCGGATGGACAAGAAAAGTACTTTGACTCACGGGTGCAGTTACATAAGCAGCTTGTGTGTAGCCCGTCCTTTTCCTCTCCACCTAACACGTATCATGGATTTGGAAGCACATGGGGAAAACAGAAAAAATAAAGATCCTGCAAACTAACAAACAAACAATTAAAGAGTGAAAATGACCCTAAACGTCATTAGGTCACTGCACGGACACCATCCTATTTGGGTATAGGGTGTAGTGTATGATGATGCCGATTTGTGGAAAATAAGTCAAAATGATTAGGTGGATGGTCAAGTTTAAGGTTCGAACAAAAAACCGGTTTTGTCAGGAAATTTAGCTGGGCATTACATCATCCGATGTGTTCCGATTTAACACGACACGCTACTTAGATAACCAATTTTATCGTTTAGCCGGCATAACTTTCAGGTGAACTCGCCAGTGCATACAACGCGATACTAGAGCAGAGAGATCCCAAATAGAAGACCAAAAAACTTTCACTAAAATAGCTGTGATCTTTATTAGTGCCACGTCTGAGGCATAGTAGAATCTACAATTAATGGAGGAAGTGTCGTTTGTACTCATAACCATGAGTTTCTTCTTATGCATGGACTTTCAGATAAACTTGACGATAAATGCAATTATAATGCCTTGAATGAAAGAGGGACCTACAAGTTCACAATTATCGTTCATTATATATTAAGTAAGATGAAGCTAGGAAAAAATGTCATGGGCTCCCATGTCACCCACCGGGCGTCCCAACCATAGTGCCATTGGGGTTCCTCGTACCGTCTATCAACTCACCGCCGAAGGAGAGGCCGTCCGATAAAGGACTACAACGGTGGGAGCTCCCCCAACCCTCTTATCGGCGACACAACATGGTTCTCCTCTTGGTCGTCATCTCCCCTATGGTCCTATCTACTCCAACGCACGACACCACGAAGGCCCTTTGCTCACTATTGTCATCCTCCTTAGTGGATCATGACCCTTTGCGCCATGGATCGCAGCTTGCCATGATGTGACATCGGGTATTGGGATAGTCGTCGCCGATGGTTGGGGGCCTAGGCAAGGATCATGGCGATCACCCGCACGGTACCCTATCTTTATGTTGGCATCATTGGTCACTGTTGTTTTTTTTTTTTTACCTCTGCGAGTTCCTAATCGTTTTGGGGTGCTATGGTCTTTTTCTTAACGATATTTTTTGCATTTATCTTTTATGTCTCTTTTATATGAAAAATGCATTAATACTGGCTAATGGAGTACTACCCGACTGCCCGTACGTCATCAATGTACACTCACGGTGCCGTTCGTGCAGATGGTAAACTAATCAACGGTGAGTGGAGAAGGAGCGTGTAGCACCTGCAGATTGCAGATCCATCTCTCCGGGGATGGTGGTGGTTGCGGCTCGTCAACGCCTTGTGGCAAGGAGTTCCCCCGTTCTCTGGGTAAGTGGCGCCGGCGGCTGGTGCCTTCGTCGTCGTCGACGGTGGAGGACGGATGCGTTTGGTGTCATCGAGGAAGAAGATGGTTTGGAGCTGCAGTGCTTCTTTCTGATTTCGCTCTGTATTTCGCGTTCCTTTGCGTGTGTGTGCTTGATCTTGTTGCTGCTTGTAATCTTTTTAGTTTGATCAATATTTGCACATTATCAAAAAAAAAAGATTGCAGAATAAGGCCAGACCAGCGAGGAAGAGAAATCTACCAAGGCAAACTTGATCGAGTTTGTTGTTAGTTGCGTTGCAGATTCGCACACGAACGACATGATAACTAAAAATATCTTCTTCTTGCTAGTACTGTTTCCGATCTATCTAGTGCAGGGGCAGCTTTATTTAAGGTTGGTTGGGTGGGGCATTCACTCATTTAGCCTCATCAGCAGTCGCATCTGCCGACGGTGGAACTCCCCGTTATCACAGCTTTATGATAACGGCGAAAAACAGCACGTTTTCAGGCAAGATTAGATTTGTGTTTTTAGGGTTTCAGGCAGGATTAGATGCACCTGATTGAAAGGCAAGTGGCTCCTCACATGCATGCACGCACCTTTGCCATGCCCGCTTGCCTTTTCACTTTAAAAGAATCTTCTGTCCAAAGAAAAGACACTATGACATGTGGCCCTATGTTTAACGAAAAAGAGAGAGAAAATGTACTCTAACCAAGAAGAAACGCAATGATGTTAAAGTGCATCGGAGGTTTAGATGGGGGGAAAGCAAGGACCATTCCCGGCACAATTCCACTATGGATCAAACGTCACGCATGTTATCAATATTTTCCTCTTCAATTATCACTCATGTTTGAAAATTTCAGAAAGTAGCCGCCCTCTAGGCACCACTGCTTGACGATATCTCGTCACCAAGGCACCGCACCGCGCGGAGATAAGACCAGCAGTCGACCATGTATACAGCACTATCGTCGCCGGACAGTTGCCGCTGACACATCAGACACACACACACACACACACAATTCGCCAAATAAACAAGAAGCTGCCCTTCCCTTTCCTGCCGCATATTGCCGATGCCTAAATTTGTTGACCGGGATCGAGCAGGAAGTGGTTGATGGATTTCAATTCCATTTGGAATCGCACGATACTATTCAAGCCCATCAAAGGAAAGCTCCAAAACGGTGGCGACTTGGACGTGGATAAGGTCGTCAGCTCAAGCATCTCGCGGCCGCCAAACCATCCTGAGGCCAAAAATGAAACATGAAAAGGAACCAATTTTGACAAATAAATTGCGGTCCATCTTTGATCAGTTAGCTTCGAACAGTGATGGGTTTCGGCGTCTGCGTGTGGGAATGGACTTTGTTTGCTCTCATGCAAAACGATTTTCATAGGAGATCGATCGATCCTTGATTGGGTTAGCTAACCCATCACATATGCTGGGAAGTGGGTCAATGAGTGCCTTTCGACTTGATCACAAAAGCGAGACCAAATACTTCCGGGACAAAGATGGGGAGGAGGAAAATAAAGAAAAGGCCACAGATTCCGAGCTGTCGCAGAATAATTGCGAGACAGAGAGCCTGACTAGCTAACTTTTTCTGGATCATCATAGAGCTACGAAACAAAGAAACATTAAATTAAACAAATTTGGATATAAAAGACTAACTAAAGATGGAGCTAGCACGCCTACTGCTTAAGAAATTAATCAACGGAACCAACATTCATCCCGTGATGAGATTTTCCCCCTTTCACATTTTTTAGTCATTTATTGTGTACTACTCCCTCCGTATCATTTATTGTGTACTACTGTATTTTCTAATTTTATTAACTTTGATGAAATTAAGGCGAACAAAACAAGGGAGTGGGGTGAGATGTGTCAGAGCATCTCTACCGGCGCACCCATAGCTCTCCCTCCGGACAAATAGGGGCGCAAACACGAAAAAGCGCCTGATGATGTCACCAATGGATCAGAAGGCTCAAAAACTGTCCATCAACCCACTCATAACCTTCGTGGTTGGCTCGGACCAAACATGCCCCTGGGTTTAGGGTTTAGGCTCAAAAAACATGTTATCATTGTACAAGTCTCGCCGCATTTTAGCCTAGGGTTGCGGGTGCCATACACAACAAATGTACAAAATATAGCAAAGAAATAGTATTTTACCTGATGTCATGTGACACTTGCTAGCATAACCTGGGTAGCCCCTGACACCCACCGTGTATGACGTGTGCCCGACTAAGGCCACACAGCAGTAAGATATAGCAAACCTTACATAATTACACCTCTCCTTACACACAGTCGTTTGCCATTTCATGTAATAGCCACTGCCCCGAAACCGTATCCCTTCCGACACTGCATACACCCATTCTTTTGCGCTTCCACGCCGCCGTTCCCGATCGTCATGGATATGACGGAATACATGCGACGGTAGTGGGAGGCAGTCGAGAAAGCTCGAGAGAGCAAAGAGAGCGACTGCCGAAATGCTCATTGGAAATGTCAACGTGACAAGAAAAAAGGGCATCATCATCCACTAAGGGGAGAAATCCACCTACTGTGGTGTCGAGTAGTCGACTAATTGTGGTGTTGTCGTCGTAGAGCGCACTCTACTTGATGGTGGATACTTTTTCGTATATACCCGTCCACACATTAGTGTTATAAAAATACACCCCTCCGAACGCAATTGTTAAAACCCTAGGAAACTTAGGATGTGATACGTGGAACTTACCGCCAACGTGGACGGAGTAAATTAATTCACGCCAACTGGGATGGTGGGACACACATTCTGCCATCCCAGTAGACGGGAATATGGCCTGTGCCCGAGGAAGAGAAAAATAGTGGACAGATTCATGACACGTGGCACTTTCCGCAAACTGCGATATCAGAAATTACTTGTTGCCAACTCCAATGGCGGGATGCCACGTGTCACCTCCCCAACTTCCGCCAGCCGCGAGGGTTAATTTTGAAGAAATAGGCTTTGGCCCGAAAACGAAAATGACTAGTAACTGTTGCTGAAGGGAATATGCCCGAGAGGCAATAATAAAGTGGTTATTATCTTATTCCATGTTTATGATAAAGGTTTATATATCATGCTAGAATTGTATTAATCGGAAACGTTAATACATGTGTGACTAATAAACAAGAAAGAGTTCCTAGTAAAGCCTCTCTTTTAGCTAGCTCGCTGATTAACTGATGATCAAGGTTTCCTGATCATGAACATTGGATATTGTTGATAACGGGATCACGTCATTAGAAGAATGATGTGATGAACACACCCAATGATAGTATAGCAATGCGATCAAGTCATTTAGTTTACATTGTTATATCTTTCACATATGAAGTAACTATAATCCTTAGACCATGAGATCATGTCAATCACTAACACCGGATGAGTGCTTTGATGACATCAAACGTCACACCGTGAAAGGGTGACTATAAAGGTGGCGTTGGGTACTCTGAAAGTATTGGTTGAGGCTCATGGATCAAGAGTGGGATTTGTCCATCCAAATGACGGAGAGATATACTCTGGGCCCTCTCGGTAATATCACATCAACACCGCTTGCAAGCACGTGACTAGGTCACAAGGATGTCATATCACAGAACGAGTAAAGAGTACTTGTCGGTAACGAGATCGAACTAGGTATGGTCGATACCGGTGATCGGATCTCGGACAAGTAAAATATCACGGGACAAAAGGAATTAGGTTACGACGTTTTGGTTCACGCGATCACAAGATTCATCGTTCAATGTGTAGGAGTCATTACGGATCTCCAGGTCCCGCTGTTGACTATTGATTGGAGAGGTGTCTCGATCATGTCTACATTATTCACGAACCGTAGGGTGACACACTTAAAGTTTGGAGACGCTATTGTGAAGATACGGAATATTGGAGAAAAGTTTGGACAGCACCGAAATTGTTTCGGGTAATTTTGAAATAGTTCAAGGGGATAATTGCAAATGGTTGTTAATAGAATTAACAAATAAACCAAAGGGGTAATTGTTAATGTTTTTAATAGAATTAACAAATATTAAAAGAAATAAAAATGTTTTATTTAATAAAGAAACCCTTGGGATTTTTGAGTGGAGATTAAAGGAGGGTGAGTGGCATGAGTGGATGCTCCACTCACATCAAGAGGGAAGAGGTGGAGTCACCCCTAGGGGGCAACGTCCCAACCTCACCCATCTCCTATATATGGAGGGGTGGGAGCTCCCTCTTGAGCACACACTTGCTCCTCTCTCCCTCCTCCCGTTGTCCACCTTCCGGCCATCCGCTTGGCGAAGCCATGGCTGATTTTGTTCCCCACCGCACCACACCGTCGTGTTGTGGAGTTTTTCCGTTGGATCTTCTACTTCCGCTGCCCCGCTGGATCGAGGGAACGGAGGTCGTCATCAAGCCGTACGTGTGACCGAGTACGGAGGCGCTGCCGTGCAGCGCACATCTTCACGATCTTGAGATCGGCGAGTGAACGACTACGTCATCCACGAGAATTATTCGCGAAACGCTTACGGTCTTCGAGGGTTAGTTCTCTTGGTACTTGGCTTACCCGTTGCTAACATCCACTAGATTAGATCTTGGTGTCTTGGTTGTTCTTACCGTAGGAATTTTTTGTTTTCTATGCTACGAACCCATCAGTGGTATCAGAGCCGTGTCTATGCGTAGATGTTTTGTACGGGTAGAACACATATGTGTATGTGGGGCGTTGATGATCATGTTATTGCTTCCGTGTTGTATTTTGAATCTTAGTGGCATAGTGGGATGAAGCGGCCCGGACTAACCTTACATGCCCACGTACATGAGACTTGTTCCACGACTGACATGTAACTTGCTTTGCATAAGTGGCTTTGCGGGTGTCTGTCTCTCCCACTATAGTTAAGATTTTATCTACAAAGGGTTGTTTAATAATTTTTTATCACCGTTGTGGTTTCATGTTCGTAGGTATGAACGTTCTATCTTCGAAAGCCCTAAGCCACGTAAAATATGCAAAATAAATTAGAGGACGTCTAACTTGTTTTTGCAGGGCATGTGATGTGATATGGTCATTGTTACAAATTTTGATGTATGAGATGATACTATTTGTAAATTATGACATACCGGCAGGAGCCAAATGGTTGTCTTTTAAATTCATGGCCTGCGTGCTAAATATCATATCCATGTGATATGTTGTAATTTGGAGGACAATCAAGAAGGAGGCGCCATGGACCTTGGTGCCACGCCGGTGGAATGATGGAGATCATGCCAAGATGCACAAGATGGAGATCCAAGTGCAAGAAGGACCATATCATATCACATTATCCATGCATGTGATGTTAATCCTTTTGTGCATGTGATGTTAATCCTTTTATGCATCTTATTTTGCTTAGATCGCGACGGTAGCATTATAAGATGATCCCTTATAGTTAATATCAAGATAATAATGTGTTCTTCCTTAGTATGCACCGTTAAGAAAGTTCGTCGTTTCGAAGCACCACGTGATGATCGGGTGTGATAGACTCTACGTTCGCATACAACGGGTGTTGACGAGCCTAGCATGTACAGACATGGCTTCGGCACACACGCAAATACTACGGTTCTACTTGGCGAGCCTAGCATGTACAGACATGGCCTCGGAACACGTAACCGAAAGGTAAAGCATGAGTCATATGGATGATATGATGAACATGTCGATGTTCGCCTTTGCAGCTGCACCATCTCACGTGATGATCGGTTATGGTGTAGTGAATTTGGTTTGTGTAATCACTGAAACGACCAGAGGGATGTTGTTTTTGAGTGGGAGTTCACGTAGTAATTTTTTAATTAACCTGAACTAATTTATCATAGACAACCTATCAAAGAGTTTTTGCATAATTTTGTAGTAGTGTTTGGCATCCACGTTCTACCTTACGCTTAGATTGTTAATTGAGATAAAACTGTTTTGATCTGGCAAAACCATTTTGGAATGGTACCGTATTTTAATTGAGTCCTATTGTAAATTTTTGGTAATACCTACCTAGCTCCATGTGGTTAATGATTGATTGATCTAAAGAGCAAATAATTCCGATTTAGTATCTAGTGTCATACTTGCTTTCATGATAGCTGATTTTCAAAAAGAATGTTTTGAGAATCAAGGTGATCTAGGAGCTGAAAAAGAGTTGTTTTTCGGATACAAATGAGGAGTAAAAGATATATTGATATCTAGAACCCTGTTTGTGGCAACATGACTGAGTGTGATTTACTGTGATAATATGTGCTTATATTATTTGAATATATGCAAGGATTGAAGACGCTAGGCGTTTAAATCATCCAAGAAGTTGGGCACTGATATTATCCTCTAAATTCCTTCCTTTGAGCTATAGTAGCTTCATCACAAATTGTTATGATGGGATGTATTAAAAGTCTGAGTAAAAATTGTTTACTATACTTGAAGATTACTAAGAGTGGAATGTGGAAGAATGCTAATAATATGGTGATATTAGTGAAACAATCAACTTCAAAGTCTAGCTCCATGGGTGATTGTATATGACTAACACGCCAAGGAAAAGTTGCTAGTTCGACTGGCATTGTTTGATGTTGAATGATTCTTCTATAAAGGAAAGGGAATACTGAAAATAGAATTACAAAATTATATGGCAGAAAAGAAAAGACTGGAAAAGTCCAGCTCAGGAGTATATGCATGATATACAAGTTATAGATGTTTTACTGGTTAGCAAAGTATTTCTTGGGTATTTTTATACCAAATTGGCTGGTATGAATTGTCATACATAAACAATACAAGAAGTACAAGGGCCTTAAGGAACTAGAAAAAGATGTGAAAACGATTACGACAAGAACGAAAATAAAATGTTATTGTGTTCACCGTCGCATCGAAACAAGCCTTCAAGATTTATTTTAAAGAACTTAATAAAGTTGTTATTTTGTTCCTGATTATTGTGAGAACAAATGAGTTGTTCAAACTATGACCATGTTCCATGATTGATGGATGAGTTAATATAAATCATGTTGGTTAAAATAAACATCTATAAGACTAAATGCTAAACGTCACAAGACGTAAAATTAAAGAATTTCACTTATGTTGTGACACACCGTTTTAGTTCATAATGGAAAGGAAACCATGAAGGAACTCCATGTTGATGGATTTCCAGAGTCATTTTGTTTTTGAATAAATTGACACTTGTGAGACCTCTTCCAAAACATGACTAAAACTCCGTTCATAGGCCAAACTAGAATGGACGGCTAATTTAGTGGATATTATACATGTTGATGTACATGGTCCATTATGTGTAGCCGTGAGTGGTGGATTAATTTTTCTTCATAAAATTCCACCGATGATTTGAGTAGATACATGAGTATATCTACTTAATGAGAAGGGAGTTTTTACATTTTTGAATTAGTTCAAAGTATTGTTGGTATGAAGTGAAAATCATTGTAACAAGAGAATTTAGTATTTATGATTGGATCATAAAGGATAAAGTTTGAGTTACATGTTTAGCGAAACATCTGAGGAGTTACAGAATTGTTCCGCGACTTATCATTCCTGAAAACCCCATAGAAGTATGGAGTGTTCGAAAGACATGATCGAACCTTGTTAGACATGGTAAGATAAATAAAATGCCACTATATTTTTGTAGTTTATGCTTTAGAGACTACCGCTTTTACACTTAAAAGAGCGCCATCGTGATCCGTTGAAATTGACACCATACGGGTTATGGCTTGGGTAGTGACCCGAGTTGTCTTTTTTTAATTTTTGGTATGCATAGCATGTATAAAATGTTTACAACCAAAATCGGATAAATATATGTTTATAAGGTTATCCCAAAGTATCTGTTGGGTATTTCTCCTATCACCGAACCTAAGACAAATGTTGTTTGTCAGAAAGGGTAGATTTCTCGAGAAAGATGTTCTTGCGAAAGAAGTGATGGGAGGACAGTGCAGCTCGATGAGATTAGAGAATCATCGTTATCATGTCAAGAGTAGCGCAACACTAGAATTGTTCTAGAGTTTCCTAATTTGACTAAATGGAAGACACTACATGTGTTGTAGTAACTTCTAAAGAGATTGCAAACTGAACCACGAAGGTCGTAAAACTTTGTACTTAGACCAACAGTGGTTTGAGAATGAAGTGTTGTTTTGACAACAAAGGACCTGCAAATTATAAAGGAAGCGAACGATGGGCCCTGACTTCATAAGTTGGCTAGGAGTCATTATATCCGAGATAGTATCCGTGTACGAATGTCAAGTATGTGACTTGGTAATCCTTTCGGAAAGGTTTAAATCCTCACGATTGCAAACGGAACTATATAGCAACAAGACGTGGATGTTTACATCCATTGAAAGTTTAACTTGTCAAAAGGTGTTTGTGACAAAGTTCAAGGAGTTGACTATGAAAAGATTTTGATCTTCCGTAGTGATACTTTCGGCTTTACGGATAGTTATAGAAAAGGTTACATATTTTGATATGGCAGTTGAATAACAAAATAACTTTCCTCTCAAGGAAGGCTGATCAAGGATGTGTACCTGACACAGTCTATGAGTTTTGTTAAATTCAAAAGGGTTTCTATAAAAGTATGCAAACTTCAATGGTTGAAATGAGCATAACGAAGTTGGGAATTTGTACTTTAATGAAGTTATCAAAAGAGTTTGATTCCATCATGTATAGTGAATATACTTGTAATGTTACAAGAAATTAAGTGGGAGCGCTAAGACATATTTCTAATACTTTATGTAGATGACATATAGTTGGTTGGAAAATATGTATTTTAAATTAACACGGTTAAGATTTCATATTGATGAAATGCTTGGGCAAACAATATTTTGGGCATCAATGTCTATAGAGATGGATTGGAGTGCCTGATATGATTGAGCCAAGGTACATAGATGAAGTATTGAAATCAGTCAATATAGAAACGACAAGAAAGGGTTCTTGCCGCATGGAAAAGAATTGAGCAATATCAAGTGTTTTGACACATGATGAGCAAAATTGAAATGGAGATTTCTAAAGTCATGTGTTCCATGATATGTAGACAACTAGATAAGTCCTATGCTATAAAGTGTTATACCGGGATAATTCATATGATGATTGAACTATAGTGGGAAAGATCCTTAAGTATTTTTGTGAAAAAGTAAGGATGTGTTTTCCTATTCAGTAATGACAAACCATTCGTTGTAATATGTTACACAAATAGTCTTGTCATCTATCCAAAATATATCTCAATTAAATATGTGTTGAAGGGTGGCACAATAGGCTGGATGAAAGTTCCATGCTAGTTTTGAATGAGTTTCAAAATTAATGTATTGTGATGAGTACTACAATAAAGGCTGAGTATATTGTGTTGACAACAAATAAGAGTATTTATGTGTCAAGGAGTTTTTGTTGGACTTGGTGGATTTCCAAGAATGCTGACACTATGAAGCTACATTTTCAGAATGTTGGTAACATTAGTTTAAGCTGAGGAATTAAGGTCTCACCAGTTGACAAAATATATACAAAGCCATCTCATTAAAGAATGAGTGATGCGTGTAGACGCTAAGACGTGCAAATACAAACGGACCTGAACATGTCAGATCTTATGATGAAGTTTACCACATGCGAAGCATGGTAATAACACTGGAATGCCATAGGTGTTAAGTGCTTACTTATTGACTAGATTATTGACTCTAGTGCAAGTGGGAGACTGAAGGGAATATGCCCGAGAGGCAATAATAAAGTGGTTATTATCTTATTCCATGTTTATGATAAAGGTTTATATATCATGCTAGAATTGTATTAATCGGAAACGTTAATACATGTGTGACTAATAAACAAGAAAGAGTTCCTAGTAAAGCCTCTCTTTTAGCTAGCTCGTTGATTAACTGATGATCAAGGTTTCCTGATCATGAACATTGGATGTTGTTGATAACGGGATCACGTCATTAGAAGAATGATGTGATGAACACACCCAATGATAGTATAGCAATGCGATCAAGTCATTTAGTTTACATTGTTATATCTTTCACATACGAAGTAACTATAATCCTTAGACCATGAGATCATGTCAATCACTAACACCGGATGAGTGCTTTGATGACATCAAACGTCACACCGTGAAAGGGTGACTATAAAGGTGGCGTTGGGTACTCTGAAAGTATTGGTTGAGGCTCATGGATCAAGAGTGGGATTTGTCCATCCAAATGACGGAGAGATATACTCTGGGCCCTCTCGGTGATATCACATCAACACCGCTTGCAAGCACGTGACTAGGTCACAAGGATGTCATATCACGGAACGAGTAAAGAGTACTTGTCGGTAACGAGATCGAACTAGGTATGGTCGATACCGGTGATCGGATCTCGGACAAGTAAAATATCACGGGACAAAAGGAATTAGGTTACGACGTTTCTGGTTCACGCGATCACAAGATTCATCGTTGGATGTGTAGGAGTCATTACGGATCTCCAGGTCCCGCTGTTGACTATTGATCGGAGAGGTGTCTCGATCATGTCTACATTATTCACGAACCGTAGGGTGACACACTTAAAGTTTGGAGACGCTATTGAGAAGATACGGAATATTGGAGAAAAGTTTGGACATCACCGAAATTGTTTCGGGTAATTTTGAAATAGTTCAAGGGGATAATTGCAAATGGTTGTTAATAGAATTAACAAATAAACCAAAGGGGTAATTGTTAATGTTTGTTAATAGAATTAACAAATATTAAAAGAAATAAAAATGTTTTATTTAATAAAGAAACCCTTGGGATTTTTGAGTGGAGATTAAAGGAGGGTGAGTGGGCATGAGTGGATGCTCCACTCACATCAAGAGGGAAGAGGTGGAGTCACCCCTAGGGGGCAACGTCCCAACCTCACCCATCTCCTATATATGGAGGGGTGGGAGCTCCCTCTTGAGCACACACTTGCTCCTCTCTCCCTCCTCCCGCTGTCCACCTTCCGGCCATCCGCTTGGCGAAGCCATGGCTGATTTTGTTCCCCACCGCACCACACCGTCGTGTTGTGGAGTTTTTCCGTTGGATCTTCTACTTCCGCTGCCCCGCTGGATCGAGGGAACGGAGGTCGTCATCAAGCCGTACGTGTGACCGAGTACGGAGGCGCTGCCTGTTGCAGCGCACATCTTCACGATCTTGAGATCGGCGAGTGAACGACTACGTCATCCACGAGAATTATTCTCGAAACGCTTACGGTCTTCGAGGGTTAGTTCTCTTGGTACTTGGCTTACCCGTTGCTAACATCCACTAGATTTGATCTTGGTGTCTTGGTTGTTCTTACCGTAGGAATTTTTTGTTTTCTATGCTACGAACCCATCAGTTGCGTCCTCTCCGGAGAAGTGCCACCACGAACCTAGCACTATGGATCGCAGCGTACCAAGCAACACCTCCAAGAAGGAAAGCGACAATGACGACACTGCTTCCCGGACATGTCCTAGGGTTTTCCCCCGGTACGATCCGAGGAGTACACCCGACGCTCTTCAGGAAGGAAGGTGACACTCCGAAGCGTCACCACGTCGTGCCAAACGGCAAAAAACAACCTCCAGGACAATCTGTAGCGCTGCATCCATCTTGCCATCCACCAACAAACGCCACCACGGTCTTGCAATCTCCAACGTCGTCTCACCATGACCAACGTAACAAGGCCGACCAGCCCAAGACGAAACAGTCGTAGACAGGGTCCAACAAGATCACAACCACGCGGAGGGAACAACCTCCATAGCCATAGACAGTAGCCGTCCGGACGTCACGACAAGAGCAAACCGAACCATTGGAGCCGGAGTGCGGCAGCGGCGCAGCCACTTGGAGGACGTCCTCCACCGCCATCGGCGGTGTCGACCGGCACGGCAGCAGAGACATACCAGCCAAGCAGGCTCGGCCGAGCCCGACGGCTCGTAAAGTCCCCGCTGCTATGCTGCTGCACGTAGACCGCCACCGCCGCTACCCTCAAGATCAGCCTATAAGCTCGGCCGGATCCAAACAGGCCTGTGAAGCTCCCACCGCCACGCTGTAGCAAGGGTGGCGTCATCGCTGTCATCTCCTTCACGAGCCGCTCAGCGGGCCAACTGGAGGCAAAACGAGGCAGACCCAGCTAACCCAGATCGGGTCCCAAGGGCCCAGATCTGGGCCTGCAGGGCCGGAGCACCACCGCCGCCGTCCTAGCCACCACGGCACCACCCACCACCTTGTTCATCCGTGCTGCGTCGGGAGAGCTCCGCCGCCGCGCCGGACCGTCGCTGCCGAGAAGCACCACCTGGGTTAGTGCTGCCCCGCGCCGCCCCAAGGCAGGAGGGGAAAACCAGAGCTCCGCCGCAACCGGCGCCGCCCAGCCAAGGGCTGGCGCAGCACGCCGACGACAGCGGGAGGGAGGAGGGAAGGAGGAGGCTGGGGGTGGAGCAGGAGGGCACGGCACAGCCGCCGCACGGGGCACCGCGGGTCGCGGGAGCATGCGGTCGGGAGGAAACATTTCTTTTCTGAAGACACACATTCAAAGTGTGACATTTTTGACATTGACGATGTGGAGATGGGTAAATTTGCAAAACAAGATCCTTCCGCCGAGACGTCCTTCGAACCGCTGCATCTCCCAGCCATTCCTTTCTCCATTCAATCCTCTGCCCTCCTCAGGAGGGCTGCAAGTACCAGCACAGCAGGCCGTACCAGTATATCAAGTCAAAGGCTCGATTGAGCACGGTATGTGTTATTTGTTCCCGGGCACCGGTGAACCCTCCAATTTAAAAAAAAACGGAAAATCATATTTATGAGTTTTCAAAAAATTCTGAAAAAAATCACGTGTGTAGGTAATGGTGTATACCATAAACGTGTAAATTTTTATTTTGAAATACTTTATATTATGGGCTATATAAAAATGATAAAATAAGGTAAAACTTAGAGATTTGAAAATAGGCATATTTAGATCCACAATTTGTCATTTTTGTATAGCTAAAAATACAATGTATTTGGAGTTGATATTTTACACGTTCATGGAATATACTATTGCCTACTACCGGGATTTTTTTAAGAATTTTTCGAAACTCGTAAATATGATTTTTTTAATTGGAGGGTTCACTGCTGTCCGGGAGCAAAAAAGTGTCTACCGGATTGAGCAGCCATATAACCAGTTTTACTGTTTCAGCACTCTATCTACAAGTACGTGCAGATCGGTTTAGATTTTTTGGTGAAGGCAGCACATCACAGTCACAGCACGCAGCAGTTCATATGGGGAAGAGCGACGCTTGAGGACGCAAGAGATTCCTAATCCAAGTGGTTATCTATCTACCTAGGCGTCCTTTGCTTTGACCCGCGTGGAAACGTGACGCCATCGCCATGGAGGCAGGCAGACAGGGGTCCACGGTTGCGTGCGTGACCCCGAAGCGAAACACACAAAGGTTCGCCGTCGCGCCGAGCTATTTTTTTTTTTAATAATACGTTTTTTTAATTAAATTCAAAAAATATTACGCAAAATCACAAAATTTCAGAAATAATACGGCCTCGGCCCAGGCTGGGCCGATTAGTACCTGTCGGCACAGGCCTGGCCGATTAGTACCTGTTGGCTACTAATCAGGGCACGGCTGGGCTAGCCCAGTGGGCACTTATCGGCCAGGCCTGGGCCGAGGCCGTATTATTTCTGATTTTTTTTTTCAAAATGGGTATTATTTGTCTAATTTAGTAAAAAAAATGTATTATTAAAAAAAATAGCCCGCGTCGACCTTTTTTTTTGCGGGAAAAGGAGTTTATATGAAATTCCGTTCCTTATAGAAAGTTCCAATGAAAGGAAAAATCACAAACAGGTGTTTTTCAAGACTTGTCTTTGACCAATAATTAATCCATGTGAATAAGGACCGTTGGATACAATTAGTAGTGTTATTGTTTTTCAATACGAATCTAACAATATCAATCTACTACTATATAATTGGGATATTGTTGCTCTATTATTCATAGGAGTGGAGAGAGTATATACTCCATGCTTATATAGGAGTATGCATTCACAGTCCACAATTACTCAAGTTTCGGATCCTGCGGTAATAGCACTTGTGGAGTAGGAGCAGTACGATTCTTCTAGGAGAAAAAAATAGCCCCACATCAAGTATAAATTACTATATCCAGCGGCCAGGGCACATCCATAGTCATAAATTCATAACCACTGGCTGGGGCCTGGAAGCACTACTGTTTGCATTCCCGTGCTGCCGATGCCATCGCCAGCCATGGTGCGCCCGAGCCTCCACATTTTTTATGCTTGTTCTGCGCGCCATTTACTACGCCCTTTGTGGTGGGTACAGTGCTACTGGTAGTACGAGTAGCCAACAACGTAGCGAGAGTTGTTGCCGAGCTCCTTCCTCCCCATTCATTCTCTCACCCAAGCATTTCCCCCATTCTTTCCCTCTTTCCCCTCTGCCTGCTCTCCTCTGCTCTGTAGTGGTGGCTGGCGGTGTGCGCCTACGTCTGCGGCGGCAAATGCGAAAGCTGCCAACTTTGCGTGCGGTGTGTTGTTGTTCCTTCTTCAGCTATAGCTCGGTTCCGCACTTGTCTTATAAATCCATCCTCTATGTGGCGGCAGCAGCAGCTCGTCGTTTCTCGATCTGTAGCTCTGCTCCGATCGGCCGCTAGATTCAGATTTCCTACTGTATCTTGTTGCTGCTGCTCCTTCCTGTGTTTACATGTATGCTTTGCGTCTTGGTTCTTTTTGAAGCTCATCTGAAGCACCAGATTAATGTGCAATTATTGGTTCCTTGCAGGTGCTGGTATGCAGGAGCTAGACAGGATTAATCAATCCTACACAGACAGCACCGCTCGCAGTTCTTGTATCCAATCTAGCTAGTGAAGGAGCTACGGATCTTGGGGCAGGTGCGAAGAGTGACCATGCCGGAGTCCTGGAAAGCTGCTGCTGAGGAGGAGAATGCGTCGTCGCCTTTACCTGCTTCGGCCGGCACGGCTGGCGCCTCGAGTTCCAGAGCCGACAATGGGAAGAAGACGCCGGGCGGGTCCATGTCCCGGGTGCCCTTCCACAGGCTCTTCGCCTTCGCGGACAGGACCGACGCCGCGCTCATGCTGCTCGGGGCGCTCGGGCCGTGGCCAACGGCGCGGCCATGCCGTTCATGACCGTGCTCTTCGGCAACCTCATCGACGCCTTCGGCGGCGCGCTCAGCATCCACCAAGTCGTCAACCGAGTCTCCATGGTGTCGCTCGATTTCATATACCTCGCCTTTGGCTCCGCCCTCGCGTCCTTCGTCCGTAAGTAACGCAGTGTCTGTGTCACCCACTATGAGCAAGCAGAGTCTTTTTGACATGCTGTTCGTCGATTCCCACAAATAAAATTAGTAGTGTTGCTTTTCTGTCTGGGCAGAGGTGACCTGCTGGATGATCACCGGAGAGCGGCAGGCGGCGCGGATACGGAATCTGTACCTCAAGACCATACTTCGGCAGGAGATCGCCTTCTTCGATCAGTACACCAACACCGGCGAGGTCGTGGGGAGGATGTCCGGCGACACCGTGCTGATCCAAGATGCCATGGGTGAAAAGGTCACACTCACAGCACACAGCTCATCACAACCACCACTAGGCACTGACACTTAAAGTGAATCGTCTCTCCGGCTTGTGCTTTGATGAAGGAGCTCTAACACTTTCCCTGCCCTCTACTCCAGGTTGGAAAGTTCATTCAGCTTGTGGTGACATTCTTCGGAGGCTTCATCGTTGCCTTCGCGCAAGGCTGGCTCCTCACCCTGGTCATGATGGCGACCATCCCCCCGCTCGTCATAGCTGGGGCGGTCATGTCCAACGTCGTCGCAAAGATGGCGTCCCTCGGGCAGGCGGCTTACGCGGAGTCATCGGTGGTGGTGGAGCAAACCATCGGGTCCATCAGAACAGTAAGCACACCTAGGAAATAACACACAAATTTTGTGTCAAACAGTTCAAGTGCCCGCTAAGATAGCATGGATGTATGTATGATTGGCGTTGCAGGTTGCGTCTTTCACTGGGGAGAAGCGGGCAGTGGAGAGGTATAACAAGTCTTTGAAAAGTGCCTACAAATCAGGAGTCCGGGAGGGTCTCGCTGCGGGGCTTGGCATGGGCACGGTCATGCTGCTCCTGTTCTGTGGCTACTCTTTGGGGATATGGTACGGAGCCAAGCTGATCCTGGAGAAGAACTATACAGGAGCTAAGGTCATGAATGTGATATTTGCAGTTCTAACCGGTTCCCTGTAAGTTCTTTATACATTTGCCAGTTTTCCAGTTAAAATGCTTGCTTGGAACTTAGAAATTTCTTTTCGTCACTTGTTTTCTAGAATATTCTGATGCCTTAGAATCTCAAATTGTCATGTTATCTCTCCAAAATTTCTGCACTTTCTACTGTAACTCGCCACCCTCATTTGACTACTTGTTTTGTTTCAGCTATAATTTCACCCATGACATGAATTCCTAGTGTTTTTTCCTCGCATCTGAATTTTCTGTTTCCTGCGTTCCGAACATTGCCCTTTATAGGTCCTGCAGTCAACTATTTTCTTTGTTCCTGGCCATTTACCTTTTTTGCGGGGGCCATTTACCTAAACTACCACGAGTTGGTAGTTGGAGAATAGTGAAGCTGACTGTGCAGAGTATTTACACCATTCATCTCATCGGCACTTCCAAATTCCTACTGGGCAGCTAAGAGAGGTTGTAACAGATAAAGTGGCCTGTTTATGATGATTTGGACCTGTTAGGTCACAATTTCACATAAATAAGATACGTTGCATGCCTCTTTTTCTGACAATGATAGCGCATTATTGTGGTGGGCGAATGACTTAACGGATTTGGGACGTTTGACTAGTTCGTTAGCAAGTGATAGGTGTTCCCACTTATTCGACTCTTGTCCCTTTGGTTTCAAGTTTCGTGGTACAATAGTGTACCTAATTCCCAACAGCAAGTCCAGCTGACACCAAAAAGCCTTTAATGTTCAACAGATGAAAAGACTTGTTGTGTCCATATAACTTCCAGCCTCAACTGATAACAAACCTTCATACACTTCGGCATGATTCTTCACATAAGTAACATATATTAGAAAATTGATAAATTCATTAAACTGTATCATGTAAATTTTACCCCCATTTTGCCCATTGTATATGAGACATCGTTCTTAAATAAACTGATTATGCAAAGCGATGATCCTGATGTTCATTTTCATGTTTACCAGAGCTCTAGGTCAGGCATCACCAAGCATGAAAGCATTTGCAGGTGGACAGGCTGCTGCGTACAAGATGTTTGAAACAATAAGCAGGACACCAGAGATTGATACGTACAGCGCCTCAGGAAGGAAGCTGGATGACATTCGAGGGGATGTTGAGTTTAGGGATGTTTATTTCTCCTATCCCACAAGGCCCGACGAGAAAATATTCAGAGGCTTCTCCCTTACAATACCTAGTGGCACAACAGTTGCTTTGGTTGGCCAGAGCGGAAGTGGTAAATCAACGGTTATCAGCCTCATCGAACGGTTTTACGACCCTGAGGTTGGCGATGTTCTAATAGATGGTGTAAATCTCAAAGAGTTCCAGCTTAGATGGATCAGAAGTAAAATCGGACTTGTTAGCCAAGAACCAGTCCTTTTTGCTGCCAGCATAAAGGAAAACATAGCGTATGGCAAAGACAATGCTACTGATCAAGAAATCAGAGCTGCAGCTGAGCTTGCTAACGCCTCCAAATTCATAGATAAAATGCCTCAGGTAGGATGGATGCTCTGAAAGAAACGTTTACATTTTTCAGTAGTGACATTGTAGGACATTCTGTACTGATGTATCTGTGGTAATATCTGACAGGGTTTGGACACTTCGGTTGGTGAGCATGGCACACAGCTTTCTGGTGGGCAGAAACAAAGAATTGCCATTGCAAGAGCAATTCTGAAAGATCCACGAATCTTATTATTGGACGAAGCTACAAGCGCTCTGGACGCTGAATCTGAAAGGATTGTGCAGGAGGCTCTTGATAGGATAATGACAAACAGGACGACTGTCATAGTTGCACACCGTTTGAGTACTGTTAGAAATGCGGATACTATTGCTGTCATTCATCAAGGTTCACTTGTCGAAAAGGGTATGTTTGTCATATATTCGCGATAGAAATATCATTTGTCAGCTTTGGCTGATACATTGTATCTTTGCTTAAACATTTGACCTTTTGACCAGGTCCACACCATGAGCTTCTAAAGGATCCGTCGGGAGCTTATAGCCAGTTGATACGGCTACAGGAAGCAAGCCGTCAGGATAAGACAGACCGAAAAGGAGATTCTGGAGTTCGATCAGGCAAACAAGTGTCATCAAATCAGTCAGCTAGTCGGAGGTCATCTCATGACAACAGCAGCCACCATTCATTTTCCGTACCATTCGGTATGGCTCTCGGGATTGATATCCAGGATGGTTCATCCAAGAAAATATGTGATGAAATGCCACAGGAAGTACCTCTCAGTCGCCTCGCATCTCTGAACAAGCCAGAGATCCCAGTGCTCATATTAGGTTCCATTGCCTCAGTCATTAGTGGAGTGATCTTCCCAATCTTTGCGATCCTCCTGTCAAATGTAATCAAAGCATTTTATGAGCCCCCGCATCTGCTAAGAAGGGATTCACAGTTCTGGTCATCCATGTTCTTGGTGTTTGGTGCGGTGTACTTCTTGTCACTTCCTGTCAGTTCATACCTTTTTTCTATAGCTGGGTGCAGATTGATCCGAAGGATCAGACTGATGACATTTGAGAAGGTGGTAAATATGGAAATCGAATGGTTTGATCATACAGAGAATTCAAGTGGAGCAATTGGTGCAAGGCTATCAGCTGATGCAGCAAAAGTCAGGGGACTTGTGGGTGATGCGCTTCAGTTGGTTGTGCAAAACTCTGCAACCTTGATTGCTGGTTTAGTCATCGCCTTTGTATCAAACTGGGAGTTGTCACTCATCATCTTAGCATTAATACCACTCATTGGCCTAAATGGATGGATCCAGATGAAGTTCATTCAGGGTTTCAGCGCAGATGCAAAGGTTTGTCCAGTTCCTCTGAAGTGTCCTTTTCTTTTGATTGTTTATTAGCCATAGAAATTTCCATCTGATTACTTGTATATGCAGATGATGTACGAAGAAGCAAGTCAAGTGGCAAATGATGCAGTGAGCAGTATAAGAACAGTAGCCTCATTCTCTGCTGAAGAAAAGGTGATGGAATTGTACAAGAAAAAATGTGAGGCCCCACTAAGAACAGGAATCAGAACAGGGATTATAAGTGGAATCGGTTTTGGTGTGTCCTTTTTCTTGCTCTTTGGTGTATATGCAGCTAGCTTTTATGCTGGTGCTCGGATGGTCGAGGATGGGAAGACAACTTTTCCTAAAGTTTTCAGGGTAAGTACTCCGGCAATCCTGGTAGAATGTTAAAATGTATTTCTTCTTGTATGCAGAAATGCAGTTATGCAAATAAGCAATATATTGAATAAGATGCAGTTTAAAAAATAAGGAGCTCTAATAATTTGGCCATTTAAATGCAGGTTTTTCTTGCTCTTGCTATGGCTGCAATTGGTGTGTCCCAATCAAGCACACTTACATCAGACTCCTCCAAAGCACAATCAGCCGTATCATCTATATTTGCAATTGTGGACCGTAAGTCTAGGATAGATGCAAGTGAGGACGCAGGGGTGACGGTTGAGACACTACGGGGCAATATCGAGTTCCAGCATATTAGCTTCAGATATCCTACCAGGCCAGATGTTGAGATATTCCGGGACTTATGTTTAACAATTCATTCTGGAAAAGTAAGTGACCTTCCTAACGTGTGAGTATCTATTTAAGTTTCTAGTGTTTACAGTTACTAAGGCCAAAATTTCTGAATTATTTGTTCCATCAGACTGTTGCACTCGTTGGAGAGAGTGGTAGTGGCAAATCAACAGCCATTGCATTGCTTCAGAGATTTTATGATCCTGACGTAGGCCATATACTCCTAGATGGTGTGGACATACAGAAGTTTCAGCTAAGGTGGCTTAGGCAACAAATGGGGCTGGTGAGTCAAGAACCAGCTCTGTTCAATGAGACAATACGAGCAAACATTGCTTATGGGAAGGACGGGGAAGCAACAGAATCGGAGATCATAGCTGCTGCAGAATTGGCGAATGCTCACAAGTTCATTAGTTCTTCACTGCAGGTTAGACTTTTTCCCCTTCACTTACCCCAAGCTAGGAAGTGGTTTCACTATACAATTATGTACCAAAAACAGTTGCTGACCTGAACAATTGTAGGGGTATGACACGATGGTTGGAGAGCGTGGAGCTCAATTGTCTGGAGGGCAAAAGCAGCGTGTTGCAATCGCTCGTGCTATCGTAAAGGACCCTAAAATCCTTCTTCTGGATGAAGCAACCAGTGCACTGGATGCTGAATCTGAACGGGTGGTTCAGGATGCACTGGACAGAGTGATGGTGAACCGAACAACAGTGATCGTGGCACACCGTTTATCTACGATACGAAATGCAGACTTGATCGCGGTCGTGAAGAATGGCGTGATCATTGAGAAGGGAAAGCACAATACCTTGATCAACATCAAGGATGGCGCATACGCGTCGCTCGTCGCCCTTCATGCAGCAGCCTCTTCATAGTGGGTAGCACGGTTCCTGAAAACATATGCTGAAGTTATGTGAAACAACACTGGCACATTCTGTGTAGAAGGCCAGGTGCTAGCGTGTGTTCCTCTTTTGACAACACATATATAACTGCTTATGAGTAAGCGGGGGAGATTAAACAAATAGCAAGGACCAGATGTAAATGCAACAGGTTGGTCCTTAGCATGTATGTTTAATTCACATATATGAGTAGCATGGAACATGAAAACTAAATAGATGATGATTATGATGAACTTTATCGTCTTTTTCACCTCGATGGTTGCAGATGTTGGCGGACAAACTTCATTTAGATATGCTACTCCGCATCTGACCGCTGATGACCAAATAGTGCCCATACGATGCTCTCTGATCGTTGAAGAGAGCGCTGAGCGCATATATTCTTTGTGAGACTTGACAGATAACTTCCGTCCGAGGGGACAGTAGAATCGTTGGATGAATCTAGGCAACGGAAAAGAAAATAGAAGGATCTATCGACGCCGAGTAACACAAGAGATCTCACCGGCGATGGCGATCGACAGGATCCGCGCCTCCGGAAAGCGCGCGGAAGATCAGTCGACATAGAGCGGCCCCGCATCGCTGGCTCAGGCTCGCCGTCTTGCCGAACAATCGCCGGAGCACAGGCTGACGTAGCGGAGGCGACGATCCATCCTTTCCTTCCTCTCTGGGTTATCATCTCCCGTCGTAACTGCTTGTGATGCCAAGAAGCGTTGACATTTGATGGCTTTGCTTCTTCTCAAGATGATGGAGACGGATTAGTTTTTGACTTCTTGTGGAGGGAAGTGGGGGTGGCTTTGGCTAGACTCTACACTCAAATCATCGACCTTCCACGTCCTTGCAGCATCTCTAGCACTTGTGTCTAAAAAAACGAGAGGAGATTGCAGGTAACACCACTTGTAGAAATTTTATGAAGAACCACGTCCATGATGAGTTTTTGCACAAAACACAACTGTTTGATGTGATTTTTATTTACATGAACTGTTTGATGTAATGGTTTGCACAAAACACAAATCTGTTCATAACGAGTTTGACAGTGAATTAGTCTAGTTCGGCCGATAGCCATTACATGTTCAACTTCGTCAACAATGACAATTATCACAACTATATGGTCATTCCCTGCTTGACCCATCACCGTTACATTATGTTTTTGTCAGACGAGCATGTACTCACCTGTTCCCAAACGAAACAAGATTTAAAGTCCTACTTTTCGTCATTTGTTCTATGTTATTGCCAACACCATGCAGGAACACAGTGAGTTCACTAAGTTTAATGAAGAAAATATGCTGATTTTGCTGCAGAGCGATTCCCGACCCCAATATGCCACCAAATTTGGGCGCTATAATTCTACTATGTACCTCAGCCGCCGAGATCCCTCCCCACCAACGACCCTCCAGCCCCCCCCCCCCCCTTCTCCTTCCTCGGGCATGGCCGATTAGGATGTCATGTATGCCGCACCAATGGATGAGGGTTAACATCGTGGTTCGCGTAGATTCTTTAGGGTATGCTTGAGGATATCTGGGTCTAGGGTTACAGAAAAGGAATTTGATTCCAACCTACTAATCTCTTGGATATTTTATTAATTTTGGGTTCTTTGAAACTAAACGGAAGAGGTGTCTTGGAGCTCGGCCTTGGTGGTGAAGAACTCCGACATATTGTTGTAGCCTCTAATTAAGTTATGAAGATTGGCCCAACCTTATTTGTAAAGGTTTTGGTCGCCTCCTTCAAAGGAACCACGTAGTGTATCGAGACACTCCGCCTTGGTGGAGACTCAAGAAGAGTAAGGTTAGCCATTGTTTCTATTGTGGATCATTGTGACTCTACACCTTTTAATCAACAATTGGCTTCCATTCACAAGTGAACTTCTGGAAAAATCACCACGTCCATTGTGTGGTTCAACTATTTTATTCTAGATTTATATGCTTCTATATTAGATTGTATCCTTGTCCTATATAAGTTGCCCAGCTAACTGCATGATTTAGAGAAACTATATTTATGTACTCCCTCCGTTCTAAATTAGATGATTTTCATTTGTCCAAATGTGAATGTATTTATACTTGTAACATGTCTAGATACATCCATATGTGGATAAATGGAAGTCATCTAATTTGGAACGGAGGGAGTAAATCACTAAACTGGTAAAAAAACCCGTTAAACTTTGTAGTAGATTATTCATCCCCAAGCGACCTCTTCGATCCTTTCACTTTTTGATTCATGGATTTCAAAACACAGAAGTAAGAAAAATCAATATTGCAGTGGCATACCCACTCCAACCTTACAGGATTTCACATGATGCACCAATTTGTTTGAATCCATCAGAGGAAACATAAATGTTTTCAAGAAAGAGATGTGAGTCGATGCTATATTTTCTACGAAACATCAGGACAAAGGATGCCTTTGGAACTTTTTTGGTGGAATTCAATCCTACAAATCAAATAAACACCATAGGAAAATTTTCTAAATATTTGAATCTCTAAATTTTGCATGCAAATCTTTGAATCAAACAGGCCCTAAAATGCTCTGAATAGGCCCTAAAATGCTCTGAATAGACTCACATCAGTGGTATAAATCATAGGGAAGAAAATCTGTTCTCACATTAAAGGAGGAAGATAGGGAGATTGTTTTTGCAAATAGTTTGAAGGAAAAGATGGGAGTTTGATCTTTTCGATTTGCACAGCACAAAGTGACTCGAGTCCCAAACCCAATCCGCCCGACCAGTGTGACTCGACCCCGACGACATGCCCCAATCTCTCAAGCCTCTTCCCCATCACTCTCGCCCTTTCTCTATCCCATCCCAACCCTAGCTCGGCAGCAGCAGCGGCGTCGATGGCGTCGATCCCGCCCGACGAGGCTGCCGAGAACGGCCACCGCAACGGCAACGGCCCGTCCCCACCACCCGCCAAGCGCCCGCGCGGGGCGCTGATCTCAGCCGCTGAGATCCGCGACGAGTTCGCACACCACGACCCCGCCGTCGCCCGCGTCAACAACGGCAGCTTCGGCTCCTGCCCGGCCTCCGTGCTCGAAGAGCAGGGCCGCTGGCAGCGCCTCTACCTCGCCCAGCCCGACGCCTTCTACTTCCACAGCCTCCAGCCGGGGCTCCGCCGCTCCCGCGCCGCCGTCGCGGCCCTTGTCAACGCCGGGGACGTCTCCGAGATTTCCCTCGTCGACAACGCCACCACCGCTGCAGCAATCGTGCTGCAGCACACCGCGTGGAGCTTCGATTGCTGCAGCACACCGCGTGGAGCTTCGCCGAGGGGCACTACGCGCCTGGCGACGCGGTGCTCATGCTACATTACGCCTACGGAGCAGTCAAGAAGTCTATCCAGGCCTATGTTGCCCGCGCGGGGGCCACCGTCGTCGAGGTACCCCTCCCGTTCCCCGTCGCTTCACCCGACGCCATTACTGCCGAGTTCCGTGCCGCGCTCGCCGTTGCCAAGGCTGGTGGTCGCAGGGTCCGGCTCGCTGTAATTGACCACATCACCTCCATGCCCAGTGTTGTCATTCCAGTCAAGGAACTCGTCGCCATCTGCCGCCAAGAGGGCGTCGACAAGGTCTTTGTCGACGCTGCACACTCCATCGGGCAAGTCCCAGTTGATGTGCGTGACATTGGGGCCGATTTCTACACTAGCAACCTCCACAAGTGGTTCTTCTGTCCCCCGGCCGTGGCCTTCTTGCACACCCGCAAGGGTGGCCCAGTAGCCTCTCAGCTCCACCACCCTGTGGTGTCACACGAGTATGGCAACGGGCTGCCTATGGAGAGTGGATGGATTGGGACACGGGATTATAGTGCCCAGATCGTCGTTCCTGAAGCTATCAAATTTGTGAACCGGTTTGAAGGTGGGATTGAGGGGATACGCAACCGGAACCATGAGAAGGTGATCGAGATGGGTAGGATGCTTGCTGAGGCATGGGCGACGTCTCTTGGTTCGCCGCCAGAAATGTGCGGAAGCATGGTTATGGTAGGGATGCCTAACTGTCTTGGCATTGAGAGTGATGATGATGCAATGAGAGTGCGGACCATGCTAAGGAAGGATTTCAAGGTGGAAGTGCCAATATACTACAACTCCAGAAGGGTTGAAGAGCAAGATATAGCAAATGATAATATTGGTGATCCAGTGACTGGGTACGTAAGGATCTCACACCAGGTTTACAATGTCAATGAGGAGTATGAGAGGCTGAGAGATGCTGTCAATAAGCTTGTTGCTGAGGGATTCACCAGCAGTAAATTGCGGCCATCTGAGAAGGTACACTTATTAACACTGTTTTAATTCTAATCATTATTTTTCTTCATTATAGACTATCCTTTCATCGACTAGTTCTGCTGGTTAGTATAATATTTTGCAACTGACAGTATTTAAGATCAAGATGCAAATTAACAACATAAATTTGTTCGATTGTACTCCCTCCGTTTCTGAATATAAGATGGTTGTAGGTCTTTCAAATGTGGTCTAGATCGTCGTTCCTCAAGCTATCAAATATGAAATGGTTGAACATACACACTAAAACGTGTCTAGATACATGTGAATATGACAAATGCTAAAACATTTTACATTTAGGATTGGAGGGAGTGTATTGTTCTCTGTGCATAGTCTCCTATTGCAAGACATACTTATACAGGACATGCTTTTCCACATGACTTTTTCCAGATTATACAATCTTTTACATTTCACTATTTATCTGACTTGTGCGTTTATTTGACATTCTACCGACCCAGTCTATCTGCATGAAATGCTGATCTTTGAAATTTATGTACTCATATACCAATAGAAAATGAAAATATTGCATGCAAATGGCCCCTCTATTCCTTACTTATATGGCGCAAATGTATTTTGAGGTTCAACTTTGATAATATTTGACCAACAAAACGTGGGTCATGTGGTACAAAAATTATACCATTGAATTGGTATTCAAAAAAACTTCCTGATGGCATAACTTTATGACACATTTTATCATGTATTATTGGTCAAATTGATGGCCAAGTTAGATCCTGAGTGCGACATGTAAATAGGGACGGAGTAGTAGAACCTAGCATATTCTTCTGCGTTGATAAGCTAAACGGCACCCAAGAGATGCTATACTTCCAGGATACCCATGGTGTCCAGTTACTACTCCCTCTGTCCCAAATTGAGTATAAATTGGTGGCGTATAAATTGAGTAAAAAAGACAATACTTTTTTAAGTTTGGCCAAATATATAGAAGAAAATATCAACAACTACATCATGGAATAAATAAATTATGAAAATATATCTTGTTATAAATATATTCATATTGATTTGGTATCTTAGACCTTCATACCTTTGTATGTTTGCTAGTATTTATTTGGCCCAACTTAGAAAGTATTGACTTTTTTACTCAATCTGCGCCACCTATTTGGTGACAGACGGAGTATGATAGTATGATGTACTTTCAGCCATACTCGGTTTTGATTGTTTGTTTTCTATTTACTAAGATTAACAATACTGCTAGTTATCATTACATAGTTAAAGCAAGACACGGCTGAAAATAGAGAGATGTGTTAAAAATTCCCACAAAAAAAGTAAAAAACATCTGACCATCCATCTGGTGATTTTGTTATTCGTGGATTACGGCAGATAGATCTTCATAATCTTTCTTTCCATAACCCAGTCCAAGCGAATCACAACCATTAAATCTATAGCTGTAAAAGAAGAAAGTCGTAAAAGCATTTTGTTTATTGGAACTTTCTTAGATCACTATATAAGGTTGAATTGTAGCCTACCCAACCTTGCTTAGGACAAAGTTGCAAAAGGCTTTAATGTTGATGTTGACTATATACGATCGCAAGAGTTGTTGAGGATGTGGATTTTTATGTCATGCTGGATAACCTTACTAATTGTTTCTTCTTGTTTTTGCCATGTTGTACTCCCTCTTTCCCATAATATAGTGAATATAAGATTTTTGTAAGTCAAGCCGTGTAAATTTTTGACCAAGTTTATTGATTTTTTTTTATCTATTTCTATGATACTACATGTATACCATATGAAAATATACGGTATATGATGTGATCGTGGTGTCAAAAAGTTTCATAGTTGACATTCATTGTCAATAAGATGTCCAAGTTTTGTGCAGTTGACATCCATTGTCAATAAGATGTCCAAGTTTTGTGCAGCTAGTGTTAACGCGGTTGTGAAGTATCTCATGATTAGTGATTATGGTGACAGCTGAATTTGTTTGGCAGATGCTATTAATATGTGGTAGTGATCGAATACTTGATCATTGTTCTTACTAATCTGATTTCAAACATATTATGACCTGATGTTTTTCCCCACGATTTTGTTCTCAGCAAGAAAGTGTGGCGTGAAGACATCACATCCAGGCAGTGACAGCCAGCACTCCATCGTAAGATGCTGTGGCCGACTACTTAGGTGTGGATCTGTGCCACAGCCAGTTCTCAAGTGAGGCCTAGTTATTCAGTACCCTGCCCCATGGCTTCGCCTGTTGATGTAGTGTACTTTTGCAACTGACAAATGTTGTATTTGAGCTTGCAATAACGTGACTGGTCTTCTCTGTTCCCTTCTTCGAGCTGTATAATGTAAGAATAATAATCTGTATGCAAGGAGACTTGCAGTCTTTCTAGATTGATTATTGGTAACAGATGATGCTGATATCTCTCTGTTCTGTCTACTTGGTAGCCATTTTATAGACTTTTGTCCTGGAAAAATGAGTAAATGTTAACTAGTGGAGGTAAGATGGATAAAATTTATGTAGTCCTGAGGACAAAACGTGTCACACGAAGTTCATGAGCAAAATTTGTAGCTGGTCCATATTTCCTGCATCATTGGCTATGTGTGCAAGATCTCCTTCTGAAAAGACACTGAGAGGACCTATTCCAATTTGTAGCTGGTTCATATTTCCCTTTCTGAAAAGACAGAGATATGAACATGGGTGCAATGGGTGCAAGATCTCCTTCTGAAAAGACAGAGAGGACCTATTCATGAGCAAAATGTTTTGATCGTGTTCATGAGCAAAATTTGTTGCTGGTCCATATTTCCCATTCCAAATTTTTGAAGGGCACCTTCTACTTTCTCAGGTAACACAGAACCAAGTTTCGCACCTGCTTCACGTTAATCCAAGTAACTCATTTAGAAACTAATCTAGTCCTAACATTTCACAAGTCCCAGGGACAACCAGAAGTTCCTTAAAAAAAAAAGACAACCAGAAGTCCAGAAGTAACACCATTAAACTGGATGAAACGCTTATTACAAAGCCATTTGGAAATTGGAAGCAATGTTCTCAAAGTCTACCCTAACATTGAACACTTCAAAACATCATCCCAAAGGAACCTAGCAACAGTACACTTAAAAATGGAATTTCCCAACCCAACCACACATTGTAGAATTCCTAAGAAAGAAGCTCGGTCTTCCATGTTGATTGAAATCAACTAACTGTTGTGAAAATTCATTCCAGATATCTGTTCAGAATAAGTTAAGACCCTCTGTAAATTTAACACATCAGCATCATTTCCCATGAAAAGCAGAGTGTCATATGCATGTAAGCTAATTACACCCTCGAGAAGAATTTGGACAAATATCCCTAATCAAACCTGCTCAACTTCATTTAGTGAACATTCTAGAGAAAAGATTCACTACAAATAAAATAACGGAGGGAGAATAGGGTCTCCCTGTCTTAACCTCCGCAGGTTCATAAGAAGTCTCCTACATCATTTAGTATCACAGCCACAAAGCCACCACATACGGTGATTTCCTTAATCCAACCAATGAAACTAGCCCCAAAACCTCTAACCTATAAGACTGCAGCAATAATATCAAGATTAACTCTTCAGACTATCCATAGTGGGAGTAACATAGGTAGTAACATAATTGCAACATAAGCAAAAATGATAGATGCAATTAAAAAGTAAACTATTCTTTTACTATAAACCTCATGAATAATTTCATGTACTATAATCATGTTCTTTTACACAAGTTCCTTACTTTAAGACTATATATTCTGAACATCATATTCCTCCACCAGCTCTTTCTTAATTAAGCTTATCCGCTTCTAAATTAGCACTCCAACCCTTAACTAATTTCTAAAAACACCTGACCTTATTTTTTCACAGACATCTACTAGATTCCTAAATCATTTTTCTGGGGCCCAAGCTTTGGCGAGATGGGCATTTCACCAGTCCGGATGGCGGGATGTGTGCTCCCGCATACTCCGTATGGCGGGGCGTGCCACATGTTTCTTTCTACTTCTTTTTTTTTTTGAACCGAACGGCAGGAGTTCTGCCTTTGCATTATAGATAGAGAAAAGGAGAGCATGTTACAATACAACTGAATTCCCAACAGAATGGTCATTCAGGAACTCGAACATCCACGAACCGAACAACAAAGAAAAGTTAAACCACTCGGTGCGCTAGCATGAACCTCTGAACATCTTGCGATGCGAGGTTAGCCACTATTCCCGGCCGCGCTTGGACTCCTTGGAAAATTCTTCGGTTGCGTTCATTCTTTCTACTTCTAGCAAGGATACTTTAACAATTTTGTTTGGAGGAGGTATTTTTGACTATATCGAAATGCAGAGGGATATATTTGTAAAAGTATATCTATCCATGCCGTCGTAGTAATTCATATTGATGCTTCTACCTGTATCTCGCATCTTTCTTTCTTTTTTGCAGTTTAACAAACTACAGAGTCACGCGCGGCTGCTAGGGCGCGTACCACTACTCCGCAGTTCCGTGAGTATACACTCATAATAATGATCACAAAATACAACTGCCAGCAGTAGCACATATCGATCGATCGATCTTCCCTGCGATTTGACCTCGTGTCCTCAAGTAGTCGACGTGGTGCAATACTGCGTCGCAAGCCGGGGCGACCCGCCGGACAGCGCCACATGTGATCCATCCGTAGACGCGGCGGTACCACCATCGGCGGCGCCATCACCCTGTGCTTCTCCAGCAGTAGTACCACGGGGAATAGTCTGATTATCCTGTCGATTGGGTTCTCCCGCCATGACTGACGAGATGGCTGCCGCCAATGCCGTGCTGAACTTAGGGTCGGCTCCCATGGCCGCGATCACCGTCTCCATCACCGACTGCTGCTGCGCGCCCTGGCCAAGCCCAAGCCTGGCAGGGAGCACCGTGGACGCCCTCTGCTGTATGTACATGGCCAGCTGCGAAGGTGCCGCGAACGGCATGGCCGGAGGCTGCTGCTGGACCGACGACGGGCGGTGGAGCATACCGCTGGTGCCAGGGGGTGCCTGCGTGAGGTCGAGGGTGATGGTAGGGAACGGCGCGGAGGCGGAGAGCGTGGCCATGGTGGAAGCGTAGGTGAATGATTGCTGGTGGTGGAAGACCGCGGGGTGGCCAAAGAGGGTGGCGCCGTCGCGGCTGGCTACTGGGCCGGAGAGGAGCATGGCGGCGGCTGCGGAAGTCGTGTTAGCCATAGTTGTCGCTGCCGGCGGCAGCCGGTGGTTGTGGTTGCCCTCGTAGGTCGTGACCAGGACGGTCTTTGTCCTCGGCGCACCGCTGCACCTGCGCATGCACATATATATGAAACTTCGATCGGAAGCACAATTAATCCACTTCGATGCATGAATTTATCTATTCTATTATATACTAAAAGCAAAATGAGTTAGTTTTCGAGACATCACGTTAAGCCACATCATTTTAATTAATATAAACTGTTAGATCTATAAGTTACGGTCAGGATTTTAGGGAGATAAACGTAATTGTGTAGAAGTGCATGTCCGTTTGACACGATCCGGCTTGGAGTCTGTCATCGTACGACACGTTCATCCATCGCCTAATAAAAAAAAGATTAGCCAGCCGGCCGCGCGGCCGCCGGGTGCCGCGAACCAGATGCGTTTTATTGATTCTCCGCCAACATGCATCACGCCGCTACGACCACAAGTTTAGAAGTACGGATCCACATAGACCGACCTGTACATATGCAATTCCATGGACCGGCAAGGGCAAGCAGCTAGAGGATGCATGGCTGCATAGCATGCATGCATACAAATGTACAAGATCGAATTTGGATCGATGAACCCTTGACCAGCGATATACTCCCTCCGTTCGGAAAAGGATGTCACAAAAATGAACTGTATATAAACCATTTTTTGTGACATCCTTTTCTGAACGGAGAGAGTAGTATATATTTATGAAGCATTTTTGTGGGTTTAATAAAAATAATTGTGTTTGAACAAATCGGAATCAATATACTTTCATCGTCGTACTTAAGAAAACACTGGTCAATAGATCATGTTAATTGTACCAATGATAAATCTTTAGGAAGTGTATAAAGGTTAATAATATATTTTAAAATCATGAATAAATGTGGAATGAACTGGATAAATAATAACTCAATAGTGGAGGATGTGGCTTAAGGAATAAATGATGTGTGATTAATAAGTATTAGTGGAGATGATATGGATAATTGATTGCTTAAGAGAATTGATGATGCGGATAACTTGCATGTTGAGATAGAAAAATATAATGAAAATTAATGGGGTTTTTCTTTATAAAAAAGTATAGATAGATAGATTTAATATGATATACATATTTCGAAATTGAAAACACGTAAAATGAATTATGACCGTTGAAGATGCCAAAACAATTTTGTCATAAGTGTAGTTATGTTTCGTGAAACAGAAAACACAAGTGAGTGAGAGCGTATAATTATTTGGTTCAATAGTTGATTTAGTAGGAGAGAGTTAAATCATGTGAATCAAATAATCGACCTAAGGAGTATGTAGTATAAGGATAGTTCAATGAACAATAATCAGGTGGGTAGAACTTTATGATGCAATAAAAAATATTATGTGAGATGACTTGAGTTAATTGGTGATTGATCAAATTATTGAAACTATGTATCATCCAAGGTATGTTGCATGTGCCATCTAAGTACATATAGTCATTGTTACCATGACAAAAAATGTGTCAGTTAGAGAGTACAATGATGAGTGGGGGATGGAGAAAAGTGAATAAAACATATGAAATAGCATTATGTACGATCAAAAGTAAACAAACATGTCGAATATGTGACATGGTAGTTTTTGAAAATTTAAAGTATCTCCACTCTCCTGTAGATTAAAAGATGTCACACATGTGATATTTTATCTACCATAATATTTACGACGGTTATATAATTCTAGGATTTAGATTTTCATTTTTGCAGTAACTATAAAAAAATCATGAACATAGTCAGTAGACTTAAGACAATGCCTTCGCATTTGCGAGGGCCACCTTGCTAGTTATTTCAAATTGTGCATGACCGTGCATGCATGCAACGAATAAATGAAAGAACTGATGTTCATGACGGACTAGCTAGTTTTCCCTGTTGAGTAGTTTTTTGGTGTGCAGAAAGTCTATGGAGCCGATGTTCGGAATTACGATCTCCGACTTAATTGGTATATGACTTCCGAGTAGATGTAGGTGTACCTGCTTCCTCACGGGCATCCGATCGCCATTGTGCAGCGGTAGTAAGCTCTCGGGCATGGGTTTCCCTTCGCCATCTTCTGCCCATACTTTCTCCACTGGCATCCATCGCTAATCTGGAGTTCATATATATGCACGATAAACAACCTACATGCTGTTCTAGAAAGATAACTCAAATTAGTAGAGTACCATTGGTGCTTCGGATCGCGCACGCACGGACACCCTCGGTTTTCGGCACGGAAGCTGTTCCGAGGACGCCTGCTCGCTGCTCCGATCCCTTATTCCCGGCATCGCCGTCTCATCCAGACGCGTCCTCCTCTTGCCGCCACTGCTAAAGGACGGGGAGTCGGCGGCGACCACCTCGTCACGCTGCTGCGGCTCCAGGAACTTCTGCGTCGATGATGACGACGTGCTCAGTGACTTCTGCGTCGTATCAATCGAGGTTTGGTACGACCGATCGAGAAGTACGTGTTGTTTCATTAGTCAAAGAAGAAAGCGAGGAAGCAATTAAAACTGCGTGCATGAGATTAACACATGCTAACTACCACCTCTATTTGTCCATACAATACAGTATTAGGCCTCCTTGATTCAAAGGAATTGCAAAAAAATGTAGAGGAATGAATCCTATAGAAAATTTTCCTATTTTTTCACTCCAAGATCATTTTACAATTCGTTTGGAGGAATCAAACAAATTTTGGTGTATACTCCCTCCGTTCGGAAATATTCTACATCCTAGCCTCATTCTTTGTTCGGAAATAATCTACATCCTAGATGGGTCCCACCTTGGAACATAAAGCCATGCACCTTGGTAATTGAACTAAGTATTAATTACATCCAACTCCATCTCCACTAACCTATCCATGTGTAGTATTTGAATGAAAATTGCACGCATGACATTAATTATTCCTTGTTAACCGAGTAGGTGCTTTGTTTCTTGTGATAACATAATTGAAATGCATGTGAGTATGTGTCCAAATAATACTAATAAATGCTGGCCTAAATTGTCTGAATTTTGGTAGGATGTAGATTAAAAGAGAACGGAGGGAGTACACAATTCTATAGGAATGGAGTAATGGAGTGTGCTGTGTGCATGACATTGGAAAATACTAGTACGATTTTCCTATCTTACGAATTAATGAGGCCCTTACTAGTGTAGTAGTGCCTTTTACCTGTTGAACTACCAAGTACCAACGCATGCAAAATTACTACCTAGTGGAGTAGAATACTGAAGCATCGTTCACATAATTGCAATTGTCCACAGTATATGCAAAATGAATCCGACGGACAAAAATAAATGAATCAAAGTTCTGACAGAACATATTTCCTTGAAATGGAGAAACCCTCAAAGTTTGGGGGATGAAATAATGTACTGAATCAAGTTAGAACCTAGAACCATCCTCTCTAGAGCCTCGACCCATGCTAGTATGGGACTATGGGCACATCGTATTTTTTTTTAGCATATGTTATATGTGGAAGATCGAAATTGGAAAAATATGCAATAGGGGAAAACAAATACAGATTTGTGTGTGTGTGTGTGTGTGTGTGTGTGTGTAAAGTTGAAGGTAACTAGCTTGTGTACACAAGGCAGCACAGAAGAGGAAAATCGTTTGAAGAAAAGAAAAAAGAGCGAGTTCTCACTAGAGTTGGTGGTAATTTGTTGTTCATGAGCACATAGGATGGCGATGAGGGTGCCCTTGCTGATGGGTGACCTGAAGCACCTGGTGGTATAGCGCGCTGTAACTCCGGGTGAGCTCCTCCAGCATACCACGAAGCCGCAGGTTCTCCTCCAACACCCGCCGGAGCTCCGCCTCCACAGCTGCCTCAATCTACGCGGCACAGACGATGCATCTCTACGTGTCAACCACCATCACATGTACATAGATCAGTTAGAGCGAGTAAAGATCGATCTCGTAATAAAGCACAAGGGAACAAACTGTATCGTTCTTCTCCGTCCCGACCATCAGCCCCGTCCGCTCCTCGCCGACGGTAGCCGTTGCAGCGGCGCCCATGGCGATTGCGGTGGTCATCAAGTTTAACCCGGTCTGCACCACACAAGTGAGCCAAGCGCGCCTCAATTTAGGAGCAATCAAGAATAACTTGCAGCGACGCTCATGGATGTCTGCCGTGCCAATCCGACGGCGTACTTACATGGACATCGTCGTCGTGGTCGCCGTGGCAGCCATGCATCACCCTGGAGCCGCCGCCATCGACTTTCCGTGGTCGGGTACCCGTATCGCCACTGGCAGAAAAGAAAGCCACCTCTTTGATCTCGCCACGGCACCGTCCCACTTCCTCATCGCGCCGCCGCTCGGTGCCTGTGCGCAGCGACAGATGTTGGTTGTCCATGGTGTTCTCGTCGTTGTCGCGAGACTAGTGGTGCTGCTGCTTAATTAGGCCTCAAATCCATGTACTAGTCTCCTACTAAAGTTGCACCGCTAGAAAACCAATGCTATGATGGCTCTATCGATCTAGGAGTAGATATCAAAGGCATAAAAAGCTAAGCAGCCAAGGAGAGGACTTGGACTTTGGACTAAGGCGGAACCAATGGGAAGGGGTGAAGATGGTGGTCAGGCGCTGCCATCAGCGCATGAGATGGCCTGTGCGGCCGTGTGATTTGTGTGCACGCACGACTGCCTGTACGTGAGACAAGGGCAAGTGAACGTTAGGTCAAGAAAGTCAATTTTGGTAGGGGTCGGAGAACGACACGGCAATGAGCAGTCTCAGCGAGTGATATTGTGGAGGATCAAATATCTAAAGCTTCGGTTAACCGAAAAATTCCTTAGTGCTCGGTTGATCCTCCGCCCTGCAAATCGAGAGGGAAAGAGAGGCGGAACTCCTCGTCAGCAACGGCGTTGGTTGCAGCGGTGATGGCGATGGTGATGGATGGAACAAGTCGGAGTCACCAACGACGTGCCCGCGGTGAAACTGAGTAAGGAACTTAACTTTGTTGGGGAGGGAGGAGGGGGGTGGAGAATATGTTGGACGGGAAAGGAACTATAAAAATGCCAACATGGTCGTGTCTATGTCACCTCCAGTCCAGGATCATCTTCTATAAACAATCACTAGCTAGTACTGATTAACGAATCATTTTGTGTTTTTCACTGACCCCCCTTGGCTGTAAGGCAGTTTTGTCCTTGGCCAGGGATGGCGGTGGTCCAGCGTAGGATGAGCTTGGGGCAGGGCGGGCAGCGAACAGTAGCGGGCGGAGAAGATGGTGACAAGGCCGACGATGGCTAAGTGGAAGAGAATGGGGAGAATAAAGGGTGGCTATAAGTCGACCGAGCGCTATCTTATATCTCGGTAGACCGGCACTAGGCACGTCCAATATCTACCGCCAAACGGAGATATATTCCATTACCGGATTACCGGAGATTATTAGCTTCTTCCTTGTCAAGAAACCTTCTAAGAACACGACGTGAGAGAAAGACTAACGCGGCGGGCCCCACATGGCGACAATCAGGGCCGCCGGCCAGAGGAAGGTCGATCGCTCGGGTCCGCTGTGTCGACGTCCATGTAGCCCCATGCACACGCTGCCGGGACAACCATAACGATCGATCGCCCACACAAGTCTCGGCGCGCGACCTTTCGTTGATTAATGTATCCATGACTTTTTTTTGCATGCATGCGTAGGTATCTGCGACCTTTGTTAGCTTGTAGTACGTCGAAAGAAAGGAAACGACTTTGGAAGAACACGTACGGTTCAAAGTTGCTAGGTGGTCAGTCTATCGTGTGGTCGATGAAGACGACATAAGCGTTTTGGAAGTATTCAGAATAGACTGCGACTACGGTCGATTGAACTATACATGCATGACGGTTTCTGGAGAACTTGATGATCCGCCTGAGTCTAGCTGGCTCGACTCGTTGAACAAACGAGTCATTAAGTAAAACTCGTTTTGAGTCGGTAATTCACGGGTAACTCATTTAACTCAAATATAAAGCGTGGATTTTTTTATATATTAGTGTCAAACTGTTAATATCTTTTTATATATGCCACAATAATTCATGTTCAAATTTGATCTACGACAAGGTCAAAGATATACTGCAATCTCCATCTCAAAACGCATGCTCATGGTCAATTATGATGTATAACACCCTGAACCTAAACAAGCAAGCACAAGTCGAGTAGCTTAACATCACAAGTTCTAACCAGATTTGAATCATCAAATGCTCAAACCCTACTAAGTTTGAGGTTTGGTTACTTACATCCATCTACTGTAGAACAAAGAGGACAACTCGATTAGAAAGAGGTAGTAAACTTGTCGCCGTCGCCGCCCGAAGATGAGTACACCGCGTACCTGCTCATCGAGAGGAGAAAAACTCGAATGAAAAAAATAGTGGTCTAGTATAGGGAGGTGAAGAGCGGAAACTCCAAATGGAGGCCGAGCGTATGTAGCTCGTTCCGAAAAAATTAAATCTAAATATTCTATTTCAAACAATTCTCAAAAAAATTATACATGTTGATTATATTGATATCTACAGATCTGAAAATTATTACTGAAAGATTGGTCATATTTTGGGCTGGGAAAAAAAGACAAATATTCAGATCTAGATCTGAAATTGTAGACAGTCTGAAAAATTCAAAATTTTACCAGATTTGTTACTTTTGTGTAGCTCAGAGCACTACGAATTTTAAGTTGAAACTTTAAGTAGCGGTAGATCTCGCTTTATCTACATCCATGATTTTTTTAGAATTTTTTGAAACAGAATAATATGGATTGTTTTTTGAAAGCCGAGTTACCCTCCAAAACGCTACGCTCGGTGAAGAGTGTAAATAAAGTGATGGTTTTTCTGCAGTCTTGACTCCAAAAGTTGGCTGTTTTCAACGGGGGAATTGATTATGCCTTCGATCATAAGCCCCCATGTTTGCATGTCTCGCTCAGAAGCCCCCTACTTCAGCTAATTGTTGAGGATAGCCCCCTTTGGCATGGTTAACAAATTTGTCAACATATAATCGACAAATTAACACCATTCCACGATTTAGAACAACTGGAACCAGCAAAATTCGCGAAAAATAGGAAGGAATAAAGCTTGCATCCTGCGCATGAGGGGAAGACTCGGCGGAAGCGGCCATGTCCGACGGATGGGAGGAGGCGAGGGAGGATGCGGGCGGGGAGACGGAGGCGAGGGCCAGTGGTGGAGTGGCCACAAGCCATGAAGAAGAGGGCCGCGGCAGAGCGGCCAGGGGCGACAGAGGCACGGCCAGCCGGCCAAGGGATGTGAATAAATGGAGGCAGTGGACGGGGGAGGGGAAGGATGAATGGATAGGTATGACACCTAGAGGGGGGGGGGGGGTGAATAGGTGCTACTCCAAATTTTAGTTCTTTTCAAAATTAGGCTTGACACAAAAGGTAAATTGTCTAGATATGCAACTACGGTGAATTTACCTATATGACAAGCTAGCAACTAAGCACGATATACAAAGTAAAGGCGGTAAACAAGGATAGAAGTAACCGAAGTGAAAGCACACGGAGACACGGATGTAATCCCGAGTTCCTCCTTGTTACGGGAGTACGTCTCGGTGGAGAGGTGTGAGGCACCACAAAGGTCGAACCTCAATGCCACGAAGGCTCACCCTATTCTCCGATGAACCGCACCATAAAGGAATGGTTCACCTTCCACTATCGGAATCCTTCAAGGCGGAATCCTGAGCCCTTACAACAACGATTCGGGGCACAACCCACAAATGGATTGGGGGCTCCCGAACAGCTACAAACTGTCACAAAGACAAACAAGTGAGTACAACGGTGGGCTAGGTTTTCCAAGTGGAAACCCTAGCAATGGTCCCTCAAGTGAATGAGGGGGAAATGAAGAACGGCTTGGTGAAGATGTAGATCGGGGCCTTCTCCTTCAATCCTCCAAAGATCAACGAGTTTGGGTGGAGAGATTGGGAGATCTAGTGATTCTTGAGCTTGCAATAATGGTGTCTTCAATTCTGGGAGAGCTAGCTGGCTGGAGGTAGGTGGAGGGGTATTTATACCCCTCTTAGAAAATCTAGCCGTTGCAGACAGCTTCACACCGGAGACTCCGGTCCAAGTGACCGGAGACTCTGGCCTGGGGCGGATACTCTGGCCTGGACCAGGGGGTGAACCACTTTCAGACGAGTTGCAGCTCAGCCAGAGACTCCGGTCTCTGAGGCCGAAACTCCGGCCTGGGGCGGAGACTCTGGCCCCTGAGGCCGGAAACTCCGGCCCACGGTAGGGGCTGAACCAACTTTCAGTGTTTTGGCCAGAATCCCCTGAGTCCGGAGACTCCGGTCCCGGGGACCGGATACTCCGGCCTGAAAAGCTCCAGATTCTTCTTTTCTCTTTTGGTGTTGATGCACATGTGTTGTACACATTATAACCTGCATTTACTTAACACCAGATTAAAACTATCACTTGTGTTGTTAACTAACACACAAAAACTAAGGGATACAAAATGTTCTTTCAATCTCCCCCTTTTTGGTGTTAGATAACAACACAAGGATTTGCAATAAACTTCATGACCATATCATGTTTAACAAAAAGGAAAGACTCCCCCTAGATGTGTGCATATAAATCAATTGTTTTGGAATGCAAATGCACATATATAGAGAGACAATTTCCAACCATATATAGCAACATGATATGGCAACAACACATTTCACAAACAAGACATATCACAATATAGGTTGAGTCTAGAGATAAAAACCATACCTTGTGCATATAAATGTAGATAAACATCCATAAAGACCATAGCACAATAATGTAGGCTCAACCATACATAATAAGAAATCCATATGTCTTACACTCACATAAATAAACATCCATAGTTCACAACACATAAGAAGCAAATAAGTTCCAAATAACATAAAGAGACACAAGCGCAATAAAAATGATAAAAGCACATGCTTGTGTCCAACCCATGCAAATCGCACGGAGAGAACCTAATAGAACTACTTCTCCCCCTTTGGCATCGAGACGCCACTAGTACAGAACGACACATCAGATACCCCTCTATGGAAACGGCAGGCGTTAGGCGACGGAGAATCGCGCTTTCCGCGCGGCCAGTGCGTACAAACCTGACCTGGGCCGTGGCTGGCCCGTCAACATAGGTAACGGAGAAAGTATTAACTCCGTTACCCATAGTATTGGCAACGGTCTTAATTCTGGCCCCGTTTCCGATATGTGCCTCTATAACAACGGAGACTTTTGTGTGTCCGTGTGCAATGTGGACACGTTCCATCTTCTTGGAATTCGATGCGAGCGGAGTAACTGCTATGGCGTAGTGACGTAGTGATGCTGCGGCACCGCCCACTACTCCTTAAAAACCCACGATCTCCCTGCTATCTCAGTACGCCACTTCGCCGCAGCCATGGATACTCCTAGCAACTCCTCGGGCGTTCGCCGCAGCAGTTTCCCGCTTTCGCTGAATTGGAACCGCGTCGTCGTGCCGGAGGCCGTCGCGCAGAGGCACTGGCAATATAGGAGGCCAGTGCCCTGGTCAAATGTTAGCCTCCCCGCTGGCTGGCGCGTCAACCACAGGAGGGTGCCTATGCCGCCGGAAGAGGACGCGGGATCCTCGGGCGCCCGCGACCGCAGCCGCTCGCCGCGGCGGAGAGACGCTCGTCCGCGGGTCGCCTGGATGGAACCGCGTCATCGTCGGGCAGGCCGTCGCGGAGCGGCACTGGCAATATAGGAGGCCAGTGCCATGGTCAAAGGTTCGGCTACCCGGTGGCTGGCACCTCAACCGCGCGTCGGTGCCTATGCCGCCGGAAAGAGTTGAGCTGCTTCAGAGCCGCCGGCTCCTCCTCCCGCCGGAGCTGCGTGACGATCCTGCCTACGACGACGACGAGATGTGGGAGGGGCGCACGGGCGCCGATGACATCGTCGGCGAGGAGCCGCGCGATGACACGGACGACTACGCGGCTCTCCTCACATACGAGCAGGAGAAGGCGGAGGCCGAGGAGTAGTTATAGTTATTTATTTTTATGTTCTTCAACTTTAATACTAGTAGGGATCAGTATAAGCCCAGTGTGTCAGTGAAAAAATCAAAGGAAACGATTGTTTATACCCTCCGTTTCCGATATTCTACTTTGCCATAAATGCGCCCTTCACACAGCCCTAAACTCCATCGCTCTCACTCTCAGCCTCACTCTCAAAGTGTGGCGGCGCCTCCACGCAGCACCAGATCTTAGCTCCACCGTGGCGGCGCGCATCTCCCTCCCTCCGACCGTGGCGGCGCGCATCTCCCTCCCTCCGACCGTGGCGGCGCGCATCTTCCTCTCCTCCGACCGTGGCGGCGCGCATCTCCCTCCCTCCGACCGTGGCGGCGCGCATCTTCTTCTCCTCCGACCGTGGCGGCGCGCATCTTCCTCTCCTCCGACCGTGGCAACGCGTACCCGTTCTTTGCTCCACCCGGGCAGATCTCGTCGCCCGATCTGTAGCTGGAGGGCGCATGGCGTGTCGATCCAAGGACGACGAGGACGACTACGTACTCCCGCCGCCAGATCCGAAGGTAATACATCTATTTGTGACCGGCCATCGTGCCGACGAACTAGGGTTGTTGTCATTGTTCTGCTTAGGTTTTCTTCCATAGGACACTCATGAACATAACTAGAACTAGGGTTGTAATACATCCGAGGACGATGAGGACGACCACTGGCGGATCCACCTTGAGCCAGCCGGGTGCACAGGACACCGGGAGAAGGAATTTTTCTTTGTAAATTAGCATTTTTTCATCACATATGCACCCCTAAAAATTGTTTTAAATGTATTGTGGTAACATGTGTGCATCCTGGTTCAATATGTTCTAGCTCCGCCACTGAGGAGGACTACGTAGTGTCGCTCGAAAAGAACATAACTAGCACAAATCGGTAGTGTATGAAACTCATGGCTGACTTATCTCCTTTGCAAAACAGATGTACATTTCGGTGACACTGTATAAAAAGCCGGGTCCTTAGCCAAGGTGCGCTTGTCGTCCGGCATAATTGTTGGTACACAACAACTATGCAATGGATTTGTAAGTTTGTTATTCTGTCTTATGCATCCTTTTGTGTTGTATGTCCTTTATGCTAGATGTATAGTGAGCTAACATGGAGTCATATATTCTCTCTTTGCATTTTAGTGACCACTTTACAAAAGAGGCACCTTCAGTACATCAGCACTCGCTTATTGCACTATGTGCAGAGCATGGTGCTGATCCGTTTAGCTCATTTAAATGAGCTAACTACAAGGTCGGGGACAAAGCGGCGAGTTGATTATATTTTGGCGACACCGTCCAAGAAGAAGATTCAATTCATGAACTCTAACAGCAAGTCATGAAGATAAATTAAGTTGGAAATAACAAGGATAAGTTTAGAGAGGCATGACATAGATAGATTTAGCTAGACATGTCAATGATAGATTTAGAGAGGCATGACAATGAAGATAAGTAATTGGTTGTCTTGTGATGCAATGTATCGGTGACATTTGTTATACCTTATGAATGAATTTGTTAGCATTTTTGTACTTCTGCTGTGAAATTTTAAATGTCCAGTGCCAAATCTATTCCTGCTCTAGGCTTATGAAGAAACCTCAATGCAAACGAGCAGAAACAGAATCTCCGTTTCTGATGTCCAGATACATCGGCAACGGAGACTGGATGGCAACCGTAGCCAAAATCAAGCCTCATCGGTGACGGTTTTTCTTGTCCGTTGCCGATGAGAGCCTTCACATCAGTGACAGGGTCGGGGACACGGACCCTTTTTCCGTTTCCGATGGGCTTTTTGGCCCATTTCCGATGTGTCGTTCTGTACTAGTGCGCCAAAAAGGGAAAAGAGCATAACTAACGAAACCCATGGAGATCACTCGGAGTCTTCTTCTTCCTCATCATCATCCCCTTCTTCATTGTAGTCTTCATCGGTTAGATTCATGGGAGCCTTGCCGGTGTTGCGAGAAGAAGATGGCATGGATGTCACATCCGCATAATCAGCCCAAGGAAAGACGTCTTGGTTCCATTTGTCATATGGGATAGTCTCTGCGGACGAGGAGGAGATAATAGCATTTCCATCTTCATCTTCTTCAGGAGGAGGAGTGATGCTACCATTCTTAAGCTTGCGCAACTCCTTGATCATGATGTTTTGGTTGCTTATGATGGTCTTCTCTCTTACATATGAACCATGGTTCGACTTGTGAAGTGCAACGTCCGTGCAAAGCAACTTTCTCTTCCACCAAGAGATCTTGCTCACTTCCTTGTTCACTTCAGCTTTGCCTTGAAGATATGATGGAGGGTTGGCATTCTTGCTTCTTCTTTTAGGCATTGGGGCCTCGGGCGCCGCTTCCTCATCACTAGATTGTGAAGGAGGTACATGAGAGGAAGACGGTTGCTTGGAGTGCTTGCTAAGTTGGCGGAGAGTGCCCTGGGGATGCTTGGTGAGGCGAGATGTATCGACGGAAGGCGCCTTGTTAAGGATGAGCTTCATCACATAGGGTGCATATAACGGATTCTTATGCTCAAAGATGACCCAATGCAGCTCACACTTGATGAAATCCATGACATCAATCTCTCTACCTTCACAATCCGGACCGGCCTGTTGAACTTTGTAAGCATGGTAGAGGAGATTGACAAGCCCTCCTCGAATAGCATCCACATTTCCGGCTTGAGGAGCAAGGCTAAACCGAACCATGCGAAGGAAAATGTTGTAAGTGGGGAGGAGGTCTTGATTAGAGCCAACAGATGATGCCACAGAATACAAAGGGCGCAAGCGGCGCTTGTTGTAGGAGGTCCCTTCCTGGTGCATCCGCTTCCCAACAGGAGTAGTAGCCCCCTTGAACTCATAGCCCAAAAACCTTCCAAATTCCACAAAGTTGGAGGTGCACTTGTGAGGACCGGTCATCCAAGTCATGGTGACATCTTCATCATTATCAAAAACAACAGTGGCAAAGAACTGATGAACAAGCTTAATATCATAGTCTTCATGAACGTGGGAGATGAGCCTCTCAAGACCAAGCTTCCTAGCAATCCACACGGCCTCTTGAAAATATGTCTTCTTGTTCAAGTTCTCAAGACTCAACACCTTTTGCTCACAAACTACATGCTTCTCAATTATTGCATAGATCTCATGCATAATCAACTGTTGCTCTTTCCGTGGAAAGTTAGGATCATCGTTGTTGGACGGCAAGTCAAAGAATGGTTGTGACCTCATCCGACGGAACTCAATCTTCCCCATACCCAAAACTGTGGTCAAGGAATCAAAATGAGCTCTCTGGCCTCTTCTTCATCATCAAACCCATCTAGGGCAGCATGTCTTGTGGCTTCTTCTGCCATGGCACTCTACTGACGCAGGCGTCCAGCGCTGCTATCAAACAAAAGCTTGTCCCTTGTTTGAGCACGATCTCTCCTTGGAACCTTATGAGGATGTTTGACGGAAGACTTTGTCATCTGAACACCTGTGAGAAACAGAACAGAAGGATAGCATGGAGATAAGCATACATGTCCAGGAACACAAGGAAGAAGTACTCAAAAAATTCTGGGCACATTTTTTGTATCTAGACCGGAGTTTCCGGTCTCAGGGGGGCGGAGTATCCGGCCACACCGGATTCTCCGGTCTGTGCAGACCGGAGTCTCCGGCCCTGGGAGGGGAAACATCGATTTGGGTCGATAAAATGTGTGCAAAGAGTTTTAGGAGTACTTCTATGATGCACATTGCCATCTAAAAGATTCTACAGCACGAAGAACTAGGGGAACTACTCTCCAATCACAGATCTAGGATGAAACCTAGGGAGAGAGAGAGGTACCCTTTTTGTTCATGGTGTAGCCCAAACGGAGGAGAGGAGGGTCCCCTGCGTCGGTGAGGTGGAGGAGGCCGGAGGCACGGCGATTCCGGCGGCGGGGAGCAGCCGGAGCGGCACTTCAAGGCTGCGGCGGCAGGGGAGAGGTTGGGGGTCGGGGTGTGTGGGAGTTGTGAAGTCAACTCCCACCCGATCCCCTTTTGGAGCTTTGTGAACTGCCGAGACCGGAGTCTCCGGCCTAAACACACCGGAGTCTCCAGCCTGAGCCAGAGATTCCGGGGTTTAGGGTGGAGACTTCAGTCAGACCGGATAATCCGGGCTTAAGCACCGGAGTCTCCGGCCCCACCGACTAAAAATGCCAGATTTTGGTGTTTGGACAAGTATGTTGCAAGAAGAGCAAGTTTTTAGATAAGATAGGTCTGGGATTAGACACAAAGTCACTGGAGATGGTACTTCACACTCAAACTTGGTAAGAAGCACAAAAATCAAATAAGAATCATCATTTGAGTATGTTTTCCATAAAGAACAACGGATAGGCAAAAAGCCATAAAGCTCCAAAAAGATCAATCTTCACAAAGAAGATGTCGGTGGCCTAGGCCACCATGTATGAGTGTATGTGGTGTGACACCGCGAAGATATATCTTGGGTTCACCGCCACTACTCGTCATTTAAGCTCACAATTCATAAAATGAACAATATAGAGACAAAATGAGTTCTTACTATCGGCATAATGGGGGGAGGGATAGTCCAATGTATTAGGACCGCACTCCCCCTATGTCCATGCCTACACCTAAACCAAACATATAGCTAAGAAATAGGTGTGTATGCAAGATAGTCAAGCGACGCTCCTCGAATCCACGATATTTAGCTCATGCCTCAAATAAGTGAACCTTGCTTCATCAAGTGGCTTCGTGAACATATCGGCAAGTTGGATCTTCGTGGGAATATACCCAAGCTCAATGTCACCCCGGTTGATGTGATCACGAATGAAATGATAACGAATCTCAATGTGCTTCGTTCTTGAGTGCTCCACCGGGTTGTGACCAATCTTGATAGCACTTTCATTGTCACATAAAAGAGGCACTTTGTCACAATGGACACCGTATTCCTTTAAAGTTTGCCTCATCCAGAACAATTGAGTGCAACAACTAGCGGCCGCCACATACTCGGCTTCGGTGGTGGAGAGAGATATGCAATTTTGCTTCTTAGAAGACGGTAATTCCGAGCAACTACGGTGAATTTACCTATATGACAAGCTAGCAACTAAGCACGATATACAAAGTAAAGGCGGTAAACAAGGATAGAAGTAACCGAAGTGAAAGCACACGGAGACACGGATGTAATCCCGAGTTCCTCCTTGTTACGGGAGTACGTCTCGTTGGAGAGGTGTGAGGCACCACAAAGGTCGAACCTCAACGCCACGAAGGCTCACCCTATTCTCCGATGAACCGCACCACAAAGGATTGGTTCACCTTCCACTATCGGAATCCTTCAAGCCGGAATCCTGAGCCCTTACAACAACGATTCGGGGCACAACCCACAAATGGATTGGGGGCTCCCGAACAGCTACAAACTGTCACAAAGACAAACAAGTGAGTACAACGGTGGGCTAGGTTTTCCAAGTGGAAACCCTAGCAATGGTCCCTCAAGTGAATGAGGGGGAAATGAAGAACGGCTTGGTGAAGATGTAGATCGGGGCCTTCTCCTTCAATCCTCCAAAGATCAACGAGTTTGGGTGGAGGGATTGGGAGATCTAGTGATTCTTGAGCTTGCAATAATGGTGTCTTCAATTCTGGGCGAGCTAGCTGGCTGGAGGTAGGTGGAGGGGTATTTATAGCCCTCCCAGAAAATCTAGCCGTTGCAGACAGCTTCACACTGGAGACTCCGGTCCAAGTGACCGGAGACTCCGGCCTAGGGCGGATACTCCGGCCCCCTGGGGCGGATACTCTGGCCTGGACCAGGGGGTGAACCACTTTCAGACGAGTTGCAGCTCAGCCAGAGACTCCGGTCTCTGAGGACGGAAACTCCGGCCTGGGGCGGAGACTCTGGCCCCTGAGGCCGGAAACTCCGGCCCACGGTAGGGGCTGAACCAACTTTCAGCGCTTTGGCCAGAATCCCCTGAGTCCGGAGACTCTGGTCCTGGGGACCGGATACTCCGGCCTGAAAAGCTCCAGATTCTTCTTTTCTCTTTTGGTGTTGATGCACATGTGTTGTACACATTATAACCTGCATTTACTTAACACCAGATTAAAACTATCACATGTGTTGTTAACTAACACACAAAAACTAAGGGATACAAAATGTTCTTTCAAAGGAGGGCGGGCGCAGCGGCGGCCAGGTGCGAGGGGCAAGACGGCAGAGCGGCGGGCGGCGGCCAGTTCGCTGGCGAACAGAGGAGGAAGAAAGCGAACATGCCAGGTCTTTTATTTCTATCGTGAACTTAAGGAAATAGAGGAGGGGCAAAGTGGTCAATTCGGATTAAAATTTGGCTAGAATATTTGATTATTAGCTTAACTAGCAAGGTGGCCCTCGCAAACGCGAGGGCAACATCTTTACTATGAAAGGCCCTGGGGAATAATATGTTATTTTATTTAATGTCATCGTATGTCCTATGAATTCATATGGCTCTACCACCACTATCATAGATTTAGACATGACACATACATAAGTATCTATAATAAACATTAATTTTCAGGCCAAGGATTATTCCGTCATTTCCCTAAACACACATGTATTATTTGTGTGTGGTATTAGATTAGTAAACATAAACTGTATTTATATGATGTAGTAAGCGAGGTTAATAGCATTACTGTATATAGACAAAATTCTTCATAAAAACATTTATTTTTCATTTGTGCTTCATATTAAATTAGTAAACATAATTACATATTGATCAATAGGTGAGGTTCATGGTGGTATATGTAGAGTTATGTAATTCGTTCTGTTACGGCTGAAATGACAATAAGGGTAGGCGGGTCAACGTCTATCTGGTGTTTCCGTGATCTTTTCTTGAACTTATTTTCTGTGGGTGCAGTATTTAATATCTATCAACTGTTATACATTCAATTACAATTGTGATTACCGATTGATTGATTTTGTATACATATAGGTTTTTAGAAAAACCATTTGGGGTATACAAACCAAATAAAGTACTCAAGATTCATCATTCATATACGCTTTTATGTTTTGAAATAAGAATTCGAAGTGTAAATGTCTTAGACAACAAATGTTGTGCTTGGATTGCTAGAAGGGGGCTTGTACCTCTAATTAACATTGTCAATACCCTCGATTATAAGGAACATATGAAAACCATGAGATTCATTAGGCTTCCAGGTCAGACCTGTATTAACCCTAGTTCTCTAGTCTCTCATGACAACTTCTCTTCATGCCTTTTGTCACTGCTCCATCATCGTATTTCCGTGGCTGTTGACGATTCTAGTGTCTGCATTCTATCAGACCCCTACTTTGTGGCATGTTTTTTTTAATATTAGTGTTCTAAAATATTATACGTGGATAATGTATTGGTGGTGATTCTTTGAAATATGCATTAGTTAGGGTCTGCAAATAAGATAAAAAGATCCAATGCATCGACAACCGGGAACCTGCCAATTTTATAGGAATTTCTGGTATCTATCTTTTTTTCAGTTTTACTATGATTTAATCATATATTAATTAATTTGTGAAAAAACTGCTTAGTTCTGTTGTTCGCTATTTGATCAATGTGATGCCCCTATATGGTCTACATGCCCAAAGTTAACAACATAGACGTGGCCCATGTTTTTCTGATTGAACTAAAATTCGTGCAGATTGTTTGTTTCTTATGTTGATGCAGAACTTTTAAACTATCTTATGGCACTAAGTTGTGCAGCCTTGAGAAGAAGTTGTTCATGAGTTGAGTTTCAGACTATTCATATACTCTTCTTGATCTTAAACTCAAAATTTGATTTTTACCATGCGTCTCACTAAGGGAAATTATATATTAAATGGAAGATGATATTCTCATTGATAGCTTAGTGGTAGCTTAGTAATGTTAAAACTTACCCTGCAAGTATCACTAAAGCAGACGACATTGTCCTTGATAGTGATGTCTTCGCCAATATTGAGGTTTCACAACTCTAGTCATTAGAAACTTAACCGTGAGTGTGTATATCGTTCACCGTACGAATGGGGACTAATGACTCTTGGGTATAAGCGCATCTGATATACATTTAAAATAAAATTCAAAAAGGTCGGAAAATTCCTAATCTTGTTTACGCGCAAACATGATTAAGTCTTGTATTCATACAAAATGTTTTGCCACTAAATGATTCTCATATAAATCATGACCAAAAATACAAATTTATGACAATATAGCGTTTATATAGTGTCTCTTTTTTTGGCAAATCTTCTATGACGAAATGTTTCATACGGGTACACCGTACAACAGTTAATATGTTTGCACGACTGGAAGTTTCAGCATTTGTTTTTTACTTTTTAAATATCGGGAGCGTTGATACCCATGTGCACCAATGTATATTCGGTCAGTGTACCCGTATTTTTATGTCCATATCACACTATGTGCTTAGAAAAAACTCATGTACTCCACTCATGCACACACACACACATACACAGTGCCCACAGAATTGCTACATGTACCATCACGGTCTAGCTACGAAATTAGTTTTAACGTGTACGCCCACGTTCAGATTCTTCTTTTTTCTTTTAAGTGACGCAGCAATTTTAATTTGGAGAAGCCAATTGACAGAATATGTCCAGTCCTTTTTTTTGTCGATCAAATTAAGGAGTCCAAGATGGATTAGCTAGCATCCGATCTGCTATTTTTTCTAAGTTCACGTGAATTGTGCGTGCAATATGGTAGCACGTACGTGCGTCTATGCACAAATATGTGCTGTAACGTTTACATATTAAATTCGAACCGTCAACATTGTTATCATGGTTTGTACCATTTTTGCAGCTCCTACCATTGCCACCACGTTTACAAAGTTTTCTTTTGCTTCTATTTATCACGCTCAGATACTTTTGTACAGTTTGCGGAGGTACGTGTTTTCGTTGACAAGGTAGGTAGTCCAAATGGGTTTTTAAACGGACAACGTGTTATCGTGTCAAACAGGTTAGGTGACTACTAACTTTTCATTAAATCGTAACCACATATATTAGATCTAACGACTAAAATTAATTTTGATGATGTGGCTTAACGTGGTGCCTCGAATAACTAACTCATTTTGCTTTTAGTATATACTCCCTCCGTTCGGATTTACTTGTCTTCCATTTGCCAAAAAGTGGATGTATCTATACTTGTAACATGTCTAGATACATCCACTTTTTGGTAAAAGGAAGACAAGTAAATCCGAACGGAGGGAGTAATAGATAGATAGATAGATAGATTACAGAGATAACAATGCCAAAGGGGATACAAGCAATAATTAGACGAACTAGGGAGTTAGAAGCGAGGCACACGAACAAAGGGGCTTAAGATCAAAGGCGATCCAACAGAGGGGTTATAATCGATTCTCCCGTTTTCAACAGGAATGGTTGAAAACAGTTTTGGCGAGCTGGCCTAACACCGTAATGTCAGACAGACATCCAAATAATCGGATTTCGCAGCTGACTGTAAATCACGCCCTACGAGCCGCGCAGGCAGCAACACCAGCTGAAGCATCATCCATGTTACATGACCATGACCAGCGTCCGCACGCTGACGAGCCTTCTGCCCGAGGCGGCGAGGCGCGCCGGCCAGCCAGCCCCGCCCACCATCTCTCTGCCACCAACCTACGCAGCTACGCATCTCTCATCTCCCGCCTCGCGCGCCCCAACCCCGCCCTCGCATTCTCCATCTTCTCCCGCGAGCTCTTGTCCTCCTCCCGCCGTGCTGCTCTGCGCCCCAACCCCCACGTCATCTCCGCCGTTCTCGCCGCCTGCGCGGGGCTCACGCCCGTCCACGGCCGCCAGGTGCACGCGTGCGCCGCCAAGATCGCCTCGCTCGCCGACGTCTTCGTCTACACCGGGCTAGTGCACGCGTACGCCACCGCCGGAGACATGTCGTCGGCCAGCAGTGTGTTCGACGAAATGCCGTGCCGGAACGTGGCGTCCTGGAACGCGCTCCTCGTGGGATACACCAGGAGCAGAATGTATCTTGAGGCGCTAAGGGTGTTCAGGGACTTGACGTCACAACTGGGGCAGCACAATGTACAGCTGGACCAGGTGACCATGTCGAGTGCACTGAGCGCCTGCGCCGGGGCCAGGGCTGCCAACTTTGGTCGGCAGGTGCATGCGTGCACCGTCAAGGTGGGCTTGGATATGAGTGAATCGTGTGTCACCAACGCCCTTCTTGACATGTACACAAAATGCAGCTACTCCCAGGAAGCCTTGGCTCTGTTTGATGCTGCAGATTGCAGGGACGTCTTCACTTGGAACATCGTCATTCTTGGTTGCATCCATGATAATCGAATCGAGAAGGCTTGCACAATGTTCCGGTCCATGGTCAGGGGTGCGGTCTCCCCTGATGATGTGTCGTTTACTACTGTATTGCAAGCTACAGCGTGCCTGGCAGCATGGGCTTTCGGAGCGAGCTTACATGCCTCTGTCGTAAAGACAGGGTTCGAAATTAGCCAGGCAGTTGCTACGTCGCTCATCACCATGTATTCCAAGTCTGGCCATCTGGAAGATGCTCGCAGAGTGTTCGAGGTAGCGAAGGTCACTTGTCTATAATGTCATGGACCGCCATGATCACGGCATTTCAGCAGCACGGACACGTAGACCAGGCTATCAATCTGTTCGAGATATTGTTGGAGAAGGGCATCATGCCGGACCACATCACATTTGTCAGTGTTCTCTCTTCTTGCAGCCATAGTGGACTTGTTGAGCAAGGGCGCAAGTACTTCAGTTTGATGACTAAGGTTTATAAGCTCACGCCTAGGAGTGAACACTATGGTTGCATGGTCGACATGTTCGGGCGAGCTGGCCTTCTTAGCGAGGCGAAGCAATTCATTGATGAGATGCCAGTTAAGCTAGACGCTTCGGTCCTAGGAGCTCTACTTTCAGCTTGCTCGAATTGTGGGGACCTTGAACTCGGAAAGGAGGTTGCTGAGAACCTGTTTGAGATTGAACCGGGTAAAGCTGGGAACTATGTCCTGCTGGCTAACATCTATGCATCACATGGAAGACTCGAAGAGGCAAAGGAGGTGAGGAGACGGATGGTGTCCCAGGAAGTAAGGAAGGAAAAGGGGTGTAGCTTAGTCAACATGGAGAATAGGAGTGTTCTAAATAATTTTGGACTCGCATCCAGCAAGGGCAGGTGAGAATTACATGATCTCAGTGGATGCTGGATGAAGTAATCAGGCACGAAAGCTCGTGTGGTGCTTGCGGTAAATAAAACTTTCGGTTCCTTCCAACAGAAGGGAGAAGTGGCTTGAACCAAATGACAAGGAATCCCCAGGAAATGATTAAAATCATATAGGATGAAACATTTGTGGACAAGTTGCTTATGATGTTAGTGAGAGGCTGAGAGCAGAACACACTGCAAACCATGTTTGTACAATAAATATATGATCATCATATTGTCAATGCATTTCTTCTGGGTTGGGGGACTGCTGCAACAAAGCATGTCATTGTTCATTGCCCCGTGGATGATTAATTCTGGTTCAGCATGATACATGTTATGAAGGATTATGAAGTGTAACATCTGGTATGTATATTGAATTCATTTGCGCTTGATTTGGTCGTTACTTCGTGAGCACCTCAATATCTAAGTACCTACCTTGCCACTTAGGGTAGATGCTCTGTAATGTTAATGCACCTTTCGTAACTAGATTTATGTGTCTCAAAGTTTTTCTTCATGTCAGCTAATGCTGGGACCATTTGTTTCACAGTACAGCATTTCTTATAGGTCCGAAGAGGCAATTGATATGATGCTTGATTCTGGGCGCATATATGCCACTGCTATATACATTGCAAGCATCGTTGTTGCTCTATTCTGCGCTCTCTTAGTAAGTAAACTGATTTGAGAAATTTGGCATATTTCGTAAATTGTATGTCTTACGTGTTAATTTATAATCAACTACACATGTGATCTTTGGTGCCCTTGTCTGAATCTCGCAGGTTTTGGATTTTTTTTCTTTCTACTATGGATCACAGTTTTTGTGAAGATCAAAAAAAGAGTTGCAAACTCAACATGTTCTTTCGGTACTGCTTTTTCTCAGACGAATACATAGTCTTAGTGTTTCTGGGTTTTTAGTGCTACTAGATTTATCTTACAAAGATGAGTATTAAGTGTATAATATATAGTTTCCTTGATATGAAACAGTTGACGCCAACCAAAGAAGCTTTCTCAACCAATGCCGATAAGTGAAAACTGTCTAGACAGTTCTGTAGTTTCTTTAGTATTTTTTACAGCGAACATGGAGACTACAAAAATAAAAGCTCATCTTTCTATAGTGTCTTAATCTGTTATTTTTGTAAACGAGAGGCAAAATTTTGCCCATTTCATTGATTAAGAAGAGAGTTGGTCGTGCACCCAACTGGTCGACAGTTCCACAGGCAGACGCTGCTTGAGATCCACACCGGCCCAGCCAACCGGATCGATGGATCTGCCACCCAAACAGCCAAACCGAAACCCAACTGGTGAAGGAGCCGCCGCTCCGATCTCCACACCGACACCGAGGCCACGTCCCTGTCTCACCGACAACGAAACTATCGCTCCACGTCACCAAAATCCATGCTGCAGCGCACCGCCTTTAGATTGTCTCTCCGGCTGAAACACAACTCCAAAGACAGAGCCCCCAGGAGGGGTAAACGACACCGAAATGCCCCATCGCCCGATCACAGGATCTAGGGTTAATGCCGCTCCAAAACTACACCTGCTCCGAGGCCGCGTCCCTCGACTTGCCGACGACGGAACTTGAGTCACTGCTCTACGTTGTGGACGTCCGCAGGGCACCACTGCCGCTCCACGAAGGCCGCTAGCACCACCGAACCACTCCTATATCAGATCTGAGCCACCACTGATAGCCATCCAACACCGCCGCGTCGAGCCATGCGACAACCTCGGCTCGACATCCACTATAAATCCACGCGCGGGGCACCAGATCTGCACACCACACCAAGGCCACCGCCCCGCCCCCCTCGACTCATCGAGATCCACCTTGCCCAAAACCGCAACTCTTATGCGTCAATATGTTCCTTATTAGTGAACTATAATCAGTTTAGCAATAAGCAATAGCACTCAAAAATCCATGGAAGCTCAGGAAATACTCTTTACCAGCAAGATAAAATATTTGGCATAGTTTTGATGCAAGCATGTGTAAGTGGGATAAACGGGATAGTGGGACACTAAAATTACGGTCAAATATGGTCTAATTTCTACTATCCCACTTACACATCCCTATTATGGATGTATGTTTGTGGATAAGTATCTATTTAACCATGGTATTTATATGGCAGGCAATGGAACAAAAACAAATTGTGAGAGTATTTGGAGTAACTATAAGCCAGGAAGGTGGAAGGTATATACTATATACAGTTAGTATAACCACACGTTAAGATATGTTTACAATAAAATATTTCTCGGCTAATATAGAGAAAGAGAGTAAAACAAAAATGTATAGTGAGCCACATGAATCAAGCTTGCTACTTAGCGTTATCCCGCTCTCGTGATCCTTAGTTTCTTTACACTGGTCAGGAATAGACTGAAAAAGCAATAAAAAATGAAATGAGATTTTACTTAAACCGAAAAATGAAACAAGAATTAATCATCTAAAGATGGACACATACTCCCAGGGTACGTCACCAACCATCATCCAGTCACCATCCTGGTCTTTGTAGGTGAGAATATGAGCAGCCTTCATGCCAGGAACTTGTTGATCGTACACGCCAGCATCTAGTCGTATCAAATATATCATTATACAGACAAGAATGGCCATATGTAAATCTTGACCACATAACACGTGAGCACATTATATGAATTCAAATCACATAATCCCTTTTTTATATGTGTTACCTTTGATGAATACCATCTTTATGCGCGTAAGTTTTTGTCTCTAGCAGGATATATAATGGACAAAACGGGCATCTAAGTAAGAGAAATAATCATAAAAGGCAATTTTTCAAGAATTTCATATCAAGATACTGACTTACAGGTGATGGGGGTCTTAAACATGTGGCAGAGTGTTACGAGGAGGCTGTGTAGCCAACCAGCAAAAGCAAATCCAGCTTCCTGCCGATTGGGAACCCCTCCATATATACCTTGACAAACAGTGTCCGCTGCCGCTGGTGCCTGCTAGCCGATGCTGCAAGAGTGCTCCTCAGGAACGGTTTGATCGGCGGCCAATTGAATAGTACTTGGTTCCTGCTGTTCACCCGTTTATGTTGATACATTTTTAGTTAATGCAGAAGATGAGTACTCACTTAGATATGAATGGTACTGTTGGCAATAAATTCAGGGCGCACTATAATTCACATTTTAATTAAAAAGCGACAACTTCTATTCTAAAATGTTATGTAGATAAGAATGATCAAACTAGACTAAACAATCTTGACGAAAGTGATCAATCCCATTGTATTATATTCTTCAGGTTAAAAATGAACAATCTGAACTGTTTGTCTGATGAAAACTGCATTAAAATTTGACCGCTTTGTTCCCTTTGAGTATAGGATTGCAATGTTTGGTTTTGTAAACCACTGAAGTGGAAAGTTATAATAATATTCACTGAATTAGATGAAACGACGACCAAGATCTGTTTTCATAAAGGGTAAGATAAGAAAGTAGAGTTTGCAAATTGATCTTAAGATGTTTTTCCATGGCAAAAAGAGGAGTGTTTTCCTGCGGAAATTATCAGTTCGATCGTATCCGTCAAACTGAATAATGGATGAAGCAAAAGTTCTTAACACAACCATGCATAGAAATTATGTGGTGGGTTTGCAAGAAACTGACCTTTGTGTAGAAATGATGCTCTCAGACTCGTGAAGGGAGGAGGAGGAGGAGGAAGACGGCAGTGATGCCGTCGAGAGGGTAAGCGCTAGCCGGAGGTCAGTGCTGAGGTCCTGCCTCCCCGTCCGGCAATCCGACGGCTCGGTGGAGAGCGCCGGGTGATTGCTGCTGTCCATGGACGAGAAGGGGAGTATTGGTCTCTACCTTTGCACTCCGCCATGCAGGTTAACTGATAGATTTGTGTATAGCCTATGCCGAAGCGAGAGGGATGGGCTGAAACTCACAACTACTCGTCAGACTGAAGTCACTGAAGAAGGGCTAGGAGGGAGATCGATTTGCAGCCAGAGAGGTGTGTTATATGTAGATGGTGGTGAGTATTGAGGAAGCCAGACGACTGAGCTCAACATTTTAAGAGAAAGAGTGGAGCAGGTTATTAAAGGGGGGTGATGGAACACTTTGGCTTCTTTTTGTAAGTGACCGCTTTCTTAAAGACAGAAATAAAGTATAGCTGATGCTCCTCCTTTGTGCGTGCATGTGATAGGTGGAGTGTAACCAGATACACACAAAACACTCCTTTCTGAAGTTAAACAAATCCGGCGTGTTCCTCTTTAAACTGACCAATGCTTATACGCCTGTCTAAACATAATAAGAGATGTAGGAACGTAGAGAACAATCCAGATCCGAAAGCACGCAGTTTCCGATATAATCAAGGAAGAGTACAAGTTAGCAAAGATATGAGAAGGATTGATTATTGTGTAGCTGACAGCGGATGTGTTGGGGATGCACTCGAGTGCAAGGGATGTGACCACCACCCAAATCTGCTGCAATCGATCGACAGAGCCTGCAAAGCCAAGTAATGAGTACACGACTCTCCTGCTCGATCCTGATCACGAATGAATGCCGATCTTGCTCACACACAATCATGTGTGCGCGGTAAGCTGTCGCCTACACGACGGCGACAGCTGAAAACTCAGCCCGACTGTCCTCTCCTCCTCCCGTGTCCTCGGCGGAAAACTCAGCCCGAATGCCCGTGCAAACACGTCAGGGAGATGGGCGGATGGAGGGTCTCCCCGACCGACCAACCCAACCGCCCGGCCGGCCAGACAAGACAGCTTTTCTTTTCTCCCCGGCCGTCAATCCAGCAGCCGATTTGAGGCCGTTTTCTCGTCGGATCCAGATTGCCGGGGAGATTGAAAGATTGGCACCCCGTGACGGCGACGTAGTACTAGCATTTGTCTGCTCCGCACCAAATTTCGTGCGTACGTGTGGAGAGCTCGGTACGTCCTCGAGGCCCAACCAGCGTCACGTACACCATAAACATTGTGGTACAAGATTCTTACAGAAGCAAGGAAACTATGCCAATTATCATTCACCAGCACAACCAGTAGTAGGATCAACACATAACCCGAACTTCCCTGCCAAAAAAAAACCATAACCGTAACTACAATTGTTACCATATTTGATTTTATCCACCTCCATTTTGCTGATAAATGACATTATATCCCAAACCATGTTTTATTTACTATTATGTTTTTTTTTGTGCGAACCGAAGGGGTCGTAGATCGGAATGGTATCACACGGGAGACAACGATGTATGCAGGGTCAGGCCCCTGTGCACAACACTCAGTGAAAACCTACTCCTGTTGCATGGCAGTGCATATTAACTATCGTATGCTCGACGATCTCAAGGTAGAGTTTGAAATCGCCTGTGGTGTGTGGATGATGATGGTGCGTTGAGCACTTGTGCGTATGGCAAACTTGGGCCGACCGGCAGACCCCAACCCTTTATATATGGAGAGGGTGTTACACGGTGCAGATCTAACCCTTGGATTTACACGCCTACTCTAAATCTAAAAAAGATATGCTAGATCCGACTGGTCGGTTTACAACGAGCATCGGGCTAAGTTTAACGTTCGGCGATCTTATCTTACTCTGTATTGTCCTTCAAAATGATGCGCTCCTTTGATGCATGTAAAATGCATACATGAACTTTACACTATATTACATATATTCCAATCATATTTGCATCATATAAGGATTATATCACTGTTATATAATGATTTTTTGGAATATTATATTTATTTTCTATTTTTATGGAATTAACCCTGCGCAGGCAGAAAACCCTATTTTTTCCTTTTAAATTTCAGGGACCCAAACGTCGTCCAAATCACCTGCAAATCTACGAGCATCAATTTTTGGAAGGAACAAGACTTGGGGGCGAAGGAAGCGAACAAGCGGAGCCCTGATAACCCACAAGTATGGGGGATCGCAACAGTCTTCGAGGGAAGTAAAACCCAAATTTATTGATTCGACACAAGGGGAGACAAAGAATACTTATAAGACTTAACAGCGGAGTTGTCAATTCAGCTGCACCTGGAAAAGAACTAGTAACAGGGGTGATGTGAAAGCAGCAGTAATATGAGAGCAATAGTAACAATAACACAACTGCAGTACCAGTAACACAGAGGCAATGGCACCAGAAAATAGTTGATACTATTTCTAATGGCATATAGGACCGAGTGAGTATTTGATGATTACAGATGGACCGGAGTTCCCAGCTATCTACACTAGTGGTAACTCTCCAATAACAAGTGTTGGGTGAACAAATTACAGTTGGGCAATTGATAGAATTGAAATAGCATTAAGACAGAACATCTAGTCTATTAATTATACGTAGGCATGTTTTCCATATATAGTCATACGTGCTCGCAATGAGAAACTTGCACAACATCTTTTGTCCTACCAGCCCGTTTGCAGCGGGGCCTCAAGGGAATCTACTGGTAATTAAGCTCCTTTTAATAGAGCACCGGAGCAAAGCATTAGCACTTAGTGAAAACATGTGATCCTCATATCTAAACCATCCCCTCCAGTTATCCCAGTTGCTGTCACTCTGGGGCCTCGGGTTCCGGACAGAGACATGTGCAAACAACTTGTAGATACAATCTAAGCAATAATTATAGAGCTTAAATCTAAGATCATGCCACTCGTGCACTAGTGACAAGCATTAAACACAACAAGATTGCAGCAACAATAACTTCACAAACTTATAGATAGACTGATCATAATGTAACAATTCATCGGATCCCAACAAACACAACACCGATTACATCAGATGGATCTCAATCATGTAAGGCAGCTCATGAGATCATTGTATTGAAATACATGGGAGAGAGAGTACCAACTAGCTACAGCTAGAATCCGTAGTCCATGGGGGAACTACTCACGGAGCATGATGGAGGTGGTGGCGTCGATGGAAAAGGCTCCGGGGGTCAATCCCCGTCCCGGCAAGGTGCCGGAACAGGACCTTCTGACCCCGAAACTAGGTTTCGATGGCGGCGGCGCTCCGGGAGTTCTTCTGGAATATGATCGATTTTTTTAGGGTTTTCGCGTCGGGGACAATAAATAGGCGAAAGGGCGATGGTCGGTGGAGGCCCGAGGGCTCCTCCCCACATGGCGGCGCGCCAGGGGGCCCACCCGCGCCGTGGTATGGGGAGGGAGCCTCGGTGCCCCCCTTTGTCTCTCCTTCGGACTTTGTGTACGTGTCAAGAAAATAGGAAGCTGGGCTTTTGTTTCGTCCAATTCCGAGAATATTTCCAGAACAACTTTTCTGAAACCAAAAACAGCAGAAAACAGGAACTGGCACTGTGGCATCTTGTTAATAGGTTAGTCCCAGAAAATGCATAAAAATGATATTAAGTGTATATAAAACATGTGACATTGATATATAAAACAAGCATGAAACATCAGAAATTATAGATACGTTTGATACGTATCAAGCCCCGAGGCCCAAAAGAGGGGGGCCCACGCGACCTCTGTACCTGGCCGCGTGGGGCCCACCAATTTGGCCCTCGACGCTCCGTTGTCGTCGATCTTTCCTCCACCGACATCGTCTTGACCTAAAACCGACTATAAAAATAGCCCCTCGACGTTCTCTGGAACAAGCGCCGCCGAAACACAAAAACACCGAAAGAGAGATCTGGAGCTGCAGATTGGAGGGGGAAAACTCCGGCGGGGCGCTGCCGGCGTGGTCTCCATCTTCTCCATCGACATCTCCACCGTCTCCATGATGAAGAGGGAGTAGTCCACCTCTGGACTATGGGTTTGTGGAAGTAACTTATGTATCTCTCCTCTCTTTGAGCTTCACTAATTAGCACCGTATGAGTTGCCGAACATGATTACGGTCATCTATGTAATTCATATGTGGTGGATCTTTTTATAAGTTAATATATGTTTGAGATTGCAATGTTTGTTTCAGTTATGAATATAGATGCAGATTATGTACCCCGTTCTTATTCACTTGTTATGATCAAGCATGTTTATGAGAGCGTGTGTGGGGTGATGTGTGCATTAGTTGGAGTAACGGGAGGTGGCTAGTGCAGTGAACGTGAGAGATAGTTCTGCGATCCACTTGGACATCTTTACCTTACTTTGTTGCCTCACTAGGGATAAACAAAAATACCATGCTACCGGAGATGTGGGTGTGACCATTGCCACTACTCCATGACTAGATCTAGCATGTTCTTATTTTAACTTCATGTCATGATACTTAAAGCTATACTCTGAGTTATCTTAATTACTGAGGTGTTATGATTTAGTTCGCATCTTGGTGGAGTATAAGTGAGACTAATAACCAAAAGATCTCTATGTTAGGACGTGATGCCCATATAATTATTAACTTGTCATTAAACTTTATGTTGCAATCTCATATGTCAACTCTAGTATTCCATTGTCTACCACTTTATTAAAGAGAGAGTGCATTTGTGAAACCATGAACCCCGGTCTATTTTTAATCATAATAAACACCTTTCCAACAACTTTTACCACTTTTCCATTTTCTGCAATTATTAAATCCGAAAATACAAAAACACTTTTACATCTTGCATTCATCATTAAAAACCCAAAAATATCATTTATCATTGTTATCATCATCCATGCATATTTATTTACCACCATCATTGCATATTTATTTCTTGTTTGCATCACATACTATCTTGATATCATTGTTACACCTTATGCTTGACAACCACAGGTGAGGTTGAGGACCAAAACATTTAATTTTGTTTTGTAGGTAACCAAAAGAAGGATAGGAAGATAAACCTTTCACTGCTGATTCTCCGAGAGTTCGATATTAAACCCTCGTGGGGAAAACACGTCTTCCACTTACTACATACTCTGCACTTGGAGGCTCAACCTAACCCAGTTTACTTATCATTGCAATTTGCAGGTAGCTACTGAAGGCTATCAATTCTACGGGTATCATCCTTCTCCGCCTAGGGTCCAAACCATTGAAATGGACCAAAGTAACAAACAACAACAAAAACAATAACAACAAAAAGATTTAAACTATCGTATCCAGAGATACTAGTAGGAAACAAATTAAATGACGCATTTTGCACACTCCACTGATTATGTGCCATTGATAATAGTTACCACTGGTAACATACAAACTGGTTCCACCGGACTTGAATGCACCGCTTACCTACTCGCCGACGGCTGGTGAGAACTCGGTTGGGGGGAAATGGTGGTTTGCTCCTGGGTGGTGAGCGGGGCTGGGCAATCGACATGATATATTTCTCACAGTTTAGGCGAAGGTCATAATTCACAGAAACACTCAATAGTCTTAGTCACAGCCTCAGAGGAGGTAGAGTGAAAGATTCGTCGGGTGTGAAATCCCATCGTATTCGAGGAGTTAAGGATTTGACGGGAATTCCAGATCGTAGAAAAGGAAGATCTAAATATGGTGCAGAAAGACCAAAGTCGAAATGAATGGAGTGTAAATAGGGGTGTAAACAGGGGAGGGTTTCGGCGGGAGGTGACCAAATTTCTCCCGCCCCATTTTTCGCTACAGCGCGCGGGATACCGCCATCTCCATAGTCGCGTGAGCTCCTGCAGGGGGAGGTGATTTTTCTGCCGCGAAGGTGAGAAGGAGTCAGACTTCGCGAGAACGTTCGATCTGAGCGTGCCACCCGGCCTCCCGGGCCTGGCCGAGCGGTGCTTTGATGGACGTGCTAGCCTGCCCAGTTGCGTATTTGGGCAACCAAAATCATGCGGTTGCAAGTGGCGGGTCTGGTTGAAGGATCTGCAGCCTATCAAAAGCGTCCATATAACCATATCTATACTACTATTAAAAGAGCAAACATGTGTTGATACATTAAATCTTGTCCCTTTAATATTTGATCAACGTACGAGATCGCTCCAATGTTTGACAACTCAACACACCTTTTTTGTTTTGGTGATAATTACAAAAATTGCCATCGTTAAAAGAAACTGTTGTAGGCACTGCTGGGACAGATCACGTTCGAGAGACCGTCAACTGCCCCGCCATGTACGTCGCCATTCAGGCCGTGCTCTCCCGTCCGGCATCCTCATGGACTCCAAGCTTCTGGCGACGGCGTGAGCCACACCGTCCTGATCTACGAGGGGCTCACGCTCCCTCATACCATCATCTGGCTCGACCTCGCCGGGCGCGACCTCAATGATAGCCTCATGAAGATCATGACGGAGACATACAACTCGATCATGAAGTGCGACGTGGATTATCAGGAAGGATCTCTAGGGTAATGTCGTGCTTAGTGGTGGGTCTACCATGTTTAATTTTTTATTTGGTCTCCAACATACGGACCTATGAGGACTTGACTGAATTGTTTCAGCGAGGTGTTCTTGGAAAAGCGTGCCCGGACAGTGGCTTTGCAAGGAAAAAGAACTGTATAATCAGATGAGGTAACACATAATTTAGACTTGGTTTTCCGCAGTGCGAAGTAATAGACCAAAGCCTCCACGAAGCTTGATAAGAATTAGGATTCCCAGTGCTTCACTTTCCAAATCTTCAGCAATTAATACATTAAATCTCCACCGCATATGAAATTACATCAAATGGTTTTCAGCTCAACTGAACAGCTTTCAGAACCTAGCTACAAAACATCCATCGCACCGGAAAGCCCTCTTAAGTCCAGATCGACATGTGCATACGACACCGTATCAAACTCTATGCAGTTTCCTTTTCACGGACGACCTTAGACTTGCCCTCCCTATTTATGTGAGTAACAGACTCTTTTCAACATACGCATCACTTTTTGTGTATCTACCATCCCTCCACTGCGTCTCTCCCATGGGCGAGCTGCAATCGTCAGAGTGGTGTTGCCAGCCTGCGGGATGGTCACGATCGAAAGCTCCTCCTTCCTTGCTGGCGGGTGTTGCCTGGCGACAACAAGGACGAGGATGGGCGACAACCTTCATGTCCACAGCCTAACATGCGCTCCTTCTCTTCCCCTCTACATGCATTCGATGATACCCGAGTCGGTGCCGCCACCGAAGGTCGTGCTGAAAGATATGTTGGCTTCTGTCTGAGATTTTGAGATTTGTGTGCTCTGATATGACATAATTTGTGCCGAGAAGTTTTCCAAGGAACACGTCTTCTTCGCGCGCACCAGTTTCGTTGGCTTCTGTCTAAGATTTTGAGATTTGTGTGCTTAGTGATGCTTACATAAGTATGGTTCTCTTTACAATATAAAAACGACCGGTGCAAAGCGTAAAGAAGCAATGCACATCTGGTCTTTTCATACTTGTAAATTGCCCCCCAAATGTGAAAACGTGCACGTACATGTCAACTAGTAGCAAAGAAAAGAAACAAGTTAAACGTGATTTGTTTTTCTGTCCGAAAAAAGTAAACCATAAGGCAAGGCCCAAGATGAAGATGCCGCCCATCGAATAGATTTCCATACGATTCCCAGCCCAGGCCCAAGATGTAGATGCCGCCCATCGAATAGATTTCCATACGATTCCCAGCCCATCCATCTATCCAGTGCCAGTGGGCCATGGAAAGTGTAACCAACCAACCAATGCAGCCGCAGCCGCATCGCGTCATCCACTCCGCACCGCCATCTCCCCCGAGCCCAGGCGACGGAAATGGCCGGCGCAACCTTGGCCATCGCGACCGTCACGGTGGCGCTACCGCTCCGCGTTCGGGTCCGCGCGCGCTCCCGACGCGGCCAGGCGCGCTGCGCGGTCGCGAGCGACGCCACCGAGGCCCCGGCCGTGCCCAGCGCACGGCTCTCCGCGGACTGCGTCATCGTCGGCGGCGGCATCAGCGGCCTCTGCACCGCGCAGGCGCTGGCCACCAAGTACGGTGTCAGCGACCTGCTCGTCACGGAGGCCCGCGCCCGCCCAGGCGGCAACATCACCACCGTCGAGCGCTCCGACGAGGGGTACCTCTGGGAGGAGGGACCCAACAGCTTCCAGCCCTCCGACCCCGTCCTCACCATGGCCGTATACATCTCCTTCTCCCTCTTCTCAGATTTTCGGGGACGTACGTGCACAGAAATGAACGATACATGGATTGGTCGTTGCGCAGGTAGACAGCGGGCTCAAGGATGATTTGGTGTTCGGGGACCCTAATGCGCCGCGGTTCGTGCTGTGGGAGGGGAAGCTGAGGCCGGTACCGTCCAAGCCCGGCGACCTTCCATTCTTCGACCTCATGAGTATTCCTGGGAAGCTCAGGGCCGGCCTTGGCGCGCTAGGCATTCGCCCGTCTCCTCCAGTTTGTGCTCTGGCCTTGCCGCATTCTTGATTCTTTTCTGAATTTTGATATGTTTTCTCTCTCTTCATAATCAACGATGGGGCTGAGCATTTCCGGCAAAGGTTTCAGGGGCGTGAGGAATCGGTGGAGGAGTTTGTGCGCCGCAACCTCGGCGCGGAGGTCTTTGAGCGCCTCATTGAGCCTTTCTGCTCAGGTGTTTATTGCACTTGTAGCTGTCTATTATGTTCTGCTTCTTTTTTGAACTGTGGGGCAAAAGCTTTGCCCCAACCATTTATTAAGAAGAAGGTGTCCGGTTTATTAGTGGAAGAAACCGGGCGAAAACCATACAACAAACACCAACAACATGGGAGGGCCCAACACAACCAGAAAGGGCAACACCTAAAACCAGCAACTCACGAAGCGACAACCCCACTCTAGCTAAGCAACCGCAGACTGACGACTACCCTAGGACCACGCAGCTGCCGTTAAGCAGTCGCGGGCGCCTTGCCAATGGCGCCACCCTTCTTGCCTATGCTCCTAAGAGCCTTTTTCACCTTCTTGATTTTGCCAGTAGAAGCCTCCTCAGTTATGAGGCAAGTAATCGCCTCGCCAGATCCAGGACTAGCTGCCTCCAAGAATATAACATTTCGATATTTCCATTAGGTGTGTATGCGGGTGATCCTTCGAAGCTCAGTATGAGGGCTGCGTTTGGGAAGGTGTGGAGACTTGAGGAGAATGGAGGTAGTATTATTGGTGGAACCATCAAGGCAATTCAGGATAGAGGGAAGAATCCCAAACCACCTAGGGATCCGTAAGTGGAAACACTTTGTTTATTTAGTCAGTTAACTGTTACGTTATACAGTATTAATCTATTTTACCAATTTTAGCCGACTTCCTTCACCAAAGGGGCAGACGGTGGCATCTTTCAGGAAGGGTCTAGCCATGCTCCCAAATGCTATTGCATCTAGGTTTGTTATCATCACCTTGTGCACATACCTAAGTTATGCTATTAGGGATATGAGGTGTTGTATACTTGTATATTGTTCTTCAGATAGATGTATATTGTTCTTCAGATAGATGGACAGCTCTGTAGGTAGCCCTACTGTTTGTTGAATTCAATGCCAGCACCATCCAAAATACATGGTGTGGCTCAATTCTCATGTCAACCATTCTGGCAATGCCGATACTAATGCTGTAATGCAGTCATTTCATCTTTTTCATCTTGCTTTTCCGGTTAGGACATGTACTATATAGGCAGAAAGTACGCATTCCATGAGGGATGGGTGATAGAGCATGTTTGTGTATGTTTGTTTCCCTTGTACTTGGAGACGATCATTATAGTGATGATTGTCATGCTAGGTCTTACTTAAGACTTAACCATGTCATCTTCCGTGTTTCCCTCATCTCCAGGTTGGGTAGTAAAGTCAAACTGTCATGGAAGCTCACGAGCATTACAAAGTCAGACAACCAGGGATATGTATTAGCATATGAAACACCGGAAGGAGCTGTTTCAGTGCAGGCTAAAAGTGTTATCATGACCATTCCGTCATATATTGCTAGTGATATCTTGCGCCCACTCTCGGTAAGTGCATGTTTGCAAAATCCATTGGTGTACTACTAATGTAGTGTTAGCTTCCTGGGATCCTCCTCCATGGTACTTTGTGGGGAAACATAAAATAGTACCCTAGTACAATACACCTTAATAGACTTGCTAAGAAATAATTGACCAAATCGCCTATATTCTTATTGCAAACACTTGATTGAGAATTTTTATTGGTAGATCAATTAATCTGGTCCAAATTTGCACTGATTTGTATGTTGGACCATTTCTTCACCAATCAACTGTATGTTTCAAATAGTTTAAATATACAACAATATTATTTTCTGAAAGTTGCATCTTGTTTTTGACAAAATGACAGAGGACACCAATATGTCTCACAATACATATTAAAAGGACAAGATTTCTTTAGTGGAGAATAAATGTTGACCTGGATGGAAAATAGAAACCTGCGTAGACCTTAGTTCCCAGCATAAGAAGCCTCAGCATTAAGAAAAATCTACCACCAATAGCACCTACTAGTTGATTAGAATGACACCTTAATGCTTGGTTATCCTTTCATTTTCTAAGGTTTGATATCTTAATTGAACCTGACTAGGTAGTCCATTATGTTCTAATGTATGCCAGATCTTACAAGGTGTAGTGGTTTGCTTAGGTGATCTTAGTTGTTTTTATGGACATGTTTTGTATGTGGCAACTAGCAAGGGTCACGTTTGTTGCTTCCTCAATAAGCCATTTGGTGTACCAAAAAAGTCTAAATAGTTTGTAAAAAATCAATTAGTTGTACCCTATATCTCAAACTGCTCAATTAGCTGTCTGTTACTGGCAAAAAAAACTCTCGAGAATTAAGCCTGGTTCTATGTACCATTTGCAACCTTACCGTGCTAACCAGTAGGTTGCAATTGCAAGCAATTACTTTATTTGACATTGCTTAGGCTTTCTAAATTAGTCTATCAATACTTCCTCCTGTGTTCATTGAAGTTTTCCTCCCTCCTGTTACCGCAGAGTGACGCAGCCGATGGTCTCTCAAAATTCTATTACCCACCAGTCGCTGCTGTAACAGTTTCATATCCAAAAGAAGCTATTAGAAAAGAATGCTTAATTGATGGGGAGCTCCAGGGTTTTGGCCAGTTGCATCCACGTAGCCAAGGAGTTGAGACTTTAGGTATTTTGTGGAATAGATACTTCCCATGAAAAAACTACAAACATTACTCTTGCTTCTCAATTTGCATTTGTCATGGGATTGATTTTGGTATTATTCTATCAATTGGTTGTATTTTTATGTAGGGACTATATATAGCTCTTCTCTCTTTCCAAATCGTGCTCCTCCTGGAAGAGTGCTACTTCTGAACTACATCGGGGGTGCTACCAATACAGGGATCGTGTCCAAGGTTCTCTCGAGCTGCTTGATCCTAACGTCGTTTTCTTATCATACGATACATGTTTACAGTATTCAATTATGTTCATCACCTATCATTTATGACTAACGCAAATAACTAGACTGCATTTTTCACCACCAGCTGCAATTGTGAATCGTAATAAATGTAAAACAGCTGATTAGGTGCTAGTGCTATATTCAGTTTTGATGGTATTGCTAGATTGCTTGTTGCTTCAGGTGCGATAAAAACATAGCTTATTGCTGGCTGTATTTCTAATGATCCCATTTTATTTGCAGACTGAGAGTGACTTAATAGAAGCAGTTGATCGTGACCTCAGGAAAATGCTGATAAATCCTAGAGCAGCAGACCCTTTAGCCTTAGGCGTCCGAGTGTGGCCACAAGCCATACCACAGTTTTTGATTGGACACCTTGATCGCCTTGATGCGGCAAAATCTGCCCTGGTCAGAGCCGGCTGCAGTGGGTTGTTTCTAGGAGGTAACTATGTAGCAGGAGTTGCCTTGGGCCGATGCATCGAGGGTGCGTACGACAGTGCCTCACAAGTATCGGACTTCTTGACCAAGTATGCAGACAAGTGATGAAATAATCAAATAAGTGTAACTCATCATCTTGCTGCATGTTTGAGGTGAGACCGAATCACTGAAAATTCAGGCGCATTTTGTAATCTTGTCCAACTACACTTCCTATTGTTTTCCTGATCGCAATTAGTTAGAAGTTTGGTCTCTAGAAGAATATTTCAGCTGTTGTTAAGTATAATTCTTTCAGATTTGGTGGTGCAATATTTTCTGCCTTACTGTAGTTCGATCCTGTAAATCTGTTAAGGGTAATATATAAATAAGCTTTCTGCAAAAGAGTGAAGAATTTTGAAGATTTTTTTTGCACATATATGGTACAAGGAATTCTGAGCAACAAATTCCTGAATATCTCAGCCAAAAACAATGCTTGTATATACCAAAGAATTATGAGCGAATTCCGGCCAAATTTACTTTGCTATGTTTATATGAACATACAATTGAGGAGTGCATTATATTTGATATGTTTCAAATTGCTGTGCTTAAACCTTAAACATATCTACCAAGATCCGGAATCAGGGATGCAAAGCTTAGTTCTGAAAATTACCCTTTTGTCTAGTTAGTGAATACCGTCCATTTCATTCCCCTAAACTGAGTTTTTTTAACATTAGATGTTTGAATCACATTCACATACAAGGCTTAAATATTATTCGATTGCGGCAGTCAGTCATTGAGAAGTCTTTTATCCTGATTTATATTCTACATTATGAGAGCGAGATAATACTAATTAATAAGATTTTAACATTTGAGATGCTGCTCTCCACCATAACCGTGCTTAAGTAACTAGGTAGATTTTGGTAGGCGGTAATAATATTGATAACAATAACATTTGCATTGTTATTAATAGTAAAACAGCAATTTTCAGTGTTAAACCGGCAAGTAGCAAGTAGAGACAATACTAATAAGTCACAGCTCTCCCCCAGATATGCCGGCCGGGTCGCTGCTTTGAAGCTATGACAGATCACACAACAAACGTGTATAATTCAACACAAGATATCACAAACATATCACATAAACATAAAAATGTTAAGACCTGGGATCATGTTGTTTGGCCCTAGTAACTAGTACTACGAATGGCAGAGTTGCATCAAAATACAATACAGACTGAATACAAACTAGAAACCACAAACACTAACGGTAGTTCATCATTGCATGATTAAATTCATCTAATTCTCATCCACACATTGCGCCTACAAAGACTGATACCACATGGCGAGATGAGATGCCAACATGCATGGTGGTGGAGTTTGGCTTGATGATGATCGTGAAATCACCCTCTTCGACGCGGAGAGATGAGAACCACTATGACTCTGAATCACGATGGACGAAGATGGCGCCATTCTACTATTTGGAAATTAATCTTGCCTCCAGACATTTAGGGTAACATTTATACATATGACGAAGGGCAGATTCGGCGGATCCACGGTGGTCAAGCTCAAGCATGCCAATGCCACCTAGGCGCCAATGTGCCCTACCGCGGTGGCCTGGTGCACAGGCCACCAATCGAGCCTCAGCTGCCCCCTACCAGAGTGGTGGTTTGCAAAATGCTCCCCATTTCTTCTTGTACTTTTGTTAAATATTAAATAGATGTTTCCTCCTTTAAAATTGTTTCCTACATACATGGAAAGACGAATGTGGTGGAATACCCTAAGCAAAGTGATTGAAAAAGTAAATACATTTTGGATATATCTCTCGAGCGTGGTAGAGGCTTCGTAGATTTCTTCTACGACAGATCACGAATTTCCGTGGTAGACCTGTCAGAATCATTGCGCGGTTAATATAACTTAGCTCCAGGCCAAAACTACTAATGTGGCAGTGTGACACCTAGTTGACACGTCCATAATATTGTTAAAGTCACACTGTCATTGTTTTTTTATGGTTTAGCTCGTCATAGATATGGCCCACTTAAGGTATATCAATTTAAGCTAACCGACACAGTGTGCGATAAAAATTTAACACTCAGCGTAATATTTAGACATACTCCTTCGTGAAACCGGATGTATGTAGCAGTATAACATGTCTATATGTCAGTATAGATCTAAGGGAATTCAGTGGGACTTACTATGAATAGGAGGAAGTACACTAGTGTAAACCATGCCTTTGGTCCCGGGTGGTAGAGGCCTCTGGGACCAGATGTCCATCCGGTACACGCCAACCGGGACTAGAGGCCCCCCCCTAGTCCCGGGTGTCCTACGACCTGGGACCAGAGAGCTCCACGCGGGGCCAGGGCATGGCGCGTGCGAGAGGATCTCTAGTCCAGGGTTGTAATACAACCCGGGACTAGAGATGCACCCATGTGGCGGCCTGTGGCTTTTTTCGTTTCGGTTGTTGTATATTATGAATAATTTGCAAAATATACGGTTATTTATCTGTAAATCAGAAAAATACATATAGCATATCAAAATATTCGTAAGAGAAAGCTTTATGAGAAAGTCGGGAAATTGGAAGTCGGAACGGAAAGTCGTGAAGTCGGGAAAGTCGTGAAGTCGGGAAGTCGGAACGGAAAGTCGTGAAGTCGGGAAAACGCGAGAACTCCACCCGGAACTGTAACATCCCAAGTTTTTCAAAAAGTTGAAAAATCAGAAAAATTTAAAACTTTTGAAAACTATTATGTATTTTGCTTTGAAAAGAAAATTCATGCATGCATTCATCAACTCATATAGCATTGTTTGCTTTTGGTTGTTCAAAAGTGGGAAATAAATTTCCACTTGAAAACATATTTAAGAAAATATATTAGTAGAGCAAAGAATGCTCCAAGTTTTCTTCTGATTTGTATGAATGTTTTGTTCTGATAAAGTTGCTTGTGAAATTGTTTGAATCTGTTGCAATATAAATAATTGTAAATGTTTATCTTGTGGTATTTAAGATCTACTTAAGTCACAATTGTTTGTTCTAAAACCTATTTTAAATTTTGACATCAAGTGTCATATTATTTGTTAAAAACCTAGTTTGGAAATCAAAATGATTTCTGTTTGAAAAAGTGTGTTTGGTTGTAAATAGTTTATAGGTATTGAGAAGTATTCTATTACTTACCTATTCTCTATTTTCAAGTTTTATAGTTTTACTTTTGAAAGAAAATAGTTATTTGGATTTTTAAAATGAGTTCTGAAATCATTTCGATTTATCAAACCCTTTTTAAACTATTTGAGTTTTATACAAAATTATTTTATTGAGTGATATTAATTATATTACTCATATTCTGCTTGGTTTAAAGTATAAGTTCAAAAGGAATTTATAAAAACCCTCTAGTTTTTAAAATGACATTATAAAGCCCAAAATTCCATTGAAACACTTTTCAAAAAGTTTGTTTATAAAATGTTTTGGAAAATGTGTTTTGAGAGTTCCAAAATCAAGTGTTTGATTTTACAAAACTATAGGTTTTGGTTTGAATCCAAAAGGATTCATATTTTAAAAGTTATGGATTTTAGAAAATTTTCGGAAAAAGAAAAGGAAAAGAGTTTGAACAAAAAAAATGCGAACCCTGGCTATCTGGGCCAAGCCAACCTAACTAACTACCGCTCAGCGCAGCAAGTAGCAGCCCAGCAGCCCAACCCCGGCCCCTCTCCCCTTTCTCTCACCGCCATGCGGGCCCCGCCCATGACGTCATGGATGACATCATCATCTTCATCTTCCCGTGCACGAAAAGGACACCGAAACCCTAGCCTAATCCGGACCAAATTCGTTGAGATTTGCTGCGTGTTTTGCACGAACTCCTGCCCCATATAAACCCCCACGTCCGCCGCACCAAAAGCCCCCACAAACCCTAGCTCCATCGCCGCAAGGCTGCCCGTATTGCTCTGCCGTTGTCCGCCATTGCCGCCGGCGATATCTTCGTTTTCCGGTGAGCCTCGACCACCTCGAGCTCTCTCCCCTGCCCCATCTTCTTTGTGATGTCCGTGCACACCCGTATGAATTTTCCCGTGGTTTGTTTTGCCCCAGATCGCCGTGTCCGTGCTCGACCGAAGCTCGCCGCCGCACCGGCGAGACATTGTCAACCACCCGACGCTTCCCCGCCGTCTGCGACCACGCCTTCGTCTTCGCCGCGATCTCCTGCACCCCGTGGTACGACTCGCGCATCCCGAACCCCTTCCCTCCGTCGCATGCGCCCACGCCGGCCATGGCGCCGCCGCATTTTCTCGGCCACCGGAGCAGCTCCGGCCGACAGCGCCGCTCGAATTAGGTCATTCAGATCTTGACCGTTAGATCTTCATCGGACGGCTAACGTTAGATCGCTTACGCGAAGAGGTATCGGCGAATCGGAAGACGCCACGTCGACATCTGCCCACGAAGTCCCGCGTAATCCGTCCGCCCGCGCCCACTTCTGCCCGCGAGAAGATCCGCACGAATCAGAAGACGCCACGTCGCCAGGGACTTCAGCGCGAGGATCTTTTCCAGTTTTCTGCACCGTTTAGCCCCTGCGTATCACGAATAGGTCCCTGCAAATTAGATTCATTATTAATTTTTACTCGTTTATCCAAAATTTATGAAATTTATATTTTTGGAAAGCTTATAATGTGTAGAAACTTTCTATATGCTTAGTTTGAGGTTTCGACGAAATTTAATTTAGACAATTTTAAAAAGTGGTTTAATTGATATTTTGGCTATAACTTAATTATAAAAATTGATTTTTGAGCAAACTCTTTTGCATTAGTTTTGTTTGTCTAAGTTATGGCCGTAGAATTGCTCTAGTATTTTTGTAGAAGTGTTTTTCTATGTTTTTGCATGTATTTTGTTTTTATTGCTTTTAGGTGTTATTTTAAGTAAATTATATTAAAATTGCTCTCCACATTATTTTCGAATAGAAAATTTAGCTAAGTAATTATGAACATGTTAGATGCAGAATAACTTAGGAATATTTCACCTCACCCAACAAAGTATTTCCCTTCCTTAGAAAATATTTGATAATTATTTTGACAACACTATTTCCTTAGAAATCAACATCTTAAAAGTGTTAAATCTTTTCCTTAGAAAAATTTAGCATCTTGAAAACTTAGTGGTTTTAGAATATTTTCCTAAGTGTTATTTTTGACAAGTGTTTGTCCTTAGAAATTTTATCAACTATTGTTTTAAAAGTCTTTTTCCTTAGAAAAATACCAACACCTTATTTTATGAACTTTTACTTAGAAATTATTTTGACTTATTGTTTGACCTCTTTGGTCCTTAGTTATTTTTGGACCATCTTGTTTGCTTGCATTTCCTTAGAGCATTTACATAAGCATGGCATGCATAATTAAGCCCTTAGTATTATTTTATACTTTTCACATGACTTCCTCCTTAGAAATTTTTAGGATGCATGGTAGATCTCTTGACCTCTCTAGTCAAAACCACTAAGTTAGAAATTAGTGGAAACAATGAAGAAACAAAGAAGGACATAGCAAGAAAACAAGACTCCAGAAGCATCTCCAAGAAGAAAGTACTTAGAAGAAATCAAGAGGAAATTCATGAAGACCAACCATCCTACCTTTTTCTAAGTCTTTCTTTCCTTTCTTCCTCCTTCCCTTAAACTTCATGGTGGCTAAGTTATATTCAAGACCAACCTTGCTGCCAACATCATCAAGTCTTCAGAACCATCAAGTCTACAAATTAAATGAAGTCAATACACCAAGAGAAAGCTACAAGGAAGCCTGGAGAAGATTTTGGAAGACCAACTAGTTCTTTCCTTCTATCTTCTTTCTTTCTATTTTGTCTCACTTTGGACAAAGGCCAAGTCCTTGGTGTTTAAGACTAAGTTCATAGAGTGCTATTTGAAGATCAATGAAGCTGCAAAGGAGTTGAAGATTATTTGAAGACCAAACTTGTGAAGACTTAGAGTAGCTTTACAACCTTCAAGTGGTGGTTTTATCAAATTTATTTTACTCCACCTTGACCTTGCCTTAGCTGAATGGGATAATGTTATTTTGTTGTCTTTCCCTTATTTTGTTTTGCTTGTCTTTCATACCACATTTCTTTGTATCATCCTGCATCTCATGCATATCATATTTTTCTAAGTGTTGCATTTATGATTGAATGTTTATTTGTGATTTGTTTGACTTGTTAGAAATTCCGGAGAGAGACGAAAGTGGTTGCAACTGCTACTACTACACTCCTGTTTGCCAAGGCAAGTGGCACACCCCCATGAAATTTCCTAAGTATTTTTATATGCATTATTTAGTGTATTTCTCTATATGCATGTGTTGGATAGTATTATTGCTATATGCTAAACCCACCATACCTTTACACTAGTTGTGTCTAGAACCCTGTGATAACTTAGTAGATTATTGATGCTATGCAAAGGTGTTTTTCTTAAAGTTTAATTCTACTAAGTAATTTATCACCTGGGTGGACTTGGTTATGAAAAGATGATGGAAAGGTTGAGTGTCGTCTCTTAGGGGTGACCTCTAAGGGATGGTCACTTGTGGTTGCCACCCAGTGTATTAAGGGGCCAAGATTTTCTCTAAGTGAAGTTGCTTACCGTGCAGCCATTAGTCATATGGGCTCTGGCTAGATGGATTAAGTTGCGTGGACTCATCCCGACTTGACAGGTGGTGGTAGATGGTTAGATGGGAGCGCGTCAAGGCGGCATGGGATGGGAAAATGCTTCTGAAAAGTCTCGTCTCAACTCTCTCCTTTTCCTTAGCACAATTTGAGTGCTTGAGGATAGTTTGGGTTTGTTGGGTCTAATGGTGAAAGTGCACAACCTCTGCAGAGTTAAAACTAAGTACTTAGCCGTGTCCCCGGTTACGGACAATTTGAGCAGCTGATCAAGGATTCAACGGAGGCTTCATCATTCCAATTTCGAAAGTAAAACTTGATGGTGAACAAGGGTAGATGAGACTATGGTCTTATACCATATCGTCTCCAACTTTTGAAGAAAATGTTTTACAAGGTGTTAGGCAAAATTGGCTTTTATGCAAAATAGCCTTGAACTCCACCAGCCAAAATAAGCATATAGGTTATTAGAGTTATTCCTTTAAGTGTCCACATAGTGTCACTTGCCAGATCCATTTTTAATGGTATCTGACCCACTCTGTTGCAAAATTTTATTTTGTTGCAGATTGTTCTGACGACGAGTGAGTTTCGTTAAGGGTTTCGAGTCTGCAACCAACATGTTTTCGCCTGTGGCACATGCAAAGGATGAGGACTCCATGAGGATTATTATTTCCGCTGCTTTACTCTTTCAAGCTAGCTATATGCTATGCAAGTTGTAATGAATATTTTACCAAGTCTGGATCATTCGATGTAATAATGATACTTTGTTGTGATACTACATCTTAAACTGTGTGTGCAAATGAAACGATCCAGGGGTTTGCACTATACACAGGTACCTTGCCATATTTTAAGTGCAGGTACGCTACAGGAACGGAAAGTTTTCCTGGTTTCACGTTTTCCCGGCTTCCGGTTTCACGTTTTCCCGGCTTCCCGGTTTCACGTTTTCACGGCTTCCCGGTTTCACGTTTTCCCGGCTTCCCGTTTTCACGGTTTCTCGGCTTCCCGGTTTCCCGGTTTCCTGGATTAATTTACATATAAAGATCCCATATATAAGAGGGACTAGAACCGTCATCTATACGATTACATGGAGATCATCAAGCTAGCCACTACTAGAGCCCGTCATCTATTTTGAGACGGCGCCATTGTATTTTCCCTTCACGTCTATGACATAGTTCATCAAAAAGCCCGCAATTTCCTCGCAAATTGGTCGAAAGCGGTCCTTTAGTTGCAGGTCCCTCCGAATTCGATCCATCTATAAAAGAAGGGAGATTAATATGAATATCAATCATCATAACAGAAATTATGAATGACACTCGCAGATAATTGAATTTATTTGTTCACTTACTTCGAGAAATGTCCCTCGGTTCCGCTCAGAGACTATCTTGCGAATCCACTCGCAGACGTAATATCCACATAAATTGCTCCCAGGTGGCTGCCTATCCAACCACTACACGAGAATAGATTTCAATCAAATAATAATCAAGCATCACGATGGTATTGAAATTTGAATTAAAAGGGATGCGCGAACACCTAGCTCGTACTACTTACTCCGGGGTAAACATAAGTAAGTTCCTCTTTAAATTGACCCGTTGTACAATTTCGGAAAGCTTCCCAAACCCTGCCTAGCAAACAATTGAATAAATGAGTTATTAATTAGTTACTTCATATCTCAGGAATTGAAGGAAAGAGACAGATGTAATACGATAAAGATTGAAATTACCGTGCGAGCACTCCTTGGATATATTCGTACCGCTCTTTGGGCCAGTCCAATGAGTCCAAGATTTCAACTTCTCCGATATCGATTTGAATGATTAACAGAATGTAATGGTCGCTACGCACGTTTATATATGTCAGTAACTAATCAGTTACACTTAACATCGAGTAAGCAAAAACCAATGTGTACAAGACAGTAATACTCTTACCTGAAGTGGTAAGGAAACAATATCTTCCCTTTATTATTTTGGTCCCAGATGGCCCTAAACAAGGTGTTCACCATTTCCTCGTGGTAAGTGGTAAGCAATCTTTGATTAACTCGGCTTGGGTGGACGAACCCAATCTCAAAGTTTTGCTTTCTGTCACATTCATCGCTCTTCATTCTGCATAATACCATAGTGAGCATAATTAGAACAGGCAATGACCGAGCTAAGCTATAGACTTTAAATGAATTGAATCACTTACAGACAATAGGCAGTGATGATGCTCAAGTTGAGAAACTGAAATACCAATATCTGCAGCAAATTGCGCGCAGTAAGCGGGATCTTTCTCAAGCGTAGAGCCCATATCAGTGGCCACCTTGAGCGGGGAGATGGACTGATTTGACTGATGTCCGAGCTGGGCAACATCTCTTCTCCTTTTCCCGTCGGAGGGAGCTTTCTCATAGTCCGTACATAGTCATCTGGCCTATTCATCGAAATCTGCGATGGCTGAGTAAGAAAACTAACAGCAAATTGTGTTTGAGCTTCCGTATACTTTTCCTTTGGCTTAGGTTTTCTTTTCTCAGCGGCCTCCGCAAAGAATCTTCTCGATTCTGTTTGTAGCCACAGGGTGGCTTCCTCGTCAGTACACTTAGGTAAGTCGTAAGGTCTCGGGGGAGGAACCTTCGGTACTTTTGGGAGGGGCTCAAGTCGGGGTTTGGGTCGGGAACCCATGGCGGTGGTCTTCATCCCCTTTCGACCTTTAGCCTTAGTGGGTGGAGACGGCTCAGGAGTCGGCTGACGCGGCGATGGAGATCGAGATGGACTCATGCCTTGGTGGTCGTAAGTGTCGTCATGTCGACTCGGAGAAGGCCTTGGCGGTGTCTAGCCTGGAAACTTGATCATTTTCTTGGGCCATAGAATGAGTCCACCTGGACATCTCCCAGTTTCCTCTCATCATCCTCTCAAGGGAAACAAAGGTCGAGTGATTCAAATCCGGGTTCAACGTGATCCACGCTGACACGAGCATAGCCAGCTGGAATCTCATTGTCACGATACAGTGCTGTAGATTCACAAGTTAAAGCATAGCCGACTGCCGCCTTCAGGGATAAGTTTCTCACTACTTCATGTAGCTCACAAGTTTTCTTCTCAGTGATAAAATCCACGGGGTATGTTTGGTTCGATGCCTCATCAGCACCGACCGCGTGGAAGCCACGCTGCTTTTCCGTTGAGACGGACCACCTGCTTCACTATCTTGCAGCTGCAGTTGATGAGTTGCCCCTTGGCTAGCTCGCTCGCGCCGCAATTCTTCTAGTTGCTTGGCGTACTCGCTCACGGTACCTTCCACTTTGCTCAATCGGTCGTTTTGCTCCTGCTCTTCCTCCTCTTTGCTCTTTCTCGGCTTCTATAAGAGTCACGGTCCTTGGCAAACCTTCATGCCACGTCACACCTTCCCTGCCTTTAACAGTTCCTCCTTTTTCTTTAGTACCGAGGGCCTTCCACAGCTCGTCGTACTCTCTGTCGGGAAAAAACCTTCCCGCATGAGCATCGTCGATTGCATCCAGAATTGTTTGCCGGGGTATAGGAGTTTCTTTCGTTTCATCAACTATTACATCACCTAATGCGTCATACTCCGCCCCATGAGCAAGCATCCAATTTCTGACCCTACGGGGCCAACTATGTGTAACTGGAATGATCCCTTTTTCGCGCAGACCCGCCTCAATCCTTTCCCACTTAGGCTCGGCAGTTATGTAGCCACCTCCACCCAACTTATGGTTATATATCTTCTTCGATGCATTCAACTTATTATGTGCCGACCTTTCCTTGGCTAGTTGTGTACCCTTTGTATTCCAGAAATGCCGGCCAGTGAGCCCGCTGCCTCTCTAGTGTTCCAGTGAAATCTGGAACTTTCTCTTTCTCAACCCATTCACGGTATATTCTGTTCTTCCATTTATTGAATTGTGAAGCCATCTTCTTCAGAGCCCAATGCTTGACTTTGTCCGTCATGGCTTCTGTCCTTTCGAGACTATCCAACACCGGCAGAGTGAAATGTGCCATAAGCTTCCCCCAACATATATCTTTTGTTCTGTCGGTGACATAATAATTGCCCTCTAAGTTTTTTATCTGATTCCATTCCGGAAGGCTTATCGGAACATTGTCCCTAACAACAACTCCGCATTGATGCACAAACTTAATGCGGACGTTGGAGGGCTGCACCAGTTGGCCATCTGAATCGACTAAATCAATTCTGAAATGATCTTTTATTCCCAACCCTTTGGCATGGCCTCGTTTAGTAGTTTGGGTCGATGCGGAGGAGGTCTAAAAAGAAGAAACATTTGTTAATATATATACAAATAAAATTTTACATCTGATCAAATAGAGGCTTAATATACCACGCCGGACTGCGAGGGTCCACAACTGTGCTCGTTTGCCCTTGGACGCTTTGTTCCAATTCCATTCCCTCACCGGACTCGTTCAAAAACTCGGAGCCATCTTCTTCTCCTTCAGTGTGTTCATCACCATCCGCGGGTTGCCGGATAAAGCTGAACAACACATCTTCCCCTTCTTTGGATTGGAAGGGAGGAACATCTCCAGCGTCCATTGCTTAACTATTACAAAAGAAAATAAAACAATGATAGCATTAGCACAATAATTCAATGTAGGGAACTTTACACTTAGCAGAATAACACAATTTTTACAAGAACTAAGCAAAATGTTTAAACTAAGGAAAATAACTACACTTAACAAATTTTGAACTAACACTAACGTGAAAACGGGAAGCCGGGAAGCCGGGAAAAAGTGAAACCGGGAAGCCGGGAAGAGGTGAAAACGGGAAGCCGAGAAGTCGGGAAAATGTGAAACCGGGAAACCGGGAAAACGTGAAAACGGAAGCCGGGAAACCGGGAAAACGTGAAAACGGGAAGCCGGGAAGCTAGGAAAACGTGAAACCGGGAAAACGTGAAAACTTTCCGTTCCGGGGTGGAGTTCTCACGTTTTCCCGACTTCACGACTTTCCGATTTCCCGGCTTCACGACTTTTCGTTCCGACTTCCCGACTTCACGACTTTTCGACTTCACGACTTTCCGTTCCGACTTCCCGACTTCACGACTTTCCGACTTCACGACTTTCCGACTTCACGAATTTCAGGAACTTCCCAACTTCACGACTTCCCTACTTCACGACTTTCCGATTTCCTGTTCCGACTTTACGACTTAGCAAATATACTAAACCACTAATATACTACACTTAGCAAAATTTCTAACACTAAAATATTTCTACACTTAGCAAAATCTAACAAAATTTAACTAAAATAAACTATACTAAAAGTTAACCTAATCAATAAAAATAACACTAAGTCTAACGTATTAAACAAAATTTAACAAAATTCAACTAAAAACACTAAGTCTACCCTAACACAAAAATTTGAAACACTAAATTACACTAAAAAAACAAAAAAAATTAAAGTAAAAGAAAGATTACCTCGCCGGAGCGGAGCGGTGGAGGGCGGCTCGGTGGAGGGCGGCGCGTTGGAGGCAGAGGGCGGCGCGGTGGAGGAGGACGCGGAGGGCGGCGCGGCGGAGTGCTCGGGCGGCGCGGAGGAGGAGATAGCGGAGGGCTCGGGCGTCACGAAGGAGGAGAGGAGGCGGAAGGCTCGGGCGGCGCGGAGGGTGGCGCGGCGGAGGGCTCGGGAGGCGCGGCACCGGATTTTGGCAGCCTGCCGGCGTCGGAGGCGGAGGTCGAGGCGGCGGGGGCCGGATTGGAGTTCTCCCGGGTCGTGGCTGGACCCGGGATGGAGGCCTGGGTATTTATACCCAAGGACCTCTGGTCCCGGGCGGAGCCACGGCCCGGGACGAGAGGGTACCCTCTGCTCATGGGTGGTGCCACGACCCGGGACCAGAGGTCTTTTACCCCCAGCACACGCAAATTGACCTCTTGTCTTGGTGGTGCCACGACCCGGGACCAGAGGTCCCTTTTTTTCGTTCAAGCGCCCAAATTTTCAAACTTTAGCGCGCAAATTTTTGAAAGTTAATTTGAATATGAATTTGAATAGCTTCTGCATACTTTCGAATCTGAAAAAAATTCAACATGAAAAGTTTTTGAATTTGCAAAACTAATCCAAAGCAATTTTCTGTTTTCCAAAATAATTGTTCTAACTATTCAAACTATTAACCATTTTGCCATTTTCAATTTAAAATGCATTAACTAATATTGTTTAAATTTGAAAGACATCTCTTTATTTTAAAAACATCTTTAACAACATCCCACAGACTTACATAAAAGGATACATCATTGCACATCACTAACAATTACGTTACTATATAAACGGACTTGTTGGCTCGGAGGCCGTAGGATTAGGGGGAACGGCGGGAGGAGCCAGCCCCGTTCTCGCGCGCATGTTGTCGACGGAGGGCACGAGCCATTGAGGATGAGTCTTTCAGCGCCCAAGCCAGCTCGGAAGCCTTCTTCGCCTTGAGCTGACAGGAAGTCCTGGCTCTCTGGACACGGTCATCGTGGACGGACCGCAAGGAGGCTTCAATGGCCTCCTGCATCTGCGGCCCGCCGCCCTCTTCCCCATGGTTGCTCCAGTCGAAGACGTCGTCCATCTCCTCGTCGGGACGGGCGGCGGCGGCTGGTGGAGGTGCGGCGGGCAAGTCGCCGTATGAGGCCGCGGATCCCCATGACACCCTGCGGCGTACGCATCCTCGTCAGGGTCAGGGACGTCGGACCACGCGTGCTCGTACATCCTCCGCACCTCCTCCGGCACCGGAGCAGGAGGCCGGTAGAATGACATTCCTCTCCACGCTGGGCTCGTGGGCATACGGCGGGATAGGCTCCCGCGGTATCGCCCAAGCGCGCTGTGCCGAGCATGCTCGACCTGGGCCAGAAGGCGCTGCGGCGGGCGTGGTGGATCCATTTCGTGGATACGATGCCTTCGTGGCTTAGGGTTTACGTACATATATATAGATCTTGATGGCACGTCGCTGGGGCAGGACACGTGTGACCAGGTCAGTGCTGAGGTAGGACACGTGTGACCAGGGCAGCGCTGGAGTTGGACACGTGGCTAGGGCAGCGCTGGGGGAGGTGTAACAGCCCAAAGTTGAGAACCTGAGAATCAGTGTAAAATTTCCGCTTTTGCTTATCATGCATGCATCATGGCATCGTTTGTTCCCTTGCTCATGTTGAAACCAAGTTTTAAACAACAAATTAAAACAAGAGGGAAATAAATGCCATATCTGCTTCAATCAACTTAATGTAAATGAGTTGTTGGTGGCAAAACCAACTCAACTAAACTCCCAGATTTGTCAAGGGAGTTCTAAGAGTTCAAAATGTTATTTTGGACTTGCTCTAATTTTGCTAAAGGGTTATAATTTGGGGAATTAGAAAATTGCCCGAATTGAAACCTATGAACAAAGTGGTACCAAACTATTTTATGTTGAAGCCCTAATTTTTGTGTAGCTTCTATTCAATATGGGGAGGCTCCCCAAATTTTCCCAAATTTTTATAAAATGTTTTGGTGCCCTAATAAAATTCAGGAACTGAAAGAGAAGAAAAGACCCAGGCGGCGGTAGCACCGCTGGGTTAAGCGGTACCACCGCCCGGAGCTGCCACCACCGCTACCGCAGCCGCTACCACTAGAATCGGCGTCCGACGCGCTCGACCGGTACCAACAAGTACCGCTGCCGGTACCGCCGCCGGTACCGCCGAGGTGGGAAGAGCGAAAACAGAACGCACCAGCGGTACCACCGCTGGGTTAAGCGGTAGTACCGCCGCTGCGGGATTTTTCAACACGGCTTCGGGGCTGCCCCGCTCTCCCCAAGCCCCATCCCTTCACTTGCTCCTCTTCCTCTCTCTCCTTTTTCCCCACGAGCTCCAAACCGAGCCCGTCATGGCCGAGCTCGCCGCCGGAGATTGAGCTAGGCCCGAGCAAATCGAAGACCATAGGAAGTTGCACCTCGACGTCCTCTACCATTCCACCGAAGGAATCAAGCCAAGGCGTTGCACATTGCCCGGATTCGCGTTCTTCGTCCGTGGCGTGCGCCGCACTCCAAGCAAGTCGACGACGACTCCGACCTTCCCTTCCTTCGGCAAGCCTACCCACGAGTTCAGGGTGAGCATGCGAACCTTTCCATGTTTTTCCCTCGCTCCCTCTTGCTCTCTAGCTCAAATCCATCGAGGCTCGCCGTTGCACGGCTTCGGCGTGTGCATCGGATAATCCGAGTCCAACTCTATCGGATAATCCGACACACCGGATATTCCGGTTACTGTTTCCACCGGATAATCCGGTTGACCTGTTCTGACTTTAATACAAACCTGTTCTTCCCAATCTTTGTAATCCGGTTACAAGTATGTTTAATCCCCCCCCCAACCATGCATCTTCACATGTTCATGTCATTCATATGCAAAGTTAACCATAGGGTTCATCTATTGTAATCAACAAGTAAAGTTGAAGCATTACTTAATTCCCCGGTATATTCGAGATGTGCCCCTTTTCGCATCCGAACTCCGTTTAAGTTGACTAGCTTGATTCATCCTTTTGTTGAGGATTTAAAATGTCATGCCATCATGTGTTTGCGCATTGCATTTGTTAATAAATGTGTGGTGATTGATTGTTTCATCCCGTGTTTTGTGCTCGATAGATCAAGCAGACGGGGTTCCCCTCAATACCCCGCCGAGCCGTACTACCAGCACCTTGATCAAGGCAAGCGTAATCCCCCCTCTGAGCATGTCTTATCCTATTTTCCGCAACTATTTCTCCACTATAATATTGCATGCGGTTCCAAATGTCAATTTGCTTGGATTAGAGTATCCTATAGTTGCATTAAGATTCCGATGCCAATTACCTGTTTCCCCTCCTATTATCCATAGGATTGTATTGTTGGCCTGAAATACTTAACTATGCAATGTTGATGCTTAGCCATGCTTAGTTAAATGCTTAGCCGTCCGATGGATACTTCAAGTTGGAAACAGGTTGTTGAAGTGTTCAGATGATGGTGGAGAAATTGTGGAGAAAGGTAATAAATGCTTAAAGGTGGGGATGAGAGGCCACTTGGTATGGTGGTGTTTTGTCTCACTCTCGCCGCCTAGGTGCGAGTTCTTTACCTCTTGAACCAAGAATGAGCGCGCTTCCTTTCGGTGGGGTATATGGAGCCCTCGTCGACCGACTAACTTGTGGCGGACTAGCCGAGGGTCCTCTAGTTTGGCTTTCCATTTGCGCGTGGTTGAGGATGGTGGCCAAGACTGGATGAGGATGGTGGTGTCAGGAAAATAAGTGGCCGCGGGACAGGGTGCGAGAAGGTACCTCTTGTCCTACCGCCACTGATGATCCTGGGTTAGTCTCAAGCGAGGTAAAGGTTGTAACCGTTCCCACTCAGCCGGCTTTCCCCGGAAGAGAGCTACGTGTAGGCAATGAGCCGGGCGGTACCGAAGGTAAACACAGTGCACCCCTGCAGGGTTAAATCTTTTCGAAAAGCCGTGTCCACGGTTACGGACAACTTGGGAAAGGACGATAAGATCATAGAATAACTTTAACGGAATGATTAAAAACTGGGTACTAGAGGTACCACTCAAGATGCAAGGTGAGCTTCCTCGAGGGTGATTCGGGGAGGTGCCTTTGATGAACAGGTACAGTGGTTGATGTTGAGAAAGGTGATGAAAGAAAGAGTACTTCTTACCTCTTTTGAAAATATTCTGATTAGTCGATGCCTTGAGTTATGTTTTCATAAATAAAATCAGCTTTATGCAAAACAGCCATATAACTTTGAAAGCCTCATCGAGCTAAGCTCTATATATAATCTTGCGAGTTCGTCGAACTCAACGTCGTTTGTTTTGTTTCAGAGGAGGACTTCACCGACCTCGAAGGTGGGTTCTTTGTGGACGTCGACGAGTAGTCTGGGGTTCCCAGGTGGCAGCTTGGGACATCCCGGAACAGCTGGCGCTGTGATGTTTATCTGTAGGCCTCTTAGGCCATATTTGGATCTTGTTGTTTAGAACAACCTAATTGCTTCCGCTTGTTGTAATGTTGGGTCTGTGACCTCTGGTTGTCATTTGCTATCTTTCTCTATTATAAGAGTTGAACTATATGATTTGTGTCGTAGAGTCTGTGATGTGCCAGTTGTTCCACAAGTCTTGATCTCTCTATTATGCATTGAGGGTTGTGCCTGTGTTAAGGCATCAATCGGGGTGTTGCGTTGCCGATGATCCATTCCGAGCAACGCCTGCCAAAGGTTTTGGCCGGGGATTGGTAAACCCGTAACCTCCGGTTGTATCGCTTAACCGGTGACACACAGCATCACTGTATAAGTCGGGTCGGGGCGCCACAAGTTGGTATCAGAGCAGTACTGCCTGTAGGAAACCCTTCTACTGGTCGATGTTGAGTCTAGTGTTTGTGAAAATATTTTTAACCTAAAAATGAGTTGTGAAAACCATCTTAGGATTCTTTTTACTCCTTATCTGGTTACCCTCTAATCTCGGAGCAATCTTACCTCGATTTGAGTTTAAAGGTTTTACTTCTCTGTTACTTCAAAATTAGAAACGGGGTGGGTTCGACCTTTAGTGTTATGTGTCACGTTGCTCCCGCTGCGTTGCAATCCCAAATCAACTCAGATGTTTCTACAATCAATTTTGATCCTTTCTTTGGGTTTTAACCCACGGACTTGAACATAAGGTCCCGGATTGTGCCAACTAGAGTGTGTTAAGTTGTGATTTCTTAACTCTCACTAGTAGCACATGATGCTGATCTTTGACCCAAGTTCTATCTTGTTGATTCCTTTTGCACAAGTATTATCGTCCCTAGTCTGTGTACTTGTGTAGACGCTAATGCTATTGTTCGACCATTCGGAGAAAGATACTAACGTGTCATTGTCAAATCTCCAGAATGGCTCGAGGAGGCCGTGGAGGCCGTGGTGGTCGCGGTAACCACAATGATGATGAGGATGATCTGCCGCCACCACCCTCGATGGCTGAGGTCTTGATGGCCATTGAGGAGAACCGTGGGCGCAATGAGCGCTTGCTGAACAGTTGGTGCAGCAGAATGCACGGAGGAACGAGTGCAACACTCTCACGAGTTCCTGCGTCCAGCCACCCACTTTGCTGATGCTAAGGAGCCACTGGAAGCTGATGATTGGCTTCGTGCTTTGGAGCGCAAGTTCTCCGCGCTGCATGTCCCATTGGCTGAGCAAGTCAACTTTGCCACCTATCTCTTGGTTGGTGCTGCTGGCTGTTGGTGGGAAAGCCATGTGGCTTTGTTTCCAGCCAACCATGTCTTCACTGGGCTGATTTCCGCACTGCCTTCCGTGCGGAGTACATTCCCCAGCCGATCATGGACTTGAAGAGGAGGGAGTTCCTGGATTTGCAACAGGGACGGATGGACCTCCGCACTTATGGTCGTGAGTTCAACCATCTCTCTCGTTACGCCCCAAGGGACGTGACCAATGATGCTGACAAGCAAGAGCTGTTCCGCAAGGGTCTGACTCCGCAGCTCCGCTATGAGCTATTGCCCTTCAGGTTCCAGACCTATCAGGAGCTGTTCAACCAGGCTTTCACTCTTGAGCAAGGAAGAAAGGAACTTGAAGCTTCCAAGAGGCCCGCACATGGGGACCACCAGAGTTCCTCGGGTTCTGAGAGCAAGAAGCGCAGGGTGTTTGTTCCCTACAGCGCCGTACCTCGTGCTCCATTCATGCCAAGGCAGCAGGATACAGGCCACCTCCTCCGCGCCCCACTACTTCGACACTTGGGGTAGGCGGAAGTGGGTACCGTCCTATGCTACCTGCTCCACCTGGAGTCACTTGCTACACCTGTGGCCAGGCTGGCCACTACTCCAGGGAGTGCCCCCAGAAGGCACCTCTCGCGATAACTCCTGCACGAGCCCCTGCCACTCCAACTGGCAAGGCTGGACCTATTGTGCGTGGTCGCCTGAACCACGTCTCTTTGAAGAAGCTGAAGATGACCCCGGCGTTCTTATGGGTGAGTTACGAATCAACGGCAATACAGCTACAGTTTTGTTTGATTCTGGAGCATCGCATTCATTCATATCCATAGCTTTTGCAAAAGACCACAAAATACCGTTCGAGAAAATGAGCCGTCCTTGGTGATCGCCACTCCTGGTTCCAAATGGCAAACCGATGGGTTACTCCTGAGGTCCAGATTAATATAGGTTCCTTGTCTTTTCCTTATGCCTTGGTAGCTCTGAAGTCCAAAGGCATTGATGTCATATTGGGCATGAACTGGCTAGCCAAATACCGGGCTAATCTCGACTGTGCGCCAAGACCATTACTGTGACCGCTCCTTCCGGTGACATTGTGAAGTATTGGCCTGCAACATCAATACCTCCGTCCGCCGTCGTACCCGCTCACCTGAGATTCCCTTTGCTTTATGGAAGGCGAATCCCCTCCTGAAATCCAGGACATACACGTGGTGTGTGACTTCCCGGATGTGTTCCCGGAAGAATTGCCTGGCATGCCTCCTGACCGAAGTGTGGAGTTTGTCATAGATCTACTTCCCGGTACGCTCCAATTTCCAAGAAGCCCTACCGTATGCCGGTGGAAGAGTTGGCTCTGTTGAAAGAGCAAATTGATCAGCTGTTAGCTAAGGAGTTCATCCAGCCTAGCAGTTCACCTTGGGGTTGTCCGGTACTCTTTGTCAAGAAGAGGGATTCTACCGTGCCTCGTCTAGTCTCTGACTATCGACCGTTGAATGCGGTGACAATCAAGAACAAGTATCCTATTCCTCGCATCAATGATCTGTTGGATCAGTTAGCTGGTGCAACGGTATTCTCCAAGATGGATCTGAGGTCAGGCTACCATCAGATAAAAATCAGAAAGGAGGATATTCCAAAGACGGCATTTGTTACTCGTTATGGCTCATATGAGTATACCGTCATGTCCTTTGGTCTCACAAATGCTCCAGCTACTTTCATGAGGCTCATGAACTCCATCTTCATGGATTATCTTGACAAGTTTGTCGTCATTTACATTGATGACATCCTCATCTATTCCAAAACCAATGAAGAGCATGAGGAACATCTTCGTTTGGTTCTGACAAGACTTCGAGAACACCGCCTCTATGCCAAGTTCTCCAAGTGTGAGTTTTGGTTGGATAATCTTTCTTCCTTGGTCATGTGATATCCGCTAATGGTGTGGCTGTCATTCCTGACAAGATTCAGTCCATTCTGGATTGGAAAACTCCAATGTCAGTCAAGGACATTCGAGCTTTCTCGGATTGGCGGGTTACTACCGCCGATTCATCGAAGGTTTCTCCAAGATAGCCAAGGCCCTGACTGACCTTCTCAAGAAGGATAAAAAGTTTGTATGGTCGGCCGAAGCTGAAGAGAGTTTCAAACACTGAAAGCCAAGCTCACGTCCGCTCCTGTGCTTGTCCTGCCGGACACAGCAAGGATTTCGTCGTCTTCTGTGACGCCTCTCTACAAGGCTTGGGTTGTGTATTGATGCAAGATGGCCATGTGGTGGCATATGCTTCTCGCCAATTAAGCCGCATGAGCTCAACTACCCAACTCATGATCTAGAACTTGCCGCTGTGGTCTATGCTTTGAAGCAATGGAGACCATACCTGTTTGGTAACCGTTGCGAGATCTTCTCGGATCACAAGAGTCTGAAGTACCTCTTCACCCAGCCGGATTTAAATCTCAGGCAAAGGCGTTGGTTGGAGTTAATCACGGACTACAATGTGAGTCTGAACTATCAACCCGGCAAAGCAAACGTCGTGGCTGACGCGCTAAGTCGGAAGTCCTATTGCAACAATCTGATGATTGAAGAGGCCCAACCTGCTCATGAAGAGTTTGCCCGTTTGAACCTGGAAATTGTTCCCTCCGGCTACCTTGCAAATCTGGAGATCAAAGCTACTCTTGTAGACCAGATTAAGGATGCTCAGAAGCTGGATGAGGGTATCTGAATATCAAGGAACATTGCTAGTGGCAAGGCAAAATGTTTCTGGAAGATGAATCCGGGTTGTTTATTTTGGTGACCGTCTAGTGGTGCCAAAGAACCGGAATTTGAGGGAGCTCATCTCCAAGAAGCTCATGAATCACCTCTCTCTATTCATCCCGGTAGTACCAAGATGTACCAAGACCTTCGACCACAATTCTGGTGGACTCGTATGAAACGAGAAATTGCCAAGTATGTTGCTGAATGCGACACATGTCGACGGGTAAAGGCTGAACATCAAAGACCTGCCGGCACTCTTCGCCCTATTGCAGTCCCGAGTGGAAATGGGATGAAATTGGTATGGACTTCATCACCGGGTTTCCCGATCTCAAAAGGGCAACAATGCAATTGGGTAATCATTGATCGTCTTTCCAAGGTTGCTCACTTCCTACCAGTCCGTGATGATATACGGGCAAGTCAACTTGCTGACTATATTTGGCTCGTATTGTTCCATTGCATGGGGTCCCTCTGAGGATCATATCGGACCGTGGAAGTATCTTTGTCTCCAAGTTTGGCAGAGTTTCCAAACTGCTATGGGGTCCCGTCTCAACTTCAGTACCGCCTACCATCCCCAAACTGATGGTCAGACGAAAGAGTGAACCAAGTGTTGGAAGACATGCTTAGGGCATGTGTATCTCTTTTGGCAAGGTTGGGAAAAGTATCTCCCTTTCGCGGAGTTCTCCTACAACAATAGCTATCAAGCTAGTCTGGGCATGGCTCCATTTGAGGCTCTATATGGAAGAAAATGCCGCACTCCTCTAAATTGGTCCGAGACCGGAGAGAGGGCACTCTTTGGTCCGGATGTGATCAATGAAGCTGAGGAGAAGGTTCGAATCATAAGAGAGAATCTGAAGATTGCTCAGTCTAGGCAGAAGAGCTACTATGATAAGCACCATCAGGAATTCACTATGAAATTGGTGATAAAGCTTATCTCCGCGTCTCTCCCCTTCGTGGCGTTCGCCGCTTCGGAATCAAAGGGAAATTGGCACCTCGCTATGTTGGCCCTTTCACCGTTCTGGGCAAGCGAGGAGATCTTTCTTATCAATTGGAGTTACCGGTCAAATTCCCAAATGTACATGATGTGTTTCATGTCTCCCAACTTCGCCGGTGTTTTAAAGATCCTATCCATGGGGTCAATCATGAGGAGTTGGATCTCAGGAAGATCTCACCTATCGCGAGCACCTATTCGTATTCTGGAGGAAGCCGAAAGGAAGACCCAGAACAAGACTACCAAGTTTCTCAAAGTTCAGTGGTCTCATCATTCCGAGGAAGAAGCAACTTGGGAAAGAGAGTCTAGTCTTCGTGAGGAGTATCCCGACTTCTTTTCGCACTCTTAGAATCTCGGGACGAGATTCCTGTAAGGAGGGTAGAGTTGTAACAGCCCAAAGTTGAGAACCTGAGAATCAGTGTAAAATTTCCGCTTTTGCTTATCATGCATGCATCATGGCATCGTTTGTTCCCTTGCTCATGTTGAACCAAGTTTTAAACAACAAATTAAAACAAGAGGGAAATAAATGCCATATCTGCTTCAAACAACTTAATGTAAATGAGTTGTTGGTGGCAAAACCAACTCAACTAAACTCCCAGATTTGTCAAGGGAGTTCTAAGAGTTCAAAATGTTATTTTGGACTTGCTCTAATTTTGCTAAAGGGTTATAATTTGGGGAATTAGAAAATTGCCCGAATTGAAACCTATGAACAAAGTGGTACCAAACTATTTTATGTTGAAGCCCTAATTTTTGTGTAGCTTCTATTCAATATGGGGAGGCTCCCCAAATTTTCCCAAATTTTTATAAAATGTTTTGGTGCCCTAATAAAATTCAGGAACTGAAAGAGAAGAAAACACCCAGGCGGCGGTAGCACCGCTGGGTTAAGCGGTACCACCGCCCGGGAGCTGCCGCCACCGCTACCGCAGCCGCTACCGCCAGAATCGGCGTCCGACGCGCTCGACCAGTACCAACAAGTACCGCTGCCGGTACCGCCGCCGGTACCGCCGAGGTGGGAAGAGCGAAAACAGAACGCACCAGCGGTACCACCGCTGGGTTAAGCGGTAGTACCGCCGCTGCGGGATTTTTCAACACGGCTTCGGGGCTGCCCCGCTCTCCCCAAGCCCCATCCCTTCACTTGCTCCTCTTCCTCTCTCTCCTTTTTTTTTCCCCACGAGCTCCAAACCGAGCCCGCCATGGCCGAGCTCGCCGCCGGAGATTGAGCTAGGCCCGAGCAAATCGAAGACCATAGGAAGTTGCACCTCGACGTCCTCTACCATTCCACCGAAGGAATCAAGCCAAGGCATTGCACATTGCCCGGATTCGCGTTCTTCGTCCGTGGCGTGCGCCGCACTCCAAGCAAGTCGACGACGACTCCGACCTTCCCTTCCTTCGGCAAGCCTACCCACGAGTTCAGGGTGAGCATGCGAACCTTTCCATGTTTTTCCCTCGCTCCCTCTTGCTCTCTAGCTCAAATCCATCGAGGCTCGCCGTTGCACGGCTTCGGCGTGTGCATCGGATAATCCGAGTCCAACTCTATCGGATAATCCGACACACCGGATATTCCGGTTACTGTTTCCACCGGATAATCCGGTTGACCTGTTCTGACTTTAATACAAACCTGTTCTTCCCAATCTTTGTAATCCGGTTACAAGTATGTTTAATCCCCCCCCAACCATGCATCTTCACATGTTCATGTCATTCATATGCAAAGTTAACCATAGGGTTCATCTATTGTAATCAACAAGTAAAGTTGAAGCATTACTTAATTCCCCGGTATATTCGAGATGTGCCCCTTTTCGCATCCGAACTCCGTTTAAGTTGACTAGCTTGATTCATCCTTTTGTTGAGGATTTAAAATGTCATGCCATCATGTGTTTGCGCATTGCATTTGTTAATAAATGTGTGGTGATTGATTGTTTCATCCCGTGTTTTGTGCTCCGATAGATCAAGCAGACGGGGTTCCCCCTCAATACCCCGCCGAGCCGTACTACCAGCACCTTGATCAAGGCAAGCGTAATCCCCCCTCTGAGCATGTCTTATCCTATTTTCCGCAACTATTTCCTCCACTATAATATTGCATGCGGTTCCAAATGTCAATTTGCTTGGATTAGAGTATCCTATAGTTGCATTAAGATTCCGATGCCAATTACCTGTTTCCCCTCCTATTATCCATAGGATTGTATTGTTGGCCTGAAATACTTAACTATGCAATGTTGATGCTTAGCCATGCTTAGTTAAATGCTTAGCCGTCCGATGGATACTTCAAGTTGGAAACAGGTTGTTGAAGTGTTCAGATGATGGTGGAGAAATTGTGGAGAAAGGTAATCAAATGCTTAAAGGTGGGGATGAGAGGCCACTTTGGTATGGTGGTGTTTTGTCTCACTCTCGCCGCCTAGGTGCGAGTTCTTTACCTCTTGAACCAAGAATGAGCGCGCTTCCTTTCGGTGGGGTATATGGAGCCCTCGTCGACCGACTAACTTGTGGCGGACTAGCCGAGGGTCCTCTAGTTTGGCTTTCCATTTGCGCGTGGGTTGAGGATGGTGGCCAAGACTGGGATGAGGATGGTGGTGTCAGGAAAATAAGTGGCCGCGGGACAGGGTGCGAGAAGGTACCTCTTGTCCTACCGCCACTGATGATCCTGGGTTAGTCTCAAGCGAGGTAAAGGTTGTAACCGTTCCCACTCAGCCGGCTTTCCCCGGAAGAGAGCTACGTGTAGGCAATGAGCCGGGCGGTACCGAAGGTAAACAGAGTGCACCCCTGCAGGGTTAAATCTTTTCGAAAAGCCGTGTCCACGGTTACGGACAACTTGGGAAAGGACGATAAGATCATAGAATAACTTTAATGGAATGATTAAAAACTGGGTACTAGAGGTACCACTCACGAATGCAAGGTGAGCTTCCTCGAGGGTGATTCGGGGAGGTGCCTTTGATGAACAGGTGCAGTGGTTGATGTTGAGAAAGGTGATGAAAGAAAGAGTACTCCTTACCTCTTTTGAAAATATTCTGATTAGTCGATGCCTTTGAGTTATGTTTTCATAAATAAATCAGCTTTATGCAAAACAGCCATATAACTTTGAAAGCCTCATCGAGCTAATGCTCTATATATAATCTTGCGAGTTCGTCGAACTCAACGTCGTTTGTTTTGTTTCAGAGGAGGACTTCACCGACCTCGAAGGTGGGTTCTTTGTGGACGTCGACGAGTAGTCTGGGGTTCCCAGGTGGCAGCTTGGGACATCCCGGATCAGCTGGCGCTGTGATGTTTATCTGTAGGCCTCTTAGGCCATGATTTGGTTCTTGTTGTTTAGAACAACCTAATTAGCTTCCACTTGATGTAATGTTGGGTCTGTGACCTCTGGTTGTCATTTGCTATCTTTCTCTATTATAAGAGTTGAACTATAATGCTTTGTGTCGTAGAGTCTGTGATGTGCCAGTTGTTCCACAAGTCTTGATCTTAGTATTATGATATGATAGCTGTGCCTGTGTTAAGGCATCAATCGGGGTGTTGTGTTGCCGATGATCAATTCCGAGCAACACCTGCCAAAGGTTTTGGCCGGGGATTGGTAAACCCGTAACCTCCGGTTGTATCGCTTAGCCGGTGACACACAGCATCACTGTATAGTAGTCGGATCGGGGCGCCACAGGAGGACACGTGACGTGACGAACCCGCCTTTGGTCTCGGTTGGTAACACCAACCGGGACTAAAGAATCACACTGATCGTGTGTTTCTTTCAACCGCTTGTGAGCCGTTGGATCAGAGGTGTGTTTCTTTTGAGGGCTTGTGAGCTGTTGGATCAGCAATATCAGGACATGTTCGGCACTCACTGTCTACTCATTGTAGTTCATTTTGGTACACTGTTTTGTTCTATCTACCAAATACTTCAGTTCATCGACCGAATACAAATCATTTGGATTCCCGTCATACGTCCAATGGTGCATTTGATATATATGCAGGCACTCACGCGCCACCGTTGGGATGTATGACGGGGAAATCGTGTGTTTTGTTTCAAACTTTCTCGAGCGCTTGTAAGCCATTGGATTTTTAGACCCAAATACCTACGTAGGGGAGGTAGGGGGAGACCTGAGGCTGCCCCTAGCTATGACTCCGTGTCCGCGCCGCTCGACGCCCTCCTCCGCGCCCGGCGCCGCCCCTGCCTGTCATGTCCTCCGCCGGCGCCGCCCCTGCCTGTCGTGTCCTCCGTCGGCCCCTAGTCCATCCCCATGCCAAGGTACGCTGCCCTCTCTCCCTGATCCCCTACCTCCCCTACGTAGATTGCATGCACCTTAGGTGTTTGATCAAATTCCCCACTAATTTTTTCAGATCTCGGGCATTTGAGTCGGCGATGTCCGGACACCTGTTGGACAAAAACGGCAGTGTGCGGGACAGGGCTCCGCCGGGCTGGCACTGGGAGGTGGTATCTTTCGGAACGCGTAGCTTGGTGAAAAATCCGGGTGACGTCGTCGACCCGGATCTTCTTTGGTGGAGGTCGCGTGGGTCACGGTCGTTCTAGAGGGAGCCGACCCCCGAGGAGGTGGTACGTCGCCGTATCAGGGAGGAGGACGAGCACGTCCGTCACTACATGTATATGTTGGATACGCCGGCGGTGTATAATAGTACATGGCAGGTATTTCATAGGGTTCCTTCTCCTGTGAGTATTGGCCCTGTGATGGTTCCTGTTCTTTGGGTGATGAGCGCCTGTGATGCACCCCGCGGTTTAGGACGAGGCAGAAGTTAGTTGTATTATTCGTGATGTATTAGGGTTAAATAAAAATGGACACAAGCTATGTAACCGAATTAAATAAAAATGTATGCGTGATACTTTTGCATATTAGTTTGATCAATGCTGCTTTTGTGAAGTGAGGAAAATAATGTTCCCTAGCTACTTTCAATTATTCTGCAATGCAGACATTGTTTTATATTTGTTTTGTACTTTTTAAACGATGATAATCAATAGTTTTAGGGAATTCGACCTCTTTCGGTGAATAGTCCCGGTGGGCGGCGCCGCGCCGTTTTTGACACAGTTTTTCGTAAAAAAACAAATAGAGTGAAAAACACTCAAAAAGATATATCCTCTTGCATGAAGTCTTTTTATGTGTACTAGTTGCTATGTGAAATGGTAAACTTGATTTTTGATAAAAGTTTCACAAACATTCTTCACAAAAAGCACTATCATGTAGAAACAACTATAATAGAATGACATGATCTAAAAATTCAGCACATACATCAAAAGCTTCAGAAAGCTTGATCACATCATACTTAAACATGGACATAATTAATACAAATAATAGTTCAGATATCCATTACATCATAATTAAAGATACACACATATGAAACTGCAAACATCTACAAACCTAGATCAGGAGACCCCAAGCACTACATAATAATAGAGATATAAAAGTGTTCGCCATTGCAAACACTACTCGTCCTCCGGATCAGAATTCCCCCAAGCAGGAGACCCATGGGGCACTGGTGGTGGTACTAGGTGACGCTGCCCATAGTTGACGATTCTAATCTGGCGGTACACCTCGTATGCAACGTACGCATCTATTGCTGCATACTCAATGTTTGTAGCGTCAAGTGGGGTCTTCTCCCAGAGTTTGTGCTGATCCTTGTGGAATTTTGTCTTCATATCAGCGTACTCCTCGTCGATCAAGGCGAATGCCATATTAGCCATTGAAGTCTTGTCATCCTCAAGCTTGAAAATGCGTTGGAGATCAATGTGGCAGACAGCTGGTATCTCAATACCCCAGGTGTGACTCATCTTGATCTTGTCATTCGTTATATCAACGCTAGCAAAATGTATGCCGCTGCGAAGAAGGAACTCCAAGAGTTCTGGACAATGCTTGTCACTACTGCAACAACAAAGTGGAACACATGTTAAATACTGCTGCAACAAGTATATTTCGGCATGCACAAGTACGTATAATAAGAATCATGACAAGTATATATATTTATTTTGGCACAAGTACTATATACAATACAAATTTCCCCATATAGGATTCAAATGGACATGTTGCTATCCTATATATATGCAATTTTCCTATCCTATGAATTAATCAAAGAAAAGTCGTGAAGTCGGGAAGTCGGAAAGTCGTGAAGTCGGGAAGTCGGAAAGTTGTGAAGTCGGAAAGTCGTGAAGTCGGGAAGTCGGAAAGTCAGGAAGTCGAAAAGTCGTGAAGTCGGGAAGTCGGAAAGTTGTGAAGTCGGGAAAGTCGTGAAGTCGGAAAGTCGTGAAGTCGGGAAGTCGGTACGTAAAGTCGTGAAGTCGGGAAAACGTGAGAACTCCACCCCGGAACTGTAATTCCCCGGAAAGTCGTGAAGTCGGGCTTCCCAGTTTCACGTTTTCCCGGCATCCCGGCTTCCCGGTTTCACGTTTCCCCGGATTAATTTACATATAAAGATCCCATATATATAAGAGGGACTAGAACCGTCATCTATTCGATTACATGGAGATCATCAAGCTAGCCACTACTATTCGTATTACCTTGCCCACTGGAAGACCATGACATGTTTCCTGAAACAAAGTTGGATGACGGCAACATCTCTTTGATCGGCCGTGTACTCGAGATCAAGGCCCATGAACTTCTTGTTGTTGTCTTCCTCCTCTTCAAGCCAATACTCGAAACCGGAAAGAAAATCCGGCACCTTGGCGCTGTCGTTTGTGTAGACGACATTGAGATTGGTCGTGCCATGTGCGAGCACCTTCCCGTAGCGAGTGATTGGATTCATGGTGGAAGGATGGGGAAGAAGAGAGGAGAGGGAGACGAAGAGAAATGGCCGCGCGCGGTACTGTAGCAATTGCGGTTCCTATACGTGATTTGATCGCGCGGGAGGCAAACCGTTCGGCCCTCTGGTCCCGGGCGGTATTACGAACCGGGACTAGAGGGGCTCGCGCCAGGCGTCCAGTTGCCACCCCCCACTAGTCCCGGGCTGTATTACGAACCGGGACCAGAGGTCCCGTTCGACCCGGGACCAGTGCTCTGCGGCCTCGTCGCCACTGACCCGGGACTAGTACCCCTCTCTAGTCCGGGATGAAAAGCCACCCGGGACTAGAGCCAATTCTGGCCCTAGACCAAAGGTATGGTTTCCACTTGTGGTATTATATTTCGAGTTGATATGCAACCAAGTAACGTTTCAGCCCAAAACTGGGCCGTACACGCGTGTGCATGCTCCTTTGGATAAATATGATTATATTATTTGATAATTTTTCAAACTGCTTAATTGTCGCTGCCATAGTTAAGATTTACTGTATTTTTTACGTTTTTGCTAATTCTCAATCGAATAAGAATTATTCTCAATCACATGATGTCATCAGTTGCAACTGATTTGGACCACTAAATTTGCTTCGTGATTCGTGCAACAGTTGCAAGTTGACGACGTCATGCGATTGAGAACTAAGTTAGTTTTCATTCGTCTTGTAACTGCTTCATACCATTAGATTTGCTTCGTGATTCACGCTAATCGTGAGTTGCAACTTGATTTGAAACTGTGATCGATGATGTTATGGGATTGAGAACTAAATGATTGAACGCTAGACAGACCCTATTTTCTAGACCATCTATTGACGTTTGCAGTCTAGCTACAGGCTTATTGCAAATAAATGTGTCTCGTGGATTTTTTTTGTTTCGATAGTACATGACTCGCGGATATTTTGTTTCGAGAGTACATGACCCGGCAGATTTGAGATAATTATTCCAATCATTAAGAAAAAGACGTTTCCCATATGGAGAGGCCACTATGCTAGTTGGCTGGAACAACAACGTCATATCATCCCGGGTCCGTTCAGCTCGACGTAACGAGTTCGCCCGGGGCATCCCGTACCATACATGTACATCCGCCATTTGTCCTGCCGGCGCGCTCCCTCCTTTGGCGGCAGATGCCTACACGGACTAGACGGCGACGGCACCGGCGCCGATACCCCGGCCGGCCGCATGTCTCGCTCGCCGCTCGCCAGCCGCGTCCGTTTCCTCCGGCTGGACGGTCCCACTCCACTGCCTACTCCGGCCAGCACGGCGGTCGCCGTCCAGGGGCGGAGCTAGACTAATTCATGCGTATGCGGTGCATACCCAATATTTTTTGCAAAAAGTATTCAGTAAATATGCTGCTGTATACATGTATATACGTGATGGTGTCCTTTTCTGCGTGTTAGAGTCGAGAAAATCGCTATTCGGATGCAGCCTCGCTAACATGGGCCGAGAAGTCCATGCTTGTGATTCTACTGGCCCATTTAGGCTGCCACGGATCTGTTTAAACCAGCCACACATCCATTTCCAATTTAGAAAACTATTTAATTGACCGTGAGATTTTCACCTTTAGTTGATATGGGCCGAGAAGTGCTTGATCGATATAGTTGATATTGATCGTGATATTTTTCACCTTTAATTTCAGACAACTAGTTAATTATTTGATTTGAAGCAGTTCTGAAAAAATGGAAAACAAGCAATTATTCTCTTTGCTTGTGCAATGTAATTTAGTGACTTGATATGTTGTAGGTAATACGAATTATCTATAGTTTTTTCTTGTTACCATGAACTTCCATATCTGAAATTTATGTGCCTTTTTTTTATGTGTCTGACTTCGCATACCCAATATGAAAATCCTGGCTCCGCCACTGTCGCCGTCGATCCCTTTCGTGCGGTCCCAGCGCATCTAGGCGCGCACGTGAAGCTCCACGCGGGGCGCGTGCATGGCGCCACCGCCATCGCTACCATGCTCGCCGTCCTCCCTGAGCGCGAAGCGTAGCCGCACTCGGGCGCTCCTAGCTCCTGCAGCATCGGCAGGATTCTGATTGCCGACATCGCCCACTGTCTAGCTTCCAACTATATATGCTAGCAGAGTTCACAGAAACGTCGACTTCCGTTGTCTCGCTCGCTCGCTCGCCGGAGCACCTTCGCCTTCGCGGTCGTTGTAAGTCTACACCACCTTTATTCCTTAGTTCGCCTCAGCCATTGGAAGGTTGTGACAGAAAGCGAAGCTGCTCTTGGACGTAGTTTGCCTGCCCCCTGTAGAGCTAGGGTTTGCTTGGACTTGACAGTTGAACGTTACGACCTCTCGTTGCAAGCAGCCTTAGCCAGTGATACAGTGCCTACACTAGTGGAAACCGGACCTTTGGTGGAGAGGGGTGTTGGGCTCTAGTCCCGGGCGTGGTACAACCCGGTACTAGAGGAGGGAACTAGTACCGGGTCGGCTGCTCTGACGCTGCGCAGGTCTGGTCCCGGGTCGTAGGGCACATCTAGTTCCGGGCCGTGATACCACCCGGGACCGAGGCAGTCAGCGGCAGGGCGGAGACTGGAGGGTGGACTTTCGTCCCGGGCCGTGGTACAACCCGGGACTAGAGGTCCCGCTATATCATCTCCCACCCCGGGCCAGCCACCATTTTTGAACTCTCAAGCTCATCTCCATTGTTTCCTCTCTCAAGCTCAAGTGTAGCCCCATTTTTTTCCAAGATTTGTCAAGATAGACGGCACCCATCTCTCCAAGGGTTAGCAACACTTGATCCTTTCACCCGGCGGCCGAATTTTAGCCATTTCCATACAAGTTTAGCTCATTTCATTTTTGTAGTGCTACCTAGGTGTTTGATGAAATGCCTAAGCTAGGTAGTTCATTTTTTATATTTTGAGCTCAAATTAATTTATTATTTGTGGATTTTAGTGTCGTCTCGGTCCTCACCGCCGTCGATAGCCCCCGCCATCCCGTGACCGGCACCACCTCGGTGAGCCTCTTTTTTATCTTTTATTTTAAAAATTACTTGTATGATTTGAATGCATAATTATTTTTCTTGTATAATTTTCTTATGTTTTTTATATGTATAGTGTCATGGTTTTGATATCCGTCCCCGTCGGCCCTCGTCCGGTCTATGATTCGGATGTGGTATATTTTTATCACTATTTATTTTGTTTCGTGTTTATAACAATCATGCCGACCAAATTGACATAGATATATTTTTATTTAGGAGGTAGTTGAACCGGAAATTCCAGCCGACCCTATTGTCGAGTTTTTAAAAAGAAAACAACGATTTGAAAGCAAAATTGAAGATAAGTGAAGATCTTCGTCTCCAATGCCTAGAAGAGAAGATGGAATTGGACTTGAAGATTGCCGACATCGTTGATGCTCACGGGGTCGAGCTTGCCGACGTCGTCGCTCACGAGATGAAGATGGATGCAATGCGCTTGAAGCTTAAAAGTTTAGAAAATATGTCATTAGTCAAGAGGCTTGGTATCATTATGCTGTTGGTTCAATAGTTACCTTAGTTGCGATTCTGATCGCATTTGTTGTTGGATTTAAATTCTTTAGATAGTTGTATTCTAGTTTCAATTAATTTATGTTTTATGAGAACTATGTATTACATTTGGTCACTACTCTACTTTGGTTTTAATGTGATGAACTTGTATTAATGAATATGGTGTTTCCTATTATGTTGGTTTATCGTAATGGGTTTTAGCGGTGATTTGCAGATGAGTCATCCATGGATGTACGCTGACCGACGCTCTAAAGAGTACATGGATGGCGTGCAATCTTTTCTCAATGTGGCTAAGGATAACAAGGGGCCGAATGGTTTTATGTGTTGTCCATGCGAAATGTCGGAATGAGAAGGATTACCTAACACAGACAGAATTCACCTCCACCTGATAACTTCTGGTTTCATGCCCGGCTATAATTGTTGGACCAAGCACGGAGAAAAAGGGGTTATGATGGAAGACAACGAAGAAGAAGAGAACGATGACAACTACATGTACCCTGAATACGTTGGTAACCCAACAGGGGAAGCTGATGATGAAGAGGTACCAGATGATCCCATCATACATGATGATTTACGTGGGGTCATCGTTGATGCACATACCCTAGCAGAAACTACACTTGAGAAGTTGAAGTTGGAGCGCATGTTAGAGGATCACAAAACAAAGTTGTACCCAACTTGCGAAGATGGCAACACAAAGCTCGGTACCACACTGGAATTATTGCAATGGAAGGCAGCGAATGGTTTATCTGACAAGGGATTTGGGAGTTTACTGAAAATAGTGAAGGACAAGCTGCCGGCTGGTAACGAATTGCCCGAGAGTGCGTATGAAGCAAAGAAGATTATCTGCCCTCTAGGATTAGATGTGCAGAAGATACATGCATGCATTAATGACTGCATCCTCTACCGCGGTGAGAAGTATGAGAATTTGAATGAATGCCCGGTATGCGGTGCATTGCGGTATAAGATCAGAGCAGATGACCCTGGCGATGTTGAGGGCCTGCCCGCCAGGAAGAAGGTTCCTGCCAAGGTGATGTGGTACGCTCCTATAATACCACGGTTGAAACGTTTGTTCAGAAACAAAGAGCATGCCAAGTTGTTGCGATGGCACAAAGAAGACCGCAAGAGCGACGAGATGTTGAGACACCCGGCTGATGGGTCGCAGTGGAGAAAAATCGATACAGAGTACAAGGAATTTGCACGTGACCCAAGGAACTTAAGGTTTGGTCTTAGCACGGATGGCTTTAATCCTTTTGGGGAGCAGAGCAGCAGTCATAGCACCTGGCCTGTGACTCTATGTATCTATAACCTTCCTCCTTGGTTGTGCATGAAGCGGAAGTTCATTATGATGCCAGTGCTCATCCAAGGCCCGAAGCAACCCGGTAACAACATTGATGTCTACCTGAGGCCATTAGTTGATGAACTTTTACAGTTGTGGCGTGATGAAGGGGTACCTGTGTGGGATGAGTACAAACAAGCGGAATTTAACCTACGAGGGTTGTTGTTTGTAACCATCAATGATTGGCCTGCTCTTAGTAACATTTCAGGACAGTCGAACAAGGGATACAATGCATGCACACACTGTTTAGATAGCACTGAAAGTATATATGTAGGTAACAAGAATGTGTACCCGGGTCATCGTCGATTTCTTACAACTCAGCATCCCCTAAGAAAGAAAAGCAAGCAGCAGCATTTCAAAGGTGAGGCAGATCACCGGCCGAAGCCACCCCTCCAAAGTGGTGAAGATATATATGATGCGGTCAAGGATTTAGATGTAATCTTTGGAAAGGGTCCTGGCGGACAGTCTGTTCCGAAGGACGCTAACAACCACGTTCCCCTGTGGAAGAAGAAGTCTATATTTTGGGAACTACCCTATTGGAAAATCCTAAAGGTCCGCTCTGCAATCGACGTGATGCACGTGACGAAGAATGTTTGCGTGAACCTGCTAGGCTTCTTGGGCGTGTATGGGAAGGCAAAAGATACTCCGGAAGCACGAGAGGACCAGCAACTTTTGAAAGACCCAAAGAACCTGCATCCAATGAGGACGGATAAAGGACGTCTACGTCCTGCTAGCTACGTTCTTACCAAAGAAGAGAAGGAGATATTTTTTGAAGTCCTGAGCAGTATGAAGGTCCCGTCTGGCTTCTCGTCGAATATAAAGGGAATAATAAATATGGCAGAGAAAAAGTTCCAGAACCTAAAGTCTCATGACTGCCACGTGCTGATGACTCAACTGCTTCCGGTTGCATTGCGGGGGCTTCTACCGGAAAATGTTCGAGTATCCATTGTTCAGCTATGTGCGTTCCTCAATGCAATTTCGCAGAAGTCAATCAGCCCAACCACTCTATTAAGGTTACAGAAGGATGTGGCTCAATGTCTCGTTAGTTTTGAGTTGGTGTTCCCACCATCCTTCTTCACTATTATGACACATCTCCTAGTACACCTGGTCGACGAGATTCACATTCTGGGTCCTGTATTTCTACACAATATGTTCCCCTTTGAGAGGTTCATGGGAGTGTTGAAGAAGTATGTTCATAACCGTGCTAGGCCAGAAGGAAGCATCTCCAAAGGGTATGGAACAGAGGAGGTCATTGAGTTTTGTGTTGACTTTATTCCCGGCATTAAGTCGATTGGTCTTCCTGAATCGCGACATGAGGGGAGACTAAGTGGAAAGGCACTCTAGGAAAGAAATCATACATATGCAGGGACGGGTATTCTTTCACAAAAGCACACTACACAGTTCTGCATAATTCCACTTTGGTGGCTCCGTATATCCAGATGCACAAGGATATTGTACGCTCTAACAACCCGGGGATGGATGACTCCGCCATTGCAAAGGAACACATGGAGAATTTTGGCGGTTGGTTGGAAACGCATCTGAACAACAACAACACAGTCTCAGATGAGCTGTTCTTGTTGTCTAAGGGGCCATCTTCGACTATTTGGACTTTCCAAGGGTATGAGATAAACGGGAATACATTTTACACGAACGCCCAAGATAAAAAGAGCACCAACCAAAATAGTGGTGTCCGCTTTGATGATAAGAGCACGAATGAGGCCACGGTCACATATTATGGTTGCATAGAGCAGATATGGGAACTTGACTATGGACCTTCTTTGAAGGTCCCTTTGTTCTGGTGCAAATGGTTCAACCTGAGAGGCGGCGGGGTAAAGGAAGACCCATTGTACGGAATGACTACAGTGGATCTCACGAATGTTGCGTACGACAACGAACCATTCGTTCTAGCCAAGGATGTGGCTCAGGTTTTCTATGTGAAGGACATGTCTACCAAGCCAAAAAAAAAGAAAAGATAAGGAAGTGAATACATCAGCCGATGAGCCAAAGCGCCACATAGTTCTTTCAGGGAAAAGAACCATCGTGGGAGTGGAGGACAAGACAGACATGTCAGAAGATTACGACAAGTTTCATGAAATTCCGCCCTTCAAAGTGACCACTGACCCAAGCCTCAAGTTATATGCAGACCCTTGTCCATGGTTACGGAGCGATCAGAAGAAAGGGTCTCACAAAAAGAAAAAGCGAAGACTAAATAGGGATGTTGTTCATGATGTGTAATAATTTATTAAACTTTTATATAATTTATAGTATGGAGGACAAGACAGACATGTCAATGAAATCAAGCGTATGGCGGTGGCGGAATGTAGTACTTAATTTATAAATTTTTGATGTAGCATCAAACTTTGTGATGTGAAATGATCCACTGCGCATGTAGTACTTGATTTATAAATTTTTGAATTGATTTTAAATTAAGCGTATGTAGTACTTAATTTAAAACCAAGCGCATGTGATACTTCATTTTAAACCAAAACAGAAAACAGGAAAATGAAAGCAATTTTTACTTGATTTAGACAAGTAAATCAAAAGATATAAAAAAGTAAGAAACCAGAAAATTAAAAAAATCAACCTCTAGTACCGGGCCGTGCGACCACCCGGTACTACAGGTCCACTGGGCTTGGCGCGCAAATTTTCGCGGCCCTGAGGGACCTCTAGTACCGGGTGGTAACACGGCCCGGTACTAGAGACCTCTAGTACCGGGTGGAGCCACGGCCCGGTACTAGAGGCCTTTTTGGCGCTATTTGAGTGGCTCGGGCCGAAAATTTGCCCAAGTCCAGCAAATCGACGCTCCGCCTCCGGGCTCCAGACGACGCCGCCCCCTGCGCCGCCAGGCTGCCGGATTTCGTCCCCGCGCCGCCGCCGCCCCGGCCGTCGCCGCCCTCTTCTTCTCCGGCCCCGACCATCCTGCTCCGGCTCCGGCGGCCGTTGCCCCGAGCAAAGATCTTCCCCGAGCCCGGCCGAGCAAGATCGTCCCCGAGCCCGAGCAAAGATCGTCGTCCCCGAGCAAGATCGTCGCCCCCGACCCAAGGTGAGCTCGCCCCCCTCTCAGATCTAGTGCGCGGCGGCGGCGGCGGACCCTAACCCTAACCGCGGGGCCGGCGCCGGAGTTGGCATGCAATGCAAAGGACACATTTTTAGGGCCTAAGGGCCATTTCATTATACTTAGGGGAGGCCATTAGGGCCATTACATTTTGGGGGTGGCCATAAGGGCCATTACATTTTTGGGGGGATCGGAGGGGTCGTCGTCGCCGGCGCCGCGCCTAGTCGTCGAGGATGATAAGGGTCGGCTTAGTCCAGAGGTGCGCAGGTACTTCCTGTTCCTGCGGCGCCTGCTCCTGCGGTGGCTGGCCCTCCGGTGGCGGTGGCGGTGGCTGCTCCTGCCACTGTGGCCACGCCTCCTCCTCCTGCTCCTGGGGCCGATCCGGCGACCAGCTCCCGCCGGTAAACACCCAGGACTGGCCAACGAGGCCGGGAGGCAGAGGAGGCGGCGGCGGAATGCCCTGCCGCACCTGCTCCAGCCGGTCCTGCTCCTGCTCGCGTTCCATGGCGTAGTGCCACGGCTCGACCTCGTCCGGGTCGTAGTACTGCGGTGGCGGCGGCGGCGGCATCAGGGCCGCGGCCGCATCAGCCTGGACCTAGGCCAGCACGGCCTCCCACCGCTTGATCTCGTCCTCGACGAGGGTGCGGTTGGAGGCCTCGTAGGCGGCCTGCATGTCCGGGTCCTCATCGTCCTTGGGGACCTCCTCCTCGAACCACAGCGCGTCGGGCAGCTCTGGGTAGGCGGATTGGACGGCGCGGGGCGCCGGGGCGAAGTAGGAGCGGCGGCGCTCCTCGTGCTCGTCCTTGAGCCACTGCTCCTAATGTGGGGAGTCCGCCACGTAGGCGGGGTCGTTGCGGAGCTCCGGCGGGAGGAGGCGGTGCCGGCGCGCGATCTCCCTATCCATTTGCCTCCCAGGGAGCGGGACCGCCGGCACCGGAATCCTCTGCGGGTTCAGGTGCCAGTCCTCGGGGAGGTGGACGTCGCTCCACTCCAGCGTGGCGGCGTTGTCCCAATGCCACAGGCACTCCGGCTCCGGCACGTAGCGCCGGCGCCGGATCTTCCTCCCTCCGGCGGTGGTGGTGGTGGTGCGTGATGGCGTGGCAGGTGCGGGGGCGACACGCACCGTTGGCGCGTCCTCCGCACGCCCTGCGGAACGATGCCCAAGGCCGCCGGCGGTGGAGGCGGTGGAGAAGCGCCGCGATGGCCGGAGGACTCACGGATGGAGGACTCGCCGGCCTCGTACTTCGGGGACTTCTCGAACCAGCGCGACATGGCGGCGAGGGCACTGGACTCTGTGGGAGCGGAGCGGAGTGGAGTGTCCCTATCCGCACGGGCGCGCCCCTTTTTAAAGACCAAGGACGGGAACCGTCGCGGGGGAGGGGAACCGTCGGGTGGGCCCCCTGGAACCGTCGGGAGGGGAACCGTCGGGTGGGCCAGCGCCACGCTGGAACCGTCCCGAGTCGCTGGAAGTGGGCCAGGAGCATTGACTGCGGGTGGGCGGGGGCCGTTGGTGGTCAGCATTGACCACGGGGGGTGAAGGCGAGGCGGTCGGGTGGGAACACGAGGCGGGGACGTGAAGACGAGGCGGGGCGGGAACACGAGGCAGGGCGGCGGGGTCAGAACTGGGCCGCTGGCAGGTGGGCCAGCATTGACCACGCGTGGCCAGTGGGCGGTCACACGCGGCAGGTGGGCGCTGGCAGGTGGGCCAGCATTGACCACGCGTGGCCAGTGGGCGGTCACACGTGGCGGTGGGGCGGGTGGGCGCTGGCAGGTGGGCCAGCGATGACCACGCTGGCCACCTTTGACCAGGTTCTGGCCCAAATTTGGGCTGGGCTGGGATTGGGACAGCCTATGTTTTTTTTTAAAGATTTTTTCTTTAGATGCAATATTTTTTTTTTTTTGCATATTTGTATAGTTCCCTACTTTGAATTATTGTACTAATGCTATTATTGTTTTATCTTTTTTTTTGTATTAGTTAAACAATGGATGACGATGCTCCCTTCGCAACGAGAGAAGGGGAAGAAGAGATGCTTTCCTACATTAGGGAACCCGGGGAATTTCGGCATCCCGCGAAAGGAGCTGAAGGAGCTGAAGAAGATGATGGCTCAGAGTTTTTGAACGACCATGGTCCGGGAATGGAACCGGATCAAAGAAATAACGAGTACGATGAGGACTCGGAAATTGGTGGACCCACGCCGTCTGGCGAGGTATATTAAGCCTATGTTGAGCAGATGCAATAACTGATTTGTGCATATATGTATTCACACATGTTTCATATTTTTAGACCTCCGCATCGAACCAATCCACTAAACGAGGCCATGCCCAAGGGATGGGCAAAGACGAGCATCTCACAATTGACGAGGTGAATGCAGCTACTGGCCAACCACTGGCACCCGTGCCGAACGCAGTTAAGTTTGTGCATCAATGCGGAGTCACTGTCAGGGACAACGTTTATATCAGCACTCAGGAATGGATTCAGCCAAAGTTAGAGGGAGTTAGTTACGTTGACGAGAGAACCAAAGATGTGCTTTGGAATAAGCTCATTGCACATTTCACCCTACCGGTCTTGGAAGATGAGGTGAAGACAAAAGCCATGACGGACAAAGTCAAGCATTTCTCTCTTAAGAAGATGGCTCAACAATTCAATAACTACAAGAAAAATTATTCCGTGAGTGGAATGAAGATGGGAAACTTCCGGATTTCACCGGCACACGAGAGAGGCAGCGGCCTCACTGGCCTGCATTTCTGGAGTACAAGAAATCGGAACTAGCTAAGAAAAGGTCGAAAACGAATAAGGATAATACAGCGAAAAAGAAATATCACCATAAGATGGGGCCAGGTGGCTACCGAGTTTCCGAGCCTAAGTGGGAAAAAGTTGAGTCCGAATTGCGTGCAAAAGGGCTTACCCCGGTCACAGAGGAATGGGACAGAAGGATAAGGAATTGGCTACTTGCGCATGGAGGGGAGTATGACATGGAAACAGGGGAGTTAATAATTGATGAAAGCAAAGTAGTCAACGGAGCCCAGCAAAAAATTGTTGACTTAATTGCCAAGTCTAAAGAGGGAAAGTTTATTTCCGACAGAGAGAAGGACGAGCTGTCACAGGCCCTCGGGACCAAAGAAAAAGGATGACAAACACGAGGCTTAGGAGAAGTGCCGTGGAGTGAAGGGTTTCCCCGGGACCGTGAATCTTATAGAAGCCGAGCGAGAGCAAAGAGGAGGAAGGAGCAGCAGGAATCAGACCGGTTGATGATCTTAGAAAGAAATCATGACCAGATGGTTGCTCTCTATAAGGAGCAGCATAAGCAAATAGATCAAATGCGCGAGCAAGGGGCGCCAACTCTTCAGCTGGAACAAGCGAGTCAAGGTGGCCCATCGCATCGCAGAAGCAGCGTGGCTTCCTCAGTTATGGTCGGTGATGATGAGACAAGTTACCCCGTGGATTATATCACGGAGAAAACAACTTGTTAGCTGCATGTCCCAGTATTTAACTTATCCATGAAGGCGGCGGACGGCTATGCTTTTTTTATTGACTCTACAGCATCGTGGCTTGGCAATGCCATTCCAGATGGATTTGCTCGTGTCGGCGTGGATCAAGTTGTACAAGGATATGAATCACTGAACCTTGAGTTCCCAAGAGCTGATGATGAGTCGGTGCTAGGGGACGTCGTGGGTGGTCTAATTCTATGGCGGAAGAAATACATCAAGTTTGCAGGCTGGGCGCCAAGGCCACCATCGTCTCCGCCAATTCACGATTCACCACCTGATGACGATGAAGGGGACGACAACCATCAGTCGTCTCCGCATCAGTCGTCTCCGCCGCCGCGTGAGCCGACTCCACCGCCGCGTCAGCCCACTCCGCCGCCGCATGAGCCGACTCCACCGCCGCATGAGCCGACTCCTGAGCCCCGACATAGGAAGGGCGCCACTTCGTCGTCCATGGGATTCGGGCGAGACCCCCGACGTTCGCCCCTCCCAAAAGTACCCAAAAGCCTTGACGACCTCGGAGCTTGCGATATGACTAAAGAGCAATTGGATGCGTGGGTGGATGCAGACACAAAAAGACAGCTTGCACGGAAAAAGCCCGAGGAAAAGCAAACATTTGCTGCAAAGGAAAAAAAGTGGGCTATTGGATTCGTCACGGAACCATCGCAATATGAGAAAAATAAGCCAGATAACTATTTACGAGCTCTGAGTAAAAGTAGTAGCTCTCCCAAGACGGGAAGTAGTAGTGCCAGAGGGAAAAGAGACGTTGCACAGCTCGGACAACAGGCAAACAAGTCGATAGCCCCGCTCGTAGTTATACCCAGTGGTCATGGCTCCGCGACGGACCTAATTCCTACTTTATCCTTCAAGAAGGCCTTTGCTGCAGATGCTGGTATTACTCTTGCTCAACTGGACAACGAAAATCTCCTTCCGTCTGATGTAGATGATTCATGGAAATGGAAATGGGGGAGGTCCCTGCTGCGAGGTGATCAGATAAAGTTTCTACCGACATGTCTGTGACAACTCCATAGTTGGTACATGAAAACCACAAAGGAATTTGATGAATTTATGATCTCTGTGAAAGTTACAAAAAATCATTTCACGGGTGAAGACATGTTCACAATTGAGCTCGAAGAACTCTGGTACTTATACAACCTTGACGCCCTCGACTTGGGTCTCGTCGATGCCTACTGCCTGTAAGTGATTCAATTCATTTATTTCCAAAAAAGATAAAGTCTTTAGCTCTCAGCTCGTTCATTGCCATCGCTAACTATGCTCACTACGGTATTATGCAGAATGAAGAGTCATGAATGTGACAGAAAGGGCATCTATGGCTTTGGGTTCGTTAACCCAGTACGAGTTAATGCAAGGACACTAAAAAACCTCGTGAAGGACACGGAGAAGAACTTGCTAAATGCCCTAATAAAGCAACATTTCAAGGTGCAGATAATTTTTCCTTACTACTTCAGGTAAGAGAGTGGTACTCGCTTGTACAAATTAAGTGTAACTGATGAGTTACTGACGTGTATATAATCATGTGCAGCGATCATTACATTCTGCTAGTCATTGAAGTTGATAGATCAAGAGTTCAAGTCTACGACTCATTGGACTGGCCTGAGGAGAGGTACCAAAGCATTCTAGATACGCTCCAAAGGTAATTTCAAACATTATCGCACTATATCAGTCTCTCTTATTGATTTCAGAGATATCAAGCAACTAATAACTCATTTATTCTTTTTTTTTGGCCGGCAGGGTTTGGAAACAATTCAAAGCGAGGACAAAGGGTTCAGGTTCATTTGAAGAAGAGCTGACTTTTATTCACCCACAGGTAGGTAGTACGGTCTAGCTAGGTTCGCGCATCTCTTTATTTATAGTTTTCAATACCACTATATGTTGACTATGATTTGATTGAATTCTACTCTCGTAAAGTGGATCGAGAGGCAACCACAGGGGACCAATTTCTGTGGATATTTCGTTTGCGAGTGGATTCGTCGTGCGGTCACTGAGCGGGACCCAAAGAAATTTTTAGACGTACATGAACAATCATATTCATCAATTGATCTCCAGTGTCATTCATAATTTTTGATAGTCATGATTAATATTCGTATTGATCTCCTTCTTTTATAGGCAGAGTCATTGCGCGAGAGTATGCCACTAAAGAAGCGCTTTCAAGCACTAGCAGAGGAACTTGCGTGGTTTCTGCTCAGCGATGTCATATCTACAAAAGGAACATACAATGGAGAATAGCGGTGAAGTCCCGGTTATGATCTCCCGTGTAACCGAATAGACGGGCTCTAGTCCTGGTTATGATCTCACACACGTGTAATCGAATAGACGGGCACTAGTCCCGGTTATGAGCACCTCCATGTAACCGGATAGACGTGAACATATTTTTATTTATGAACATTTTGATATCTTATATGTAGTTTCTGTTTTTAATTAATTAAACGCATATTTTTTTGCACCATTTCAATATTAAATTGGGAAGAAAAACAAAAAATTACAGGCTGCCACGTGTGAGGTCCTTGGTCCCGGGTCGTATGACCAATCGGGACTAGAGGTCCTCCACCACGCCCGCGCCTCGACGGCCACGTGGGAGCCTGTTGTTCCGGGTCGTAACGGACCCGGTACTAGAGGGGGGGGGGGGGCTCTAGTGCCGCCTTGCTAGTCCCGGGTGGACACCCGGTACTAGAGGCCCTTACGACCCGGGACCAGTGGCCCTGTTTCCACTAGTGCTATGAAAGTAGCAGCAGCTTCACTTTAGCCGCATGATCCATGCGGAAATGATTTTGATTAAGAAAATATATTGCATCAGAGATAGTTATGTCGACTCTGGCAAAATTATACACATACACAAAATCTATTTGAAATTTGTATTATATATAGGCTTGATAACTTACATTTATATGTTAATTTGTGTATATCTTCATCATTCGTGCTCCACTGTAATTCAGTTACTTTGTGTTGGACAGTGTTGTGTTTGCAACTAAAGTATCTTTGTTTTCCGTATGTAATGTTCTTGTCTATGATTAAGTTCTGTGCTAGTCAAAAAAATTCTATTTTCTGGCTACGATTTTTCCATATTATTGGAAAATGACAAAAATGGGAAAAATATAGATAATCGAGATATTTTGTAAATATGCATTATCCATCCTTAGGGTTAGCTTTACCTGTCATCATCAATGCCACAAATTGGGATGTAAGTGGACAAGTCATTTATACCCGCTTAGAGCATCTTGAAGCCCCCCCCCCCCCCCCCCCCAGTTATCCCTATACATTCGGACGGACAGTCCCCACAGATGGCCATGACATGAAATGAACATCCAATCGCCCCCCCAAACCGATAACCTTATACGTAGGGAGTATGTGGGGTCGAAATGGGGCTGCCCGGACACGTCTGGACACACCCGTCACGTTAGACCTGATATGCAAGACCCACCCCATATCGCCCCAATTGATCCAAATAAATTTTAATCTGCTGCCCTCTCCCACCTCCGTCCCAATCCTCTCGCCACCTGCCCGGTAGCCTAGCGCCATCGACGCCCACACCGATGTCTGACCTCGACATGGAGACTGTCATTGTCTTTGTGGAGAAGGATGGCTCTTCCGATTCAGTGGAGCAGAAATCTTTGCCTCTGCTAAAACCGGAGACCCTCACCCGGAAGGGTAGGCGCGTCCGCGAGCAGATGGAGAAGGAGGTTGCGAACAGGGTGCTGCGGAGATGCTGCTGATGACAAAGGTCTTGCATTGGCTTCCTGGATAAAAGTTTGGAAGCCAAAAAAAATCAAGGTTGGTGGGGCTAAGAAATTTGGAACTTCGGAACATAGCCCATTCTACATAAGAACTTGCACAAGTTCTTTAATAGACTAGACACCCCATGAGTCAATATGATTTGACATACTTACTACCAAAATGAAATCCTTCCCGACAATCACTTAGAAAGCTCATTAACTTCGGAACATAGCCCATTCTACATAAGAACTTGCACAAGTTCTTTAATAGACTAGACACCCCATGAGTCAATATGATTTGACATACTTACTACCAAAATGAAATCCTTCCCGACAATCACTTAGAAAGCTCATTTAGTGGAAATCCAATCTGCACTTGCTGGATAATTACAAATCAATGTCAAGATGCAATCTTTGGGGATGAAAATTCCACATTTTTTTGGATAGACACTATCACCCAAGAAGGTTATGTGAACTCTTGGAGTTATATTTACGAAAATCAGCCATTCTTTTCCATCAAGGCATACAATGTATCATTGGATACAAGTAAGCCCCTTCCCCAGATCTGGAAAAACTCCTAAGCTTTAGATTGTTTTGTGGCCTCTGATGCATGACTTGTTAAACACAAGAAATCTTCTCAGTGGAACTAAAGAGCTGCAGTTGTGCTACTTTGCAGTGCGCCTAAGAGGCATTTGAATACATAAAATCGAAGTTAAATGTGCCTTTTTATTTATGAAAATCATGACCATCATTAAAATTTCTGATCTCCGGATCCACATTTCAAAGTTGGAAGACAATTTATCTAAAAAAGAGCTTGCCCTAGTAGGCTATAGAATGGAAAGAATAAACTAAATAATTCAGAAATTGGTTATCCCTTTAGATGTAAAATTTATTATTTTTAACCATATGTAAATATCTATGTATACTTTAAAAATAATGAAAATCATAGTGAGAAATTCTCCCATAGTAGGAGTACAGATAATTTATGCACGAGTACAAAATATAGCCGACTTTGGCTGGGGCAGTGGGAACAAGGCTACCCAGTGGGAAATACATGCATGTTCGTGCAAATCTCTTGTGATGCATACAGCTAGTCAGCTACCAACCACCGTGTGATACATGCATGCTCCAGCAGGATTAGCATAGAAAGTCGTAAAGAATCATGCGTACCTGGTTGCTAATCGCCCGAGCTAGTGCCGAGCTTCCTACAACTGAAAAAATGGAGATTTGGCTAGCCGACGAGAAGGCGCCATACTCCCTGTAGCTCAACATGCCATTTGTTTAATGCATGCCTCCAACACTACACATGCCCGGCTCCCTGAGGAAGCCACCGGGAGTGTGATCCACGGATGCCGTATCCTGTTTCTGCTTTGGTAACAACAATTAAAAATTGTGATGACATTAGCAGGGCAAGGATTATCTTAGGACCATGGATCTAAATAAATGGTCATGGGCAATTAAGTAAGCTACTTCCCAAGTCAAAACATGCATATTTAAAATCATCTCTGCCAATGATTAGTATGGTATGTAGGAGTACATGTGTGACGTGAGGGAGCATGCAGCTTTCCAGCGTTTTGCAGCCGCACATCATCCTCACTCTCGGCCTTTCTTCTTTATATCACAGGGGAGTATCTTTGCTCATCATCTGCCATCTCCCGACCCCCCACATACGCACATCTGGGCTGGATCTGCCCACCAAAGTTGCTCCTTTGCTTCCTTTCTATCTCTTTCCTTTTGCTCTTTTTAGCTTTGCAGAAGCAGTCTGGGCCATGCACCACTAACTGGACTGCTGGTGTTCGGTTAGTTACATGCTCGCTACTCATGGTCTCAGACACAGATAGATCGGTATCAGCAGGAAGTACATGTTCGTGTGCAGTCTCCCGTGCAGCTGTCCACTGCAGGTCACGAGCTCAAGCAGTGTTCCTTTGATTAATTTGGGGCCCCTCCAGTCACCCAATCATTCATACAACCTCCGTTTCAATGAAAAAGACGCACGCGCTTTTCAAGATGAACTTTGACCGAATAATTTGAGCAAACATTTCTTGATTATATCTACATAATTAGTACCGTTGGATTCATATTGAATAGCACTTTCTAATGATGCTAATTTTATACCAATAATCTTTACATATTTGGAGTAATTCTTGGTCAAACAAAAAACACGCAAAACGAAGGCGCCTTACTTATTGGAATGGAGGGAGTACATAGTAGTTGCAACTTGAGGTAAAAGAGTGAATGACCAGAAAAGACTGTGATCTGTACTTACTACTCCCTCCGTTCGGAAAAGGATGTCTCAATTTTAGCTTGTATCTAGCCAAAATTGAGACATTCTTTTCTGAACGGAGGGAGTATATACGTCACAAACTAATAAACGATGTTGCAGGAAGCATGCATTTAATTAACATAACACAGACAATAGTAAAAGTTGCATCTTGGAGACTAATACTTTATCCATATGTAAACCATAATGTATACATTCGGATTATACCACATATATATAGATATATACTTACCCATGTCCTTGGATGATAAACACCCTTAATGTATATACTTTTATAGTTTCATTCTTACAGAAAACATTGATTGCCATAAATGGCAAGTGTTGAATATGTTGCTAGGCAGCATGGGATGAGATCATGAGAACCTACTAACCTAGAATACTGAAATATGTCAACCAGCTGCTGCGTCGATCATGGAGCAATTGTGGTACCCAACAACCCCTAGCTAACTTGGAGTATTACCAGAAGTAGAGGAGAGCATATACTTCCAACGGGAGAAAAATACAAACAAGATATACTAGCAGAGTGTATACAGTGCACGGATACGCATACATTACCGTGGCGCGGGTGCAGAGAACCCCGGTAGCTGATGATGCTGCACATTTGCACGTCGTATCTGCCTGTCCATTTCTGTCATCACCCGGCTTGGTCCCCCACCGCCCCTGCCCGCTTCTTATCTCCCACACAGGGCACCATTGCAGCTGCCCTGCCATCGGTTTACTTCTTCAACCTCCAGACTCCACACAAGAGCTCCCCCTCTCCCTTTTTCAACCTGCAAACTCCAAGAAGCGGTGCAAAGGGCTACACCGGTAGCTGGTCTCTTCTGCTTACTGCCCCTCCGTCTATTCACTTGTCAGTCGGCTCCTTCCGGGAGATGTGAGTACACTGCTCATTTGATCTAATTGTTAATGTTTTTGATCGATTCTTACTTAGCACAATGATGCTGATGCAAAAACTCGTCGTTGGTTGTAGGTCCGACGGCAACGAGTTCGCCGAGTTGCTATGGGAGAACGGCCAGGCGGTGGTGCACGGGCGGAGGAAGCACCCGCAGCCCGCCTTCCAGCCATTCGGCACCGGCAGCAGCGGAGTCCAAGAAAAGCATCCTGCTGGCGACAACATGATGGCGTTCACCAAGGCCAGCAGCGTCTTTGCCGCCATGGGCATGGCTCCATCACTCCATGACTTCTCTTCCGGCTTACACGCCAGCCACGAGAATGGGGACGATGACACCGTCCCATGGATCCATTACCCCATCATCGAGGACGATGATGACACCGCCCCTGCTCTCACGACGGCGGACTACTGCTCAGACTTCTTCTCGGAGCTCCAGGAGGCGGCAGCGGCCAACCTTGGCTCTCTGCCCCCTTCTAATCCCAACGCCACCAACAACAGAGGTAATCCGGTTGCAAGCAGCAGCAGAGTACCCTACAAGGAAATCCATGGCTTATCGGCGCCTAGCACCCGGACTTCCCAGCCACAACAGGCGCCAGATCTTGCTGCTGCCAAGCAGCCTCGGCCAAGCGGCAGCGCAGAGGGCGTCATGAACTTCTCACTCTTCTCTCGACCAGCAGCCCTGGCAAGGGCAACCCTGCAGAGCGTGCAGAGGCCACAAGGCACCGACAAGGTGTCCAACATCACCACAAGCAACCCCATGGAGTCCATGGTTTTCCAGACAAGCAGTGGGCAAAGGAGTGGCCCTGTGTTCGCTGATCAGAGGGCGATGTGGCCGCATCCAAAGGACGTGCGGTTGGCGTCGGCAGCTGCCCCGGCGGACGAGTTTGGTAACCTGCAAGAGATGATGCCTCGTGAAAAAGTTTGCAATAATAGGGTTGTGCACAAGGATGCGGCAAGAAAGGCACCAGAGGCCACGGTTGCGACTTCCTCGGTGTGCTCTGCCAACGGTGCTGCAAATGATGAACGCTGGCACCAGCAGAAGCGAAAGATCCAGGCAGAGTGTTCAGCTAGTCAAGATGAAGTAAGTAAACGATATGTGATGCACTATATGGGAATGTGAGCTGATATAACTTATAGTACTTATGGTGAAATTGAATATATTATAGTGCTTACTTATGGTGAAACTGAATATCTTTCAGGATCTTGACGATGAGTCCGGAGCATTGACAAGATCTGCCAGCAGAAGCATGAAACGCAGCCGCACCGCCGAGGTCCACAATTTGTCAGAAAGGGTAAGCAGGCCACACATCCTAGTTCGTTGATCACCTTATGTTTCATTCCTTCAATATCATCCTTCAATCATATTGATTGTATTGTAATGCAACAACCTTCAGAGGAGAAGAGACAGGATCAATGAAAAAATGCGCGCCCTCCAAGAGCTCATTCCCAACTGCAACAAGGTACAGGCTACAAATAAGCTATTATATTATCTTGCTTCCTTAGGAGTGTCTTACGTATTAAGGACATTTGGTAACAAATCAGGCATGTTATCTTGTGTAGATCGACAAGGCCTCAATGTTGGATGAAGCTATAGAGTACCTCAAAACTCTTCAGCTTCAAGTTCAGGTATACTGATATTAACTGACTCATGCCAAATGTAGCATGATTATGCAAGGTAAATGAGATGAACTGAAAATATATGGTAATCTTCACACAGATGATGTCCATGGGAACTGGGCTGTGCATTCCTCCTATGCTGCTACCACCAGCAATGCAACACTTGCAACTTTCTCAAATGGCTCACTTCCCTCATCTTGGCATGGGACTGGGGTACGGGATGGGTGTCTTCGACATGAACAGCACAGGATCGATGCCGATGTCACCCATGCCCGGTGCTCACTTTCCTTGCCAAATGATCCCAGGAGCAGCCCCACAAGGTATTGGCATCCCTGGTGTAAACGCCATGCAAATGTTTGGAGTCCCAGGGCAAGCAATCCCTTCGTCAGGGTCCACTGTACCACCGTTTACATCTTTGGCCGGTCTTCCTGTTAGGCCAAACCTAGCCCCTCAAGTCCCAGGAGCCATGCCTAACATGGTGCAGGAGCAACAAGGGATAGCGAATCAGCAGCAACAAAGTATGAACAAGGAAGCTAAATAGTGAGCAAACACAATGTGATCACATAGGCAGATCATTATTCAGGTAACAACTCACAATAGTTTCAAACAGATAGATGTGATTTCCTCAGTTCTTGTGTGAATCACTCATCTCCAATTTTATACATTATCGCAGGTTGAGAACCGGCATCCAATCAATTTTGGATGGTAGAGGCAAGGGTACCGTTACAATACAACAGGGAGAGGTGGAGCTGAAACATAGAGTGGCCTGGATGTGTAACATGAATTTCATGCTAAGCTTGAAAGAGATCATCTAAGTGCAATGTTCTCATCCCAATGAAGTAAACAGCTGATCAATTTCAAGTACCAATTAACAAGATCTAGACATGAAAAATAGCAAGTTGTTCAGTGAGAACTTACCAAGTATCCTAATCCGCGAAGCATATGTCTCATGTATCAATCAGCCAAGATGCTCCCAAAATTTTGTGCAAATGTAGTTGGTAGATGCTACCAGGTTATGAACTGTAATTCTTGATAGCCAGTACAGTTTCCCTCGAGTAGTCTTTCTTTGTTTCTCTGGAGCCTTCTTGGATCGATGTATATTACTTCCCCTTTGTTGTATTATCAGATGCACGGCAAAACTGTTTCCCCTTTGTTGTATTATCAGATGCATGGCAAAACTGTTTTACTTTTACTCGTCATGTCTGCTGGGGCCACTGGGTTTCCATGGGATTTACTTGCCCCTGCTGTAACTATATAGTGACTAACATGATCCCGAGTTGTTTAGGCTCGTGAGTCAGTCAGGTTCAGTCAGATTATTAGCAGCATAAGGAGCACACATCCGAGAACTTTATTCTGCCAATATGAACTTGGACTCAAATGATCACTACCCCGGAAGCTGTAGCGATAGCAAATCTTTAGTTGAGTATCACTGGAACAACAGGGAACTGTTTTGAAGCAATTAATCAATGTACAAATAGGTAAGCATATTTATCACAAAAGATGTTACAGTCAGTACACTGTTCGCCTAAGAATTACCCTGTATACTAGCTTCCAACAAGATATAACTAGTACGCTGTTCGATGGGATATTCTTTATTTAGAAAATATGTTGTTCGGTTATAAGGAATCATGCTACTCGAGGACATGCAAAAGGCAATCATAATTCGTGAGAATATTTTACCTGCGATTGGTTATACGTTTGCATCAACATGCTGACTTGAGCTTTCAGCTTAGTTTGTTAGTCAACAGGACACAATCATTAAATTGTTAGTGACAATGTTATTTTATAGTACACCTAAGCAGTATTATAATAGGTTAAGCCAGCCAACATGTAGCCCGGTATAGTGCAGGAACGGAAAAATGGGACGAAATTTTATCTGACATGCTGCTCACGAATCGACAGTCTTAAAGTATAGTACAATCTTTGGACGCAACGAGCAGCCCTCAATCTCGTTGTACAGCCAGATTGAGAGGATACTGGTTCATTTGGCATGAAATTTCAAATTATCTGTTTCTATTGCCCAATAACATCATTGTACAGTATCCTCTGTAAGATGATAAGCCAGCTGTGGCATCTAGCATTATTGTATATCACTTGATGGAGGAACAGGATTGCTTTTTCATCCTATTCTATTCCTGATATGACGTAACGCTAAGACTGGCGTGGACAGGCATCTGATAGATTCATGCATCTATGCATGTGGAGCAAGCACAAGCAAAGCACCTTCCAATAATTCAAGCGTTATCGTGATTTTCAGGCCTATGTGTAGTGTCATAAGTTTTCAGGCCTATCTTCAGATCGTCCATTCATGGGCGTTGCTACACCCAAAACGAGAAATGCTTTGCATTGCGAGGCTATTCACTTTTGCCGGCTTATCTTACGTTTATCTTTTCTTTGCCTCCTCTCCTTTCAATGATCTACTCCCTCCGTTCCAATATATAAGACGTTTTAGCTCTTTAATTAGGTGCATACTAAAATGAGTGTGCATACACACTAAAATATGTCTACATACAGAATGTGGACAAATGCTAAAACATCTTATATTTAGGAACAGAGAGAGTACATTTTACTTGTTGTGAATGGTACAGTTACCTCTCCATATCAAGGAAATTTAAATCTCCGTCAACAACTACATAACTAAGGTATAGGAAGTCACAGACAACGATATCTCAGAAAGCTACTCACAAATTCATATATTCGATGGGCTGAAGTGGGTCCAACCATCAAAATGGCCCGTGAAAACATTTCATGTGGTGTGGTGCACATCATAAGCGAACTCTGTTGTCTTCATTCTAGATATTCTTCAAGAACGCCGATGGGCTCAACTATCACAATCAAATTTACACAGTTAATTGAATTGATATACTGGAAGATGCTTTTGTTGAAGTGTATATGTGGATTGTACTAGCCCTTTCCATCAGTTGGTTGCGTTAGCTAGTGCACGAGACATTAGCATCAGAGCCAGACCAAGTCCTGGTTTTCACGATATATTTAAAAACTCTTTGTCCATGTATTGGCCTCTCGAGACATATTGGCTAATGCATGAAACATGACAACTTTAAGCTCAAACTGAGCCAAGGGCCACAGCAGGGAAAGTCCCCATTTTATCTTTATAGAATTCCTTAATTATTGTTAGTCAACTTTAGCAGTTAAATCTCTTAGAGTTATTTCTTGATTCTCAAATCTTTAGCAGTTATGTGCCGTCGGTGGCATCGCATCGGTCACCGGGTAGCACTCGTTCACTGTGGTTGTGATGGGTAGACATTGCTCCGAGGCGTCGGGGACCGACATCACGGTGATGAGGGAGACCAAAATGAACCGAGGGTCGCGTCGGCAACTTTCGTAAACGAGGCGAACCCCTTCAACTCTCGGGAAAGATGAATGTGGCCACGAACGTCGGCAGGATACAGCCCGAACTTCGTCAATGGCACTGGTAGCGACGGCATGCTCAGGGAAGAGAAGGCAGGGACCCCTCGCTCAGCTGCTTGCTGCAGAGGATGCGGCCGGAACCCAACTTCTCGCCATGGTAACCTGGAGATCCGGCTCGATGGCGGCGCTCTCCGGCGTCGGGGAAGACGAAGGCGGTGCCGCTGAAGCGCAGCACCACAGCGACCGTCGAAGGCACAAGCGAGCCGAGGGAGGACATGCAAAGCTTGAGGACACACACGAAACGACGGATGGGTCACGACGGCGTCGGTCGGGGCTGCATGTCACCATGCAGAGCAGCTGCACCATCCTATACCTTGGAGTTCTCGCCATGGTAACCTGGAGATCCGGCTCGATGGCGGCGCTCTCCGGCGTCGGGGAAGACGAAGGCGGTGCCGCTGAAGCGCAGCACCACAGCGACCGTCGAAGGCACAAGCGAGCCGAGGGAGGACATGCAAAGCTTGAGGACACACACGAAACGACGGATGGGTCACGACGGCGTCGGTCGGGGCTGCATGTCACCATGCAGAGCAGCTGCACCATCCTATACCTTGGAGCGTCGGCGAGGCAAGATTTTGTCACGGATCAACGCAGCGCGACGGCGCAGACCTGGTGGTGCGGTGAGGAGGAGAAACACTAGGGAGAGGGAGAGAATGGAGAAGAGAAGCATGTAAATAATGTCGGGCTCGGTATGCATGTCACCTGTTTGATGAAATGCCTCACAAATTTTTACCCATAGGGACGAACAGATAAGAAGAAACAAAAATGTAGGGTGTATTTACAAAAAAACAGCTAGTCACGTCAGCATCTTAATAGCCACCGTGACGAATTGACGATTGCTACATTTCCACAACTTGGTGACCTATTTACTACATTTTTTTTAGTACGTTACCAGTGTGCTCATGCGGGGCAACATCATAAACCACAAGCATGTTTAACTCAAGCAAAATTTACACCAAGATTGAATGATTTAGTATGCTACAAATCCACACAAGTACATCATTGCACAAATGTATTGTACAAAAATGAAATGAGCAATAGCATTCATAAAAACTGCCAAATACATCCTAAGTTTAAAACCGTCCGTAGTTACCATTCCTAGTCTCATGATGTGTACCCGTTTGGGCCCGCTTGGATTGGCAGTAGCAAATTACAGAGCAGAATTTTCCACCCGCCCCGCACCGGATTTTCAGCGTGGCCTGCGGCGGTCCGTAAAATTTCCCCTCTGTATTAGCTAAAAAACGCTGACCAACGGGGCCTTGGTCAGATCAGTCACGACTGGGGTACACCGCATGCCACTAAGATGGGGCAGGTCATTGATGGTCCGGGTGTACCGGTGTGGTGCACAGTAGAAGCATGTGGGTGTGAAACGGTTTAGGCATTACGGTGGGTTTCCGGAACTACGTGGGTGCTCAAACATTTCTGCAAAACTTATATAGTTCGATTTGGATAATTGGATATCTGAATCCAAACATGTCAATATGTCATGTCAGATGCACATTATGAACTCCGGTATATCACATTTAAAAACGCTGAACCAATCGGGGCCTTAGTCAGATCAGTCACATTTTACTAGGGCTCTTGCTTTGACTTCAATTAACAGAACTGTTTAAAATGAATGATATAGTTGTAGTTCAATAGAAATAGATCATCAGAATCACTTCAGCGTGATCTTTTTCACGTTTTGTCTCTTTTTGTGATATTTAAAAACTATGCATCAAGCTATGTTCTCTCCAAGTGTGTTCGGCATGTCAAACGCTAAATCCATCTAGGTGTTGAGATATGCATCAAACTACGTATAACACGAGCAGAAGTTTACCCCTGACAATCGAGCATAATCAAACAGTCAGGCAATTGGTAGAATGTGTCAACGTAGAAATAATTCTATTTCTAAACTGTGTTGAAACCCTGCAACAACCTTATGATAGGAAGGGTTTTAGCACATGGAGTTAATGTGGTATTTGGTTAATAGCACTACATGGAGTTTTGTAGCCAACTAACTTGATTAGCAAGAGAAGTATGGACCATAGTTGCCATGTTCCCGGAACGATCGGGTCGAGGGACTGGAACGAGGTTCGAGAATCGCTGTTGGTAAAAAGTAGGGAACGACTGGGGTATACATCTTTCAAACGACTGGTTCGATACCTGGAACGCGACCCGAACAGTTTGGGGACGATGAACCCGGAACGATACCGCGAGTCAAGGAAAATCTCTATTTCCTTGTAGCCAGTGCGGACCTACTCTATGCTCTTTCTATTTTTGCGTGGGCGATATTATGGCTTTACATACTTTGTTCGTTCTATATGGGCCTTGGTTCCTTGCAAGGCCTAGGTAAGCAGCACAGCTCGTCTACGGCGGGCCGCGTACATCACGGACGCCCTGTTAGTCCCCAGACTCGTGATGAGTCAAGATTCACGTTCCATAGTTTCTCGGATCGCGTTCCGGCCACCGAATCTGGTCGTTCCGCACCTCGACCCCGTCCCTCGATTCGGGACGATGAACCCGGGACAGGGAACGCGCCATCGTTCCCCGTTCTCGGCTACTATGGTATGGACCAGCATCATTCCTTCCATGACTACTTATTTTTTACTAATCTTCCACTCATCAATCATTATAAAAAAGGAAATCATGAGTCAGTTTCAGGGCATATGTTCATGTTCTGTGACAAACAGACTATTAGCACTGGCATCGTATGAAAACAATAATTGCACAGAAAAATAGTTCTATCAAATCTTAATAGAAGAATACTTAAGTCCAACATACTCACCAGTCGAAATAGTTTCTTCAGTATCTCTGCGATTAAGTGTTGATGGCCTTTCCCATGAGGAGCAAGACTCATCCTCAAAATGTCTGCATCATGAAGAGATAACTGTTCTCTGACCAATCAAATGCCTTGTTGGACTTCAAATCCATACATGTTTCTCTCTCACCCTTCAAGAAGTAACAATGATGGAAGATCTGGCAATTAAAGAAAATTCTTATGATGTTATAAGAAGTGACATTATTTAAAAATGAGTTTGAACCTGTCACATCATAAAGAAAAATAATAAAAGATCTACCAAAGCTCAAACACCATCTACACGACCCCATAAAGTTAATAGCACTCGTATTAGTTATCAGGAAAATATCTTTGATGAAACTACCACTTATCATAAGGATATTGCCTGAAGGCATACAACACATAATGATGGGCAAAAGGATCTCACTAAATCGCTAATTGTCACATTCAACAAGTGAAAAAAGGAGCATCTAAATGGCCCCAAGTTTAATCTTTGACATGTGATTGCTAAGTGATTCAGCCATTTCATCAGGTGAATCCTGAGTTGCATCTATAACTTGTTCTGGTTCCACAACATGCACATGAGGAATCTTATCCTGCAATTCTGCTTCGAGGTTTCTGAATTCTTCTTCTATATCTTCTTCACCAGCCAATGACTGCAGTGGTACTGACTCTGCATAAAAACTGGATCAGAATCTTATATACGAACACAACCCTACTTATAAAACATCCATTAATCCATTACAAATTTAAGATAAAAATTATGTTGCTTCTGTTGCCCAAAAGGACCACGTGTAGAGCATGCAGAAGCTAAACCTAGATAAAAATAATCATAAAAATAATCCTATGCATGATTTTACAGTAGAAACAAGATTATGATAGTGCTTTCATCTCTGACGGTGAGTAGCCACGGAGCTATCGGACATACATACGCCTCTGGGGTGTGTGCGTGGACAGGCCAAGCCAACTAACCAGTGTGTGAGCCTCCCAAGACCTGCACCCTGTCGTGCAAAGGCAAGCACTCAGAGGGGATACGGATGGACACGCTAAATACGGTATCTGATCGTAACACGAAGATATTTTCCGGTTGAAAACGGATCATATTGTATTGTACTGAAGATCACAGAGATTTGGAGCTAAAGAAGATGCCTCTATATAAAGGAGCTGAAGACCCTCACTGAAGATTGATCCCACCCCGCCCCAGAACCTTGCCAGGCCGCCACTCTCAATTCTCAAAACATAGCTTTGTAGATCCAATCTAGCTTGTACTCAGTAATCCTCGTATCGATATACACACATAAGAAGTGTCACTATGACCCACCACGGGGCGCTAAACCTAGGTAAAACACCGTGTCGTTGTTGTCTCTGACGAGATCCACTCAGGCTCCTACCCCCACCTCTAGTGTCTTCACGACTTCCTTTACGATCATAAGATCGGCGGTAACTTAATCATCGGCAGTCTCTGAAGGCTAAAACTGAGTGCCCGTGGAAATCAATATGTGACATATCGTCAGATGGTCAGATGAAAACACAAAGTTCCAAACTAGGTTTTGAAGTCATTCACATGGGTTGCGCTTGCTGCAAACTTATCGTCTAGTTGGGGTTGGGTTGGCCTGGCTATGTTAGATTTGGGACTTGGACTGGATCAAGTTTGGACTAGGTCGAGCTTAATTGGTCAGACCTATGCACAAACTGTATATTACTCATGTACAAAAAACAGAAATACAAAAAACACTACCAGATATCTGCAAGATAAACTTCCTCGACTGCAAGCTGGAATTTCCAAGTTGGAACCTTACCTAAGGCAGCATCAATTTCTCTTTGTGATGCAACAAGTTCGTCGACTTCCTTAAGGTGGGTGTTAACGTCCTCCATGCTGGCATTATGCTCCTTCATCGCCTTAATACCAATTTGGATTGCCTCATAAACCTAATTGAAGATAACAATATGTAAAGAGTTAATTATTTATATAAAATCTTCATTATTTGTAATATGTCTATCTGTGACTGAGCATTACCCTTTTTGTAATGTTACTATACCTGTTTGGTTGACTCAGCACTAGCAATCAGGCTTATAACTTCTTCAACCCTCTCTAATAATGGTGTGCATCTGTTCCTGCTTTCTGAGAACAATTTAGACTGCCTCACGTATTGAGAAGCTGCATTTTTGTTTCCGGCTTTGAAGGACATCAACGCCCTTCTCCTTGAACTGAAAAAAATATGGGTATGTATAACAAACTCGAGTGTTATTGTCAAGTAACTCCATCAAAATAAAGAAAGAGAAGCTTCAAAATAAAAACATGGTTATGGATTTGATGTTTAATTGGACTTCTCAAGTTCTTGATTAATTCTAGACCTCTCTAATGCTGAATTGTCAACAATAACTGTAGTTACGGCATTATTTTCAACTGGACAAGCAATTCATCTAGCACCAAAAACAAGAATATAACACCATAAAGTGGAATGGATGGTGTCTAGAAGCTAGTCTCTTAAATCACAAACAAAACATGCAGAAGATAAGAAACAATGCAGCAAGTGACAGAAAATTCGACATCTGAAAATAGGTTGATCATGTTTGTCAACTAGCAACATTTAATTCTGCAAAGTAAGGGTTATAGCATGTTTGTCAAGAAAACCTTGATGGCTATGCATGATGGTGTTGGTACAAATATCTAAAATACATATGTGTAAAACTACCTTACAATAGCAACTGTTAAAATGAGTCGGCCTGGGTCTCTGCAATCTACAAAGGCGTTCCGCTATTAAACATAAGATTTGCATACAAATTGTAGATAGCAAATGAACAAGTATACTTTGTCTAAGATATAAAAATGGTTTACAAGTACACTAACATTTCCCACCGGCGATCAAGCACATCAAGCTGCTGCTGCAATTTCTCTTCTGCCCAAATTAAGTGCAATATATCACAGTCAAGCTTTGAAACTGCAGGAGCTTGAGTAGACACAAGTGGCAACTTCACACCCTGAATATAGCCACCCAATTTAGGTAAAAACAACACGGTAGGGAAATTGCTGCAACAAAATCACAGAAAATGGACAACAAAAATCATGGACCTCAACGGGGTTTGCCTTCCTGACCACAAGATAGCGTGCTTTCCCACGTTGGGTCAAGTAACATAACGCTGCATGAGCATCCTCCCGTCCGTCAAAGAAGCTGTTGAATTTGCTAAGAGTAACAACACAATTCGACGTCCAATGGGAACCACTCAGCTGCGAAGCAATGTCCTCAAACCGTTCCTGCAATTGGCTAGCAGGGCATGAATAAGCATATTCCCAGCACTATAACAGCAGAGTTCGAGAACAAACCAAAAAAATTGCATACCTCGACCAAAGATGTAAACACCAGGATGTCCTCCTGCGCAATCGGACGCTTTGAGATGGCCATCTGGTTCACCCTCGAGAGGAGCTGATACAAGCTCCCTGCGGTTGGGTCAATTAGCTCGGATTTCAGCAGGATTTCCCCATCGGCACGCATCTCCTCCTGAAAATGTCCGGTTCTTATTTTGGTCACTGCGATAACACTAATGTAGTGTGCTTGTTGCGGAAACTGACCAGAACTTGCGGCCAGCAGAGCGGCGTGATGCCTCCGGGGCGGGAGAACCAAATGCTCGTCACCTGCCGTCATGGTGTCTGTCAGAAGAGAAAGCAAACGAACCCTCGCAGGCAGGTGAGGTGGAGGTCACTTACGAGGTGGGCTGGGGCAGAGCAGAGGCGGAGGCGGCGGGCAGTTTGAGTATTGGTTTGGGGATTCACGGTGGTGTGCTGCACCACCTCAGGATCTCTTTATATATACATAAGACAGGGTTACATGAGGTCTAATACAACTCGGTATCGTATACCGATTCTACCTCTACTACAGATTCTCAACACTCCCCCTCAATCTAAACTATTACATACAAGATTTAGATTGGACTTGAATCGGTCTAACATTTGCCGTGTGGCTGGTTTTGTAAACACGTCAGCCAACTGATCACCAGAAGAGATAAACCGAACCTCAAGTGCACCTGTAGCGACACGCTCTCGAACGAAGTGGAAATCAATCTCAATGTGCTTAGTTCGAGCATAAAAGACTGGATTCGCCGTCAGATAAGTTGCCCCAAGATTATCACACCATAAAATGGGTGTACGACTGCTGAGTGACACCAAGTTCCTTGAGTAAAGAATCTACCCAGATTGCTTCAGCAACACCATTTGCCAAAGCCTTATATTCAGCTTCGGTACTCGACCTCGAGACTGTGGGTTGCTTCTTTGAACTCCACGAGATTAGGTTTGGTCCAACAAACACAGCAAACCCACTTGTAGAACGCCTATCATCCACATCACCTGCCCAGTCTGCATCTGTAAAAATACTGACTCCAACGGAGGAAGACTTGCGAATATGCAAACCAGTCTGTAGTGTCCCCTTGACATACCGCAGAATGCGCTTAACTGACTCCCAATGAATGTCAGTCGGCTGGGATAGAAATTGACACACCTTGTTTACCGCAAAAGAGATGTCCGAACGAGTAAGCGTCAAATACTGCAGTGCGCCGACAACACTACGATACCGGAATGAATCATCAGCACCAAGCGGCGTACCTATTTCACGAGACAACTTCTCAGAGGTGTCAAGCGGTGTGGAGGTGGAATTACAATTCTCCATGTTGACTCGATGAAGAAGATCAAGCGCATATTTCCGTTGAGTCAACGTCATACCCCCTGAATTGTAAGAGGCCTCCAATCCAAGGAAGTAGTCCAACCTACCCAAATCCTTAATAGGAAAACTATCCGAGAGAGAACGCACCAGACCATCAACAGCCTCCGGAGTAGAGCCAGCAATGACAATATCATCAACATACACCAACATGTAATGTGAACCCCGTCACGAGAAAATATAAACAGGGACGTATCAGCCTTGGACGAGACAAAACCAAGCTGATGAAGAAGCTGACTCAAACGATCATACCATGCACGGGGTGACTGCTTCAGACCATAGATAGACCGCTGAAGCTTGCAGACATGAGAAGGGAAACGAGCATCCTCAAAGCCTGGCGGTTGCTGCATATAGACATCTTCGGTGAGAAAACCATGAAGGAATGCATTACTGACATCAACCTGTCGAAGTTTCCACCCGCGAGACACTGCAAGTGAGAGCACTAGACGAACGGTAGCAGGCTTCACAACTGGGCTGAACGTGTCACCATAATCAATCCCATGTTGTTGAGTAAATCCACGTGCAACTAGCCGGGCTTTGTGCTTATCAATGGACCCATCTGGACGATGTTTGGTCTTGAAAATCCATTTGCTACCAACAATGTTGACGCCAGGAGGACGAGGAACCAAGACCCAAGTGTTGGTCTGACGGAGAGCCGCAAATTCATCAGACATGGCTGCATGCCATGCCGGTTCTTGCAAGGCTTCTCGATGAGATTGCGGAGCAGCAAAGAATCCTCGACGTCGTGGGTCATACTTGACTGTACCGTCTTTGTACTCTTTTTCCTTTCGCGTGTTATCACGTAACCGCGTCACCATCGTATGTGTCGGCGCAGCTGGTGCGTCAGGAGGAGATGGAGCAACCGGAGGTGTCGCGACTGGCAATGAGCCAGTAGCAGGCGACACGGGCTGCTCCTGGGAAGAGGCCTCCTGAAGAGACGTGACTATTGGCCCATGTGCCAGCACAGGAGAGGCTGTATGCACGTCACCTGCATGCACGTCCCTGCATGCAGTGGAGAGGCTGTATGCATGTCACCTGCATGCACGTCGCCTGCATGCAGTCGATCGGGCGATCGACATGCACGTCGATCGGACGCCTGGGAGCAGCGTCGTCCTGCTGCTCGATGATGATTGATGGTGCCTGAAACGACGAAACATTGCCTGGTATAGACAGGTCAGTAGACAAGTAGGACATGTCATATTTGCGTATAGGCTCACTGGTAACCAGTTCATCGTTTGGAAAAGTGATGGAATCTGCAAGACTGGATACGTCAACTGTCACACCGGGAGTGGAGAACGGAAACACGGTCTCGTCAAAAACAACGTCACGAGATATGTAAATACGTCCCGTGGAGCGATCCAAGCACTTATACCCCTTATGCATCGAACTATAGCCTAGAAAAACGCAAACCTTAGAGCGGAACTCAAGCTTATGAGAGTTATATTTGCGAAGGCTAGGCCAACAAGCGCACCCAAAGATACGAAGGAAGGAGTAATTTGGCTGGACATGGAGAAGGCGATAAAGAGGTGTTTCCTTGTTGATAACAGGGTAGGCATACGGTTAATGAGATAGCATGCGGTGAGAAAAGCCTCATCCCAATAGTGAAGGGGAAGGCTAGAGTGAGCTAGGAGGGCGAGCCCCGTTTCTACCAAGTGCCGGTGTTTACGCTCGGCAATACCGTTCTGTTGAGAAGTATGCGGGCATGACACACATGAGACACGCCCGTGCGCTGAAAATAGCGGGCCAATTTTTGGTATTCACCACCTCCATCAGACTGAACAGCCTTGATCTTAGCGTTCAGGAGGCGCTCAACATGAGCCTGGAAGGCATAGAAAACTTGCTCAACATCAGACTTATGTTTAAGAAGATAAATCCAACAGAAACGAGAGTAGTCATCCACAAAACTAACATAATACTTGTACCCCCCAGAAGAAGTACGAGCAGGACCCCAAACATCAGAGTGAACGAGCTCAAGAGGCATGGTAGTGACACGAGAAGAAGCAGAATATGGTAATTGATGACTTTTAGCACATTGACATGCATCACACACTAAAGATAGATTGTCTGACGAAGAACACGGAAGCTCATTTGTTTTAACAATAGAGTGCACTACATTATGAGAGGGATGACCAAGACGCTGATGCCACTGCGTAGGCGTGACTTTGACACTAGCGGAGGCATGGAGAGACGACGTCGACGCCTTGCAGAAAGGCACGGGGTAGAGTCCATCTTGACTCCTACCGTGAAGAATTACCCTCTTCGTGACTTTGTCCTTAACACAGAAAAAATGACGGTGAAATTCAACAAACACGTCATTATCAGAAACGAGACGGTAGACGGAAAGAAGATTTTGACGAATATTTGGAACATGAAGAATATCTTGCAAACGAAGGGATGAACCGGTTAAATTCGAATGGCCAATATGCGAAATAGACAAACCTGTTCCATTGGCCACCTGCACCTGATCCTTCCCATTGTACCGCTCGTGGACTTGAAGTCGTTCTAGATCACTCGTGAAGTGATCTGTGGCCCCCGTGTCCATGATCCAGGGGTTGTGGTCGTTGGTGTTGGTGGAGGCAGAATTACCGGAACGCTGGTACTCTTGATTGAAACGGTTGCGACAGTTTGTCGCCTCGTGTCCCCAATTGCCGCAAATCTGGCAACGAGGTCTCCAGCGCCGTCCACCATTGCGGCCATTGCCGCCACCGCCACCATTGCGGTTTCCACCACCACCATTGCCACCATTACGGCCGTTGCCGGCGTAACCTCCGTTGGGACGGCCTTGCCCCTGCTGACCGCTGGGACGGTTTCCTCCCTGATAGGGGACGCCCCCACTTTGATAGGCAGGGCTGTACTCCGGTGGACGTGACCGGGGAGCGTTGCCGTAGGAGCCAGGACGCGACGCGGCGTTGGCCGGGGAAGCCCACCCCTCGGCCTGAGCCTGCTGTGCCTGCAGGGCTTCGAACGACAGTATATGCGCGTAGAAGTCGGCGTATGGCACCGACTTGTTGCCGACGGTGAGGGAGGCGGCGATGGAGTTGAATGCCGACCCGAGCCCGGTGATGATGTAGTCGACGAGCTCATCGTCGGAGATGGGCGCTCCGGCGGCCGCCATGGCATCGCTCAACGCCTTCATCTTGTGCATGTAGACTGCTGCGGGCAAGTCTTCCTTCCGCAGCGACTGGAGCTGACGGCGAAAGTGTCGCACATTCGCGCGGCTCTGCGCGCCAAACATGGAGTGGACGGCTGCCCATACTTCCGCCGCCGTCTTGCAGCCGATCAGCTGGGCTGCGATGTCGGGGTCCATTGCTCCGAGGAGGAGGCCAATGACCCTTTGATCCTGGATCCACCAGCTATGATACGCTGGATTAGGTACAGTCACGGCTTTGTCGCCAGTTCCTTCCGTCAACATCTTCTCCGGTGCAACCATGGATCCGTCGAGATAGATGTGGAGGTTGGCGCTTTCGGCAGCGCTAGGCCTCTCCATAGGGTGAAGTTGTTGTTGTCCAGGCGCACGGGGATGTTGGGTACGGCCACGACGCCGGCGGGAAACGATGCTCCGAAGGCGATCATGGAGCCTGCAGCTTCGGAGGTCTGAAGCGCGGACGATGTCATCGCGGCGGCTCTTAGCGTTTGGAGCGGCGGCGGCTAAAGGGCTCTGATCGCTAGCTGGAGCCGAACTATGCACAGCCCAAGCGTAAAGATGCTCTTGATTGATCGCTAGGCGGAAGAACTGGTCAGCTTGCGATCGAGTTTGAAAGCAGCGGCGGCGGATATGTACTCGCCGGCTCTGATACCAAGTTTGAGTATTGGTTTGGGGATTCACGGTGGTGTGCTGCACCACCTCAGAATCTCTTTATATATACATAAGACAGGGTTACATGAGGTCTAATACAACTCGGTATCGTATACCGATTCTACCTCTACTACCGATTCTCAACACGGGCTACGCGGAGGATGAGGTCCTTCCAGAAGAGGAGCGTGGGCACGGGCCAGTCGCGGCGCTATCCCGTGAAGGCCTTGAACCTGGCGCGGAGGTCGGCGCCGTCGGGATCGTCCCACCAGCCAGCACCCACCTCCGCGCGGACCGCCGCCTCCCATCCTTCTCCCCCGTCGCCCTCGCCGGAGGCCATAAACAAACGCCCGCGCCCCGGCGGTACGCGCACGAGACGACGCTTCGCCCGCCGGTAAGCGGAACGAACTGCAAACGAGGTCGGAAGGGAGGAAGGAGAACAAGAAACGACGGCGCCGCGACGACCAATTCGCGGCGAGAAAATACGGCCCACTAATCATCGAGCAGGCTACCAAGCCCAGGTTGGCACCCTAGCCGAAGAAAAAGGCTTTGGGCACCACTATTAGAGCAAACATATTTGTTCTTTAGAAACAGCTGCTTGAGCACGAGCAGCAGCATTTGCACTTCTCACAAACCTCCACGTATACTAGATAGAACATACAGATAAGAAAAACATAAGGATAAACAAAACGGTTTGACTTGTCAAATTTGTTTGGTGCTCGATACTGGGATAATCTTGATTGTTGATTGGCAATTTAACGCTACTAGTTGCCATATACGTGCAACGCACGTTTTCTGGATTAAAGTGGTGATTTACAAATAGGAATGCATATACCAAGATTTGCATGGATTACTTGGTTTCTCGATGCAAATTATGAAGGCATGCTTCTTGGGAAAATTATCAACACAAAATATGTCATATTCTTGATGTCACACTCGTATAGTCAGCACAATCTTCAGCGGTGACACTGTATCAGCCATCATCGTCCGCATGTAGAGGGGAAAACGCACACAGCCAGCCAGCGTACATGAAGGTTGTCGCCATCCTCATCGTTCTTATTGTGGAATACGCCCTTACCCTCGTGGGATTTACATTGGCGTTGGCAGAGGCTACACTTGCATTCCAGCAAGTTATCTAGGACATTTATATTCTCTCATATATTTTAATAAAATTTTATAACCCATATTATTTAGTAATATTTATAACCACCATTATGATCATGTCATGTTAAACTCCAACTTACTATATGATCATGTAAAGTTCAGGTCAAATGATTATCTAAAGTTCAGATAAATATATAGCTATTATAATATATAAATTCAGATAACTGAAAGAATTCTGTAGCAATTACACACATCGTGAGATTCTTCTGTTGTGCAACAAGTAGAAAATTCTAACCTGATTTAGAGATGATTCATACTACAAGTACAAGCACGACTACTTTTTTCTTCTAAATCCACTGATCCACCTTCATAGCACAAAGAAAAATTCTTTCGGTCTTCCATCCGAGCAATCAATCATGTTCAAGCACTACACAAGCAGTATTATGTTTCCTGAAACATCAGTATTGTGTACATTACCCGTAAAAAAAAATCAGTACTGCGTCAGAACTTGTGGCTTGGTTGCGGCGACCTGGAGATAGGCGTATGAATTCAGCTGGGATGGGATCCTCTCCTGTATGGGCTGAGCCTGAGATCCTACTCTCGATTCCAACGGACCCAACCACCGCCGCACTTCCGGCTCTGCCGCTCCAGCCCGGACTGCCGCCGCCCTGACAGCTTCCGGCCGCCGCCGGTCCTGCCCCGGACTGCCGCCTCCCCGACAGCTTCCGGCGCCGCCGCTCCTGCCGTGGACTGCCGTCGCCCCTGCCTAGACCTTCCACCGCACCGCTCCATCTCTCGGCAATCAATCGGAGCCAAAAATCGATTCAGAGCGCGGCGGCTGTTGTGCTGCTGCTGGTGATGACGTGATGTGCCTCTGCGCCATCGGCGTCTTCTAGGGCGAGGTTCAGCGGGCCGTGCCGGAGCCGCAACGTGGCCGTAGACATCGCGGGCACGGTGCTCGTGGCCCGCCGTACGCCGGCGTGTAGCTCTGGGGCTAGGAGATGCGGCGCGCACGGCCGACCTCGTCCGTGCCCGACGCGCGGCTGGCCTCGCGAGACGCCACGGACATCGCGTACGCAAGCACGGCCGTGGACCGGTACAGCTGAACAAAGGAAAACGAAACGGTGGCACGGTGGCAGTTTGGTTGTATTATGTGGTTTGGTGGGAGGGCAAAACGGTCTAAAACGGACAATGTTGAGTTGTCAAACATTGGGACGATCTGGGCCGTTTGATCGGATATTGAACGGTCCAGATTTACAGATTTAAAGTATCCCAACAAGTTAAGTTTGTTCTTTTAATAGTAGTACTAGTAGAAGAGCACGTGCCATGCACGTCTAATACATCTTTATAATATTTTTGAGATAGATGTCATATAGCAAGTTCTTTTATCATCAGATTTCTTAAGAAATTTCTCAAAAAATATTTGTACAATATGCTGAAACAAATAATTCTAAAAAGTTGTTTTGGTTAAGTTTGAGCAGCTAGCCAATAAAGTTATCATCGGTTTTTTTTCATATATGATAAAGTTCGATCCACAGTTGATGTTGTGCTGGTTAGTAATCTAGTTTCGCCAGTAAAATTCAGACATCTGGGGGTGTTGTTGTTACTGTGACCAACTGAATTTCGAAGGAATCAGAATACTGGCACAAGTATATGGGCAATGTGCACTGAAGATTCTTGTTTCTTTTGTCATGGAATAGCCATCGAAGATTTCGGCTCCAGTTACAGTGCTCCTGCTGCTATCAATCAATGTTCAGTGGAACATCCGTGTCTGTATATTACAAATCCTAGAAAAAAAATGTAGAGCAATCGAGTAGACGTGTAGCACCTAGCTGATCATCCTGCCGCAGAGGGCATCATCGTCCATCTTCTACTTGCCCATGCAGACCAACGAATCAAGAGGGCGCAGTTAAACACAGGTATTGTTCGATCGTTCGTCTGATCAGTAGCGCTTAATCCTGAAGAATTCACACCGAGAGAAAGCTTAATCGACCGGAGCACGAAAGGCGTAGGAGCCTACATGCCTGCCTAGGAGGTGGGATCGGATCCGACGGAGAGCTGCTCCTGCTCCTGGAGGCGGGCGCGGGTCTCGTGGACCCGCTTGTGCCGGCGGCGCTTGCTGTAGGTCTCCTCGAGGCGGCGCGCGCCCTTGCCGCCGCGGACTCTCTCCGTCGCAGCTCAGCCGCCACCCACCACGCCGGCCGGGCCACGTCCCCACTGCCTCCCCTCGCACCTCCTCCTCTGCCGGGTGCCCAGGTCTCCTCCACGGAACCACCAGGAGCTCGCCGACCCCTACCGCGTCGCAGGTATGGGACTCACAGCTGGCCTTGGGCAGGTACAGGGGGACGCTCTGCGAGCGGCTCCCGCAGTTGCCGCCAGCGACGACATGGAGGCCGGCCGGCCACCTTCGCCTTGAGCCTTCGCGTAGCTAGCACTGACCAGAGTTCATGGACGGGGAGTCCTTGCGAGACGGGAGCCGCACCTGAAGAGCCCTCGACCTCACAGGCGCGATGGACTGCCTCCACTCGGATCGGGACCTGCAGCTCCGGCTCATCCTCTCAGCGCCAACATCATGGCCACCGTTATGCTAAACCACCTCGGCGGCACCTCGGATTGGAACGTTTTAATAGGTCCGGACGTTAGGAGAACAAAAGAAACGAAAAGGTACGGTGGCAATTTGGTTGTATTATGTGGTTTGGTGGGAGGGCAAAACGGTCCAAAATGGACAATGTTGAGTTGTCAAACATTGGGACGATCTGGGCCGTTTGATCGAATATTGAACGGTCCAGATTTAAAGTATCCCAACAAGTTAAGTTTGCTCTTTTAATAGTAGTATAGATATATACATTAATTTAGCCCAACATATTTGCTCTTTTAATACTAGTACAGATAAGCTACCTTCTCTCATAAGCCATCTAGCTTATTAATTGTGCCTTCTAAGACCGTTATCTCATAAAACTGATGTAGAAGCCGCAAATAATTCAACTAATGTATAGAATAAGCTGGGGAGGGGCAGCTTATGAAATGATTCAGCAAAAGAACTGGGCCTTAATCCTCATGAACATCATTTTCTGGCATCGTTGTGAACTTACGATTACGCTTTGCTCCTCCTTTCGACTGGGCTACCGTTGGGGCCGACTGCTCTCGGCATGACGCGGCTTACCGACCAGACGTCTGCGATGGATGTGGACCATGGCGCGGGTGTAGGTCGCCCATTGTCTTGGTGCAGGGACTTTCTGAGTTAGGTTATTTTTTATGCATGTGTCGCGTCGTGTGCCACACGTTGTATCCGCCTGATCTTGGGCGTCATCCGCTGAATCTGGGACAGGCTCAGTTTCGGTCCACCTTTGCATCTACTCCCTCCGTTCTGAATTAATTGACTCAGATTTAGTACAACTTACACTAAATCTGAGTCAATTAATTCAGAACGGAGGGAGTAGAAGGGAGGGATGGAGTTTCGTCTCAGCTGCCTCTTTGACTCGGGGGAAATAACCAAAGAGGGTTACGACGGGGTTTAATTCGCGTACTAGTAACAAGAATCAAATTCAAATCACGTAAATCGTGGATGCGCAAACTTAAAGACGGTCGTCACACAAACTCAGAAGGGCTTGATGGTAAAATGAAACATTCAAACGGTTTGTCCGACACACTAGATGCACCTCCTGAATTCGTAGGGCCCCTCGGCTGTCGTGATACGCCTCTCCCTCTACAGTACATAGCACGAAGTGGTACCTGCAGAACGCCACCAACGAGGTGCGGCGCCTCAAAGCCGAGACCGTGTTCCTGTGCGTGGCACTGTACTTATGGGCAAAATCACGAGATGCTCATCGCCCCTAGGGGGCTCGAGGAAGTGCCTGCACAAGAGGTTGCATAGGAAAACTCTGAACTCTCTGTCCACGACGCCTGCCCAGTGGAGCAACAAATGTGTTCTACTTGAGCGGGAGGTTGGCGTGACTCAGTTTTCCCGATGAGGTCTCCGTGTTGGGGTTGTCGCATGAGCGCTATCCGAAGAAGGCCATGGAGGACGCGCTCCAAACCGGCAAAACGATGGTTCGAACGGGAGTCCAGACAACACCCAAAGCGGATATTTCCTGTGTGTGCCCGACATTATCTCGGGCCTCCCAAGGTAGATGCTCTCAGCACGACGAAAGTTTTTCCTGGTAGCTATAGAAGAACCACCAAATTAAAGCAGATGCTCCAAGATACTCAAAGTAGTCCAAACGTAGCAACAAAACTGTCACTCGTGTAAAACGCATGCACGTATATATATATGCATGCCCACACATACGTACATATACACCACCACATCAACATGGCCAGCTCGCAGCGAAGACTACTGACAAAACCCAAGCGAAAGCGACGCACGGCGACTTAGACTAGCCACAATGGGGGTATCATAGGTGGTATCATGCATGCCATGTTGGCAAAAAACTGACGTGTCACTGCAATTAATGATGAGAGAGGTGATAGTGGTATCATAGGTAGATACCGTAACATAACGGATTACAATGCAATATGAGTCTACAACCTAATTAATATTGTATTATATGATACCACACATATGTTACTACCCATTGTGGAGGTAGTAACATAGACTAATATCATATGCATGATACTGGTATATGATACTCCCCACTGTGACTAGTCTTATGCGTCACATCCCGTACGTGTCTCACTCGATCTCCAGCCACGCATCTTTCACACTCGTCTCCACCACACGAATAAACCTACCACCAAAAAGAAGCGAAACCGCAGACTAATTATTAATGCCATAATAATAACAAGACCGCGAGATACTTAAATTCGCGACAGCCGACAAGGCCGAGCACGCGTCATATCGAGTTAATTAGTTGGCATGCACGTACTTATAGCATGGTCCCTGAACCAAGCCTAAATCCGTCTGTACCTACGGAACGACAACGGTATAGACGAGGGGGCCAATATCTTGTGTGCGACGTCGAACAAAATGCGACATCAATGGTTGACGCGCTAGGTTTTTCACGGTCTAAATGAGTAATACACGACATTGATGATTAAACGGTCTAGACGAGTAGATGAATGCGCATGTGGTCTTACCACGTTGATGGGCGTAGTCGCAGCAGCAACAACAAATGCTCATTAATTGTTGAGTATCACAGCGATCATAGTGGGGAGTAAAAGCATCTCCAACAACACTCTCAAACGACCCCTTAAAAGACCAATGGGTCCGGACAGAAAATCAGCTGCAATAGTAATGCTAATTGCCGGGAGTAACTTGACAAGTTGATAGCATTTTCAAAACTAAATTTGCTACATGAGCATAGGCGGGAGCCGCTGCCAAAATTGTTTGATTTCTCCCAACAGAGTTCATGAATAATATTCGGTCGTGAGGGCTCATCCTGGCACGGGCTTCTTGGCAGAGGATGCACCAGAAATGTTGGAGACACATGAGCGAAGTGTTTTCTTTTATTTACTCGATGGATTTGTGACAGCGTCTTCGTATATTTTTTTTTTTGGAAACGCCTCCACACCGTTATGCACTGTGTCAAACGAAAATAACCATTCGACATCACTATTTACGAATACGTTGTGCATGCTCGTAGAGTAAGAACATGCATATGTTAATGATGTTTGTGTTAGTACTTTCATATTGGGTAGTGTCATAGGTGTAATTGTATGGAGAGCTTCATTTACTACTTTGTAGAGTCATTTTTTAGAAGCGTCATGTGTTGGTAACATATATGTTACTCTACTTATTTATGTTCTTTTTAATTATTTGCCACATCAACCATTTTTCTTACATGGCATGAATGTTACTGTCACATAGAGTTTCCTGATTATGTTCTTCCTTGACCTTTGCGTCGACAAAACCATAACCTTCAAATTTATTATAAGTGATGTCAAAATCATCCAAGCCCCACAAAACGATTAACAATTTTTTATAGAAAATATGTAAACAAGCTTTTTGTCACAATGTGACCAGTTTTGGTTGAGCCATTAGAACCAAAACAATGAAGTACAAACACCCATGACATTACTGGCAATTTGGTAAGGTTCAAAGCCAGGCCCAACAAGTTAATGGCAAAATGCATTAATTTTCGCGAGTCTTGGTATCTTCCAACACAACTTCTTGAACAAGAAGAGGGATACATGCATGGAGGGTCAAGTACCACCGTGTCAGCAATTTTCGTCACTATTCGAGTTGGGCCACTAGTTTTAGATGAATTGTAAAAGTGCCAACAACTCTCGTAACTTTCTTGCTTCTAAGCCACTAGGCGAACATGACGCCGGCCTCCGTTGGGTGTGGCCAATTATTTACTGTCAGGTTGAATCATTTTCTTATGAATGGGTCATACCCTTCAACGTTAACATATACAAACAAATACATTTGCAAAGACGAATAACTAAGTCGATCCACTACCATGTTACGGCGCGCTCATGCTAGACATGTCGAGCAACCCACATGCTTGTCGATCTCCGGCTTCGCCACTATGTCATCTATGTTTGTACCCATTCGCTAAGACATGTCTACTTGGATATGAATGTAGTCGCCAAACACCTCAAGGCATACCATTGAACAATGTACGGAAGTTGGAGCACGATGTGGGCCCACTAGCACAATGACGTAATGTGCGGTGTAGGAGCCGGCTTGACATTCCATGGTAGACGGAGTTGCACATGAGATAATCATAGCTAGACGCCTCGAGGCACTATTAATTGAACACAATGTTAGTTCGTTCATATATGAACCGACCTGTCGTGGGGTTGTCACGGCATATGTTACCATAGGGTAACTTTGAGTTGAGGGCCAGGCGATACTGGTGTCAGGGAGATTGTTTGGCGTGGATGGGACAAAGGGTTCACCCAGGTTCGGCCTCTCCATTGGAGATAATGACCTACTTCCTGCTATGCTCTTATTAATCTCGATCTCGATAACCCGGCTACAACAACAGAGCCGGATCTCGATTAGGGTTACAAGGTTCTCTCTCTCGTGGGACTTGTGCGATATGAAAAGCTTGACCTAAACTATGACCCAGGAGCCCCTTATATAGATGGCCGGGTCTCCTGGTGTTTTACATGGTAAGGTCGGGCTATACCCGTACTCGGAGTTCTACTCTATCTCCACCTCTTCGTGATCTCCACGTCTTGGACTCCGTGACGCTCTCCGCCCCGGGTCTTCTAGATCTTTCCTTAATTAGGCCGGGTTACCAACAAGTGCGCCGGCCCATCAGTAGAAACTAGCCCACGATGATGATAGGAGGCCAAGCCCGGCCTCCTGCCTGGCGGGTGATACGTCTTCAACGTATCTATAATTTCTGATGTTCCATGCTTATATTATGCCAATTGCTACATGTTTTATTTACACTTTATAGCATTTTTATGCATTTTCTGGGACTAACCTATTAATAAGATGCCACAGTGCCAGTTCTTGTTTTCTGCTATTTTTGTGTTTTAGAAAAGTTGTTCTGGAAATATTCTTGGAAATGGACGAAACAAAAGCCCAGGTCCCTATTTTTCTGTCACGTGCACGGAGTCCGAAGGAGACAAGAAGGGGACCGAGGAGGCGGCCACACCACGTGGCAGCGCGGCCCCACCTTCTGCCGCGCCGTGACATGGTGTGGGCCCCTCGGGTCTCCACCGACGTCGCCCCTTCCCCTATAAATACATATATTCGGGAAAACCCTAAATACCCGAGTCATATTCCACGAAAAGTTTCAGAGCCGCCGTCGCCGTCAACCCTAATTCGGGAGGGTTCTGAAGCTCTTCCCGGCACCCTGCCGGAGAGGGGAATCATCACCGGAGGGCTCTACATCGCCATGCCTGCCTCCGGAGTGATGTGTGAGTAGTTCATCCTTGGACTATGGGTCCATAGCAGTAGCTAGATGGTTGTCTTCTCCTCTTGTGCCATCATGTTTAGATCTTGTGAGCTGCCTATCATGATCAAGATCATCTTATTGTAATGCTACATGTTGTGTTTGCTGGGATCCGATGAATATTGATACTATGTCAAGTTGAATATTGAATTATCATGTCTATGTTATTTATGATCTTGCATGCTCTCCGTTGCTTGTTGATACTCTGGCCAAGTTGATGCTTGTGACTCCAAGAGGGAGTATTTATGCTAGATAGTGGGTTCATGCCTCCATTTAATCTGGGACAGTGACAGAAAGTTCTAAGGTTGTGGATGTGTTGTTGCCACTAGGGGTAAAACAGCGATGCATTGTCTAAGGATAATTGTGTTGCTTACATTATGCACTTTACTTAATGCAATAGTCTGTTGCTTGCAACTCAATACTGAAAGGGGTACGGATGTAAACCTGAAGGTGGACTATTTAGGCACAGATGCATGCTGGATAGCGGTCTGTGTATTTTGTCGTAATGCCCAAATGAATCTCATAGTAGACACTACTTGCACATGCATTATTATTATGCACTTTCAATATTGTCAATTGCCCAGCTGTAATTTGTTTACCCAGCATGTTAGTTATCTTTATGGAGAGACACCACTAGTGAACTGTGGACCCTGGTCCATTCTTTTACATCTGATAATACAACCTACTGCAATCATTGTTTTCTTTCATTCTCTGCAAACAAACATCATTTTCCACACTATACGTCTAATCCTTTGTTTTCAGCAAGCCGGTGAGATTGACAACCTCACTGTTAAGTTGGGGCAAATTATTTTGGTTGTGTTGTGTGCAGGTTCCAAGTCAACCGCCAGGACCTCCCCTTCGACGCCGAGCTCTTTCTGGCACCATTTCTAGGAAGAGGAAGCACTCCACCAACACCACCTTTTCTGGCGCCGTTGACACCTTCAGAAGTGTCTTCATCTCCTACAGGTTCGATAACCTCGGTTTCATACTGAGGGAAAACTTGCTGCTGCACTTATCATACCTTCCGCTTGGGGTTCCCAACGAACGTGTGACTTTCACGTCATCAGCGGGTCTAGTTTCATCTTCTTGGGTATACCAGGTTATCTTTCCCCCAACATTAGCCCCCAGATTAGCTTGGATAACAGGACGGCATATTCTTGAGTGTCTTGTAACCTTTGCCTTTAAGCTTTGCCCCTCTGCTCAAGCATTGCCATCCGGGCTATTCAAGTTAATCCCCTGAAAACACAAATAATAATATATGTAAATCGTTAGTTTCAATCACTTCTCTTTTCTTGGGCCGGCTCATCTCGATGGTTCATACTATAACCCGACCTTCTTTCATACCGGGTCCTCACGCCTCCGGGTTTCAACTCTTAACACTTAGCGAAAAACTTAGTTTCCCCAGTATCCAAAACACCAGTCAACATTTAGTCAAAGTTATTGTCTTTCTCTCTCCATATCTTTCTCCAGATATGTCATCATGAATATTCCCTTTTTGTCGTTATCTGTTTGTCATTGACCGTAGGTCAAATATCCTTATCTCTCCACTTTTTACCTTAGTGCCCCTGGTCAACCACTGTGCCTATATAAGTGACGTTAGGGTTTACCCTCACGTCACTTTCCCCATTCTTACCTCGAGCGCATCATCTCCTTCCTCGGGCCGCCGCCGCCATTTCTGTTCCAAATCGAGCTTAAGATCAGGCCTGAGCACCGTCGAGGTCTCCTCCGATCAATCCTGTGAGGTAATGCAACTAATTTTTCGTCGAATCGTTCCTTGAACTACTCCACATCTATTTCTCCGCGAATCTTCCCCAAAACGCATCTGTTCTACACATGTTCATCGCCTGTTCGTTTTATCTGTTCTCCCTCTGTTCTTCCTTTGTTCTTTATCCGTTCCTCTCTGAATTTTGATAGATCGATCCTCTTCTTCACCCCACAACTATGGTGAAAGAGAAGATCAAAGCGGGCGGCCCGAAAGCCGCCAAGAAAGGCGTAAAGGATGCGTCTAGCTCCGGCGCGAGCAAAGCAGCTGCTCCGGTTCCGGTCATCCGTCACGGAGCTTACGCTCCAATCATTCGTGAATAGGGGAGAGCTGCCCCCAAAGACAGAAATTGAATGGCGCGCCCCTGGAGAAGAGACTCGACCATCTCCTCGAGGAGGTGAAATCGTCGTGCTCCTAGATCACGTGACCCGGGGTTTCCGTCCTCCTGGGTCTCTCTTTTTCCGCCAAGTTTTTCAATACTACGGCCTCACTCCTTTGGATGTTGCTCCCAACTCCATCCTAAATATGAGCAATTACATAGTTCTTTGTGAGGATTACCTGCAAATGGCTCCCTGCTTGGAGTTGTTTCTAGATTATTTCTATTGTAATCCCTCCAGCAAAACCAAAGCATTAGGCCCTTACGGCGGTGTTGCCATTCAGCGTCGTAAGATGGGAGATCTCCCGGCTCTTCAGCTAGCAAGCCACCCCAAAGGGTGGCAAAACACATACTTCTACTGCAAAGACACCTCCCCAGAAACTGACGAAGCTCGCTACCCGGCCTTCCGTAACTCGGCCCTGGTATACAAAGCTAAGATGAACAGCTATACTAGTGACGAGAACCGGGTCTTGGTGGATTCCCTTCGTGTCCGGGTCAGGGCTCTGCTAGCCCATGGCCTCCGTGGCACAGACCTTGTAAAATGCTGGATAGGTTGGATGATCCAACCTATTAGCATAAGGACCAGGTTAATTCATGAATATACCGGGTCAACTACCGATGACCTGCGTTACTCTGAAGTAACGCTCCTTGACAGCCAAATTGTGAAATGCGCCAAGACCCTTCTTGGCGAGAATAAAACCGTGATTGCAGAAACCGGGCTTGCCCCGTTTTATGTCAACCACCCTGCACCTACGGTAAAACTCACTCCTTATTTTTCATTCATTTGCTTGCTCTTTTTTCCAGTTGACAGAATAATTCATGTCTCTATCTTATACAGGACGAGGACTGGTGGAAAGTGGATTACACTCCCACACCCTCTCCAGCTGATGAAGAAGCTGAGGCTTCTGAAGAAGAAGAAGGTGAGCCAGACTCTGTTGGCCAGCTCTTCCTCGATTTAATCGAGAACGAAGCTCACTCAGGTTTTACTAACAATCAGACTTTTATTTCTTATCCAGATCTCACTGAGGCGGCTGACGATAATTTGCCGGCTCCAGATGTTGTTGAAGTACCGGCCCCAGAACCTGCTGCTAGTCCTTCCCACAAGAGGACCCGGGCCTCTGTTGCAAAGGTGCCATACTCTCGCATCTCAACTTACGCAATAAACATGTCTCAACTGAAATCATACTTACAGGCCAAGGAACTTGAAAAAGAAGAAGCAGCAAAAAAGAAACCCAGGACCCGGTCTGTTGCCAGTCCCAGCTCTCTGAACATAGGTATCCCTCCATGTTCTCTGTACCAATGGGCCAAGTCTATCCAGAAGATCCCTTGTTCTAGATATCCTTCTGCTGGACAACACCGGGTTGCTAAATCATCTTCTTTGTCAGTGTCCTCCTCGGATAGCGTTAGCACGCCCGAGGATTTTCGGATCAACACCGGGTTAGAACCTCTGCCACTTAACTTTTTCCATTTCTCCAATGTTTGTCCTTTGTGATTCTCAACTTAACTTCATATGCAGCGCAATGGCCTTTGCTGAAGAAGACCCGGATTCTCCTCCGGCTGCCTCCTCCCCTCGCAATGTCATGGAACTATCTCCAATGTTGGTTTCTAACGAGGAGCCGGCTCAGGAGAAGGAGCCTGAGAGAGAGTTACCCCCCTCTCCCACTAGTAGGGAAACCCCTACCGCTGGCGATTTTTTTTTGCCTACCACTGGCGAATTCGGGTTCGCCGTACAAAATGGCCAGTGGTATTTGCTACCGCTGGCCGTCCCCGTGTCGCCAGTGGTACGAAACTGTACCGCTCGCGACCATGGCTCCCGACCGCCAGCGGTAGGTGCGCGCAGCGCTGGTGGTGCGCAAGACCGCCAGTGGTATGTCCTCCGCTCGCCAGCGGTACAGATGCGTGGGAGGACCTTGACCGCCAGCGGTAGCTTACAGTTTCGCCAGCAGTATATTTGGCGTTTTTTGTCTTTTTTTGAAAATTGTATTTCAGCAGTATATACAGGTATATATACCAGCAATATACGTACAGATAGCAGAAACAGTATAGATATAAGTACAAACCAAAAAGTATCATACAAAAGCAAACCGTACATCACGATTGAGACGGTGTTTAGTAGTCTTCGATATTACAATAATTGAAACGCTAAGTTTGTGAGCAGCACGCAATGACAAAGATGACAAAGAGATCACGGTGAAGTATCCAGTCGTTCCTCCTCTCTTCCGACCGCTAGCTTCCGCCTCCTCCTTGCTCATTCTTCATCTCTATACAGAAGACAGATAAAAAAGTTAGGCAACGAATTAAATTGAGTGCATAAAAGATTTAATTACACACAAATAAAGTAGGACTTAGACACAAATAAATAAGGGCCAACTCCAAACAAGATTCAAAAAAACGTATGCCTCATACGGAGAATATATTGGAAAAATGAGGTATATATAGTGCGCCACATCATTTTAATCATCGACATTGAAAAAATGAGGCAAATATAGGGACAAATGAAAATCATGCCTCATACTTAATTAGATTCGGACACACAAATTCAGAGACGGCGTCAGTGAAATCCAGTGGGATGCAGAAAATGTGTATCCGTGCATATCACAGGTTTCACTGACGTCGCCTCCGGATCACATAGTGCCACAACAGTTTAATCATCGGCATGATCAAAAGACGGTAAAAAAGAGTTCTCACACATGCATGTCACACAAGTTAAAAGAGCTAGGCATGCTAGTTAATTAATTAGCGAGATCACGCACCGTTGTCATTTATGTTTTGGGTTGTTGGCTTTTGACTTCAGCGGGAATTCGCGAGAACCATTTAGCATGTTGAATGGCCTGCGATCAGCCTGATGTCCTAGGCGACTTTCTATCTCGTTCTTTGTCGGTGAATTAAGATAGAACACCCCATCACAGTGGTTGAGCTCTTTATCGATTATTTCTGAAAGTTTCATCTGGATGCGAAGAAACTCTTTCCTGACTGCCTCATCAGTGGCCGCCGCCTTTAGCTTGACCCATTGCTCGACAGCAACAGGAAATGCTACTCGTTGTTTCTCCCGTATGAACTCCCGTATTAGAAGGATGAGATACCATGACTCAGTCCTACTGCCTGGCACCTGCTTTATGCCGGTGAACTCTGTCGTGTGACCGAATACCTTCTTGCCATGCTTTTCGATATGTCTTCTCATCATGCCTTCATTTAAATACTAGTTGTTGAGAGCCTCATCCAGGACATCCTTGATGCCGGTGTAGTCTTTCGTCTTCTCTAGACTCCCCGAGTCGAGATACAGGGCATACGAATCCATTGGGAAGAGAATGATGAGGGTGCCGTATTGGTTACTGCGGTAAAAAGTACAAATAGAGACCATCATCTTCAAATTAACGCGATGGAAAAGCGTGTAAGAAATAATGTTTATGATAGGTACGAAAGAATCTTACCCGGCGGGAAAGTAAGGCAGGAGAAAGATAGTGTTGGTGCAATGCTTCCTCATGAAATCTTCAAGGTACTTTGCCGTGCGAGTTTTACCCGAAGCGGTGTTCACAAAGCACTCTTCCATGAAGTAGGGGTCGACTATCATGATGTTTGAGTTCTCTCTCATGAGCTGCTGCGCCAAATTGAGCGCAAATAGTCGGACCATGGACGTGGAGAGCGGCTTCATGTGTAGCATGTCAAAGATATCACTAAATCTCAGGAAGAACACGTCCCCGGGATATATATCGACAAAGCCCATGCCCTTTGGTACCTTTCCCGGGAAAAGCGGGTACGATGGATTGTTCTCTTTGATAAGTTCTTTTTCCAATAATAGAACTTTATCATGGACGCTTTTGATTTGAGGACGTACGACGGCTAGCACATTATCCGGCAGCATCGGTTTGGCCAACTCATGGGACCGATTCCAGTTGGGGATGGTCATCTTGTCACAAACCCGTTTGGGGATTTTATCTCCCGACACGTGCTGGCTATTGGAGGCACCAATGGTTATCTTGCTTTTCTTGAATCTTTTCTTTTCCGCCTTCTTAGGCTCCTTGGGATCGAGAGCCTATTGCAAGGTATCATGGAGTGTGCCCTGGCTGAATCCGGCTTCCCCAGTAGCTTCTGGCAATGGTTGAGACTGGAAATTTAGACGCTTGGAGCACGCAAGCTTCTCTCTTAGATCAGGCACGTGAGAATGCATTAGATCATGGTCATGTTGGTCAAGAGGCCCGTCGGTAAGGTAGAAGTCCATGGGGTCCTCGGGGTCTGCATCAGGTGGAGCCGACCTGTCGACCGGTGTTAGTTGTGTTGGTTGTGGGGTGATGCTAGGAAGGTCCAAACGAATCAGTGATTTTGGCCATGTCATCGGCCACGGCTGGCATTCATCGAGATTATACTCCCTTTCGGCTTTGGGGGGTTGAGCCGGAGGATCGTAATATGCGCAACCCGGCAACACCCGAGCAATTGCAACCCTAAACACATCATCAGGCATAGGCACACAATGCATCGTGCGGATAAGTGGTGTCACGATACTTGCCTTCGCCACATCCTTGAGCTCACCGTTAACACGCAATAGCAATGTGCATGGCACATCTTCGTCCTGCGAAAACATGTAAGACGTCAGGCGCCACCAATGAAGTATTATAAAACTTCTCGAGACTTTTGGAACGCTCAAACCTGAGAAGAAGGCGCTCAATTACCTTGGCTAATGGTGTGACTCTTGGAGCTGGCGTGCCAGTGGAAGGGCTGCTATGAGGCACGTTGTCGGTCGGCGATCCATCGCCCATTGGATGTTCGTTGATCACGGGGCCAATGTTAGGCGACACATTGTTTGATCCATGGCTGGCCTCGAGGTTGATCACAGGGAAAGGCCCTGTTTGGCCTGCTTTCATCCAAGATACCACCGACTCCATCATGGTAGGAATTAGGTCGTTGACCGTCCTTACAACTTCAGTTTGGATGGTCGACTGCATATTCGCATTCACGGCAGCCAATTCCCTCCTGAGATCCATCTTTGTGACCTTCTTTCTCTCGTTTCGATGCTCCGTGGTCTCAGCGCCGTAGTAAAATTGATGTTTGTAACTGCTTCCTAGGCCGATCACACGGCTACGATTCGGTGCACGTGACACCGGCAGTTCCTTTACAATGTTCAGCGCCCTGTTAAAAGCGGTGTCCCACGGGCCGGCCTTCGAGGAGCCTTCTTGAGATCCACCAGCTGCAGCTTTTCGTTCTTTCTCTTCTTCCTCCAGAAGTTTATCCATAATTTCCTTCACCTTGGCATTATTGGCAAGTTCTCCCGTTGTTAGAGGATTTTCCTTGTAATGCGCCCTGATAAACTGTCTTGCCAGCGGGTCGGTGATCTTGTCGTAGATAGAAGGCCCTTTCCTCTCGTCATCCTCATTTTTCCACCTTTGTTGCTTTCCAGGGTAACCACGGCTCCTGAGAGTGTGGGGAGCTACGTTCTTTCCATGCGCAGTTTTCCTCCACACCCTTAGCGCCTTCTTCTCAGGTTTGACTTCGTTGGCTTTGAAAAGCGTGAAGTCATCTTCAGAGATATTTGGAAAGGTCTTGTTGACCTCAGCGAAATTGGCACCATCATCAATCATGTCCCTCACAGTTGATCTCCAAGTAATAAATGCTTTGCAGAACTTGCCAAGAGCATATCTGTTCACCAGATTATTCGTGACATTGAGGTTATCATAGGGCTCCGGGAACTAGTACCGTGCGTGTAGCTTGCCAATGAGGTACTCGGCCCTCGTCTGTTTGGCTTTTCTTTTTAAGTGCTCGTCATTGAGATTGCCAAAGTCTCGGGCAATGCATCCCAAGTTGTTGCCGTACCCTTTTGCAAGATCTAACGGCCTTGTAGGGCGACCGCTGGTATGGTCCACCTGCTCGAATTCTTGTCACGCGAGGGGAGCCTGTTTGGGCGTCTCAGCCGTTGACGTTTGGCTTCGCTACCAGACGTCTCCGTGCCTGTTTGGACACCGCCACTAGTGGTGGTATCCCCATCGGATGCCCCCCTCTCAGACTCGTGATCGCTTTGCATTGTCAACTGCTTTCCTAGTGCCTCCAGATAATTATCTTCTCCACCACCAGCATATGTGCCTCCTATCCCAGAACCGTCGGCCCCGTAGTTGTTGGACATCTTCGATCGCACTATATAAGAAAAATTGTAAATTAATACAACAAATATGCACTTAACTATTAAAAACTCACTAATCTATTTCATAATAATATGTCATATCTTTAGCCAAAGTGATGCCAAAATTCACGGAGAATTTCGGCATGACCTTTGCTAAAAATATGACATATTGAGTACCCGAATTAGCCGGAACGGAAGTTAATCAATGTTCCGGCTATCTCAAGGGCCTCTAGGGTACCTGCAAACATTGCGACAATTGTCGATCCCATTTCGACAACTTCCTCACAACCACCACCACACATTCATCGACATTTGTCGATCGCATTCCGCCAACAACATTTCATACACATAAGATAACACAACCATCCATCATCATACTGAACTAATTAAACCTAAATAGTACCTGAATCTAAATAAAAAACAGTAGCTCTTTGTATCAATTTGTTTTTGCTAATACTTAACTAATTAAACCTAAACATCACCTAAACTTACATCTAAATTAAAAAGCAAACAGTAGCTAGCTGGGCATTTGCAAAAAACCTAAACAACAGTAGCATTTTCAAAAAACAATGGGCTAGGCATTTGCACAAGCACCTTCCGTGCGGTGGAGGTGCTCGCGGTGGAGGCGTGCGGCATGGACGGTGGCGTGGGCAGTGGCGCGGCGTGGACGGCGGCGGCGGTTCTCGTGCGCGCGTGGACGACGGTACGGGGTGGTGGGGAGGGATTTGTGGGACAGCTAGAGGCAAGGCCCGCGCGGCGAGGAGGAGACCGACAGCGAGGCGGTGGAGATGCTCGCGGTGGAGGCGTGCGGCGTGGCGCGGCGGCGCGGCGTGGACGGCGGCGGCGGTTCTCGTGCACGCGTGGAAGTGAGGGGGTGGGGATTTGGGAGGCAAGGCCCGTGTGGCGCGCTACGTGTACACTAGTACTTGGTACCGCTGGCGAACATACCCAGTTCGCCAGTGCTAGCTTAGGTACCACTGGGGAAACTGGAAAGTTCGCCAGAGCTACGCCCAGTACCGCTGGCGAATATGGATACAAACTCGCCAGCGCTAGTCTGCCCTGTTCCCCCACCCTCGCCCACACGTACCGCTGGCTGCCTGTGATTTTATTTTGCCAGCGGTAGTGTTCGTAGCGATGGCGACTGGCTCTCCTTGATCGCCAGCGGTATTAACACTGGCGAACACGTATCTGTGTTCGCCAGTGGTTGGTTGGCGGCTGTAGGGGTTCTCCCACTAGTGTCCCAAGATATCTCCAACTCCAGCTCCAGCGCCTCCATCATCCGCCAAATCTCCCGGGCTAGGCTCAGGCACCAAGGCCTCTGATGACGAAGTGCAAATTACCGGGTCAAAACCCGCTTCAGCAACTGGCCCTTCCACCGTGATTACAAAAGTTTTTGTCTCAGAAGCCAAACCAGAAGCTGCTCTTAAAGGCAAAGACCCGGTCATTTCTTCTGAACTCCCGGCTCTTAACTCTCTGTCAGTGCCAGCACTTTGCGAAGAGTATTTTCTCGCCTGGCCCAGCATAAACACTTGGAGACAGAGATGGTTGCCTTATCCAGAAGCGCTACCAGGTAATAATTTCTTTTCTTTCTCTAACTTTTCTGTCCATCCATATTATGTCTAACCCCCAAGTACTAAGTTTATCACGTGTGATAAATTTGGTACTTTGTAGAAAATAGCTGCTCTAGAACTTTGTTGAACTAGCTTTTCAACTGATACCCCACAAGTTCCGGGGTATGAATCTTCATGACTTGGGGCTTTTAACAAGTTACAACTTCAGCCATATACATTAAACTTTTATTTTCCATACCCCTAGTCCTGGGTTATCTAGTTTACGATGACCTGGGACTTGATAACAGATCAACTTTACCACTTTTTTACTCTAGAACCTCAATTTCCCAGCCCCCAAGCCCCAGATTATCCAGTCCACGGTGACCTGGGACTTTATATCAAGAAACTTTCATTTACTTAAAACCAATACTGAATTTGCCAGCCCCCAAGTTTCTTAGGAACTTGGGTATAACATTTTATCCATGCTTACTATATAAAAAAATTCTCTTATTCAGGATCAACTTGCCGATGTAGGGAAAGAAATTTCCCAGCTCCATGGGCTCATCAAAACTAAAAATGAAGCCCAACAATCTGATTCTGCGCAATTGCAAGCTCTGGAAGAGAAGGTTACAACCTTGACCCAGGAGAATTCTGATTTAAAGACTGAGCTGGAAGAGCATGAGGAGCACTGGAAAGAGCAACACTCTGACCTCCAGAATAAACTGAATACAGTTACCACAGAGCTTGAAAAGCTTAAGAAAATGATCACCTACATGGTTGTATCCTTAGCGGGTAAGCTTTTCTTCGAACTATCCAAAATATTCTTGCAAACTTTAGACCCGGGTAATAACATCCCATCATTCAATTTTTTTATTTTCAGGTCAACGTGACGGGAATCTCCGAAAAACCGCTGCGGATAAAGTCAAGTGCGTGTATACTCTAACCCGGCAGCTGTACTTTGGCAGCTGTGAAGTGATCAAGGCCGTCAGGAGCTGGGACAACCCACCCAGTGCCTATTACGATGTCCTTGGTCACCTGTCCGCAATGCCTCAATGGATCCACTTGCTCAAAAAATCAGCTTGCAGAGCCGGTGCTATGCGAACCCTTGCCTTGGCCAAAGCTTACTATCCCAATCTTAACCCATCCCCTCTTGTCAAAGGTTGGCCTCAATTTAATGCAGACAACACTGCCTTTGACAAGAAATCGTACACCCGAGTCATGAAGCAGACCCGGTCCGTGGCCCTAAAATTGCTGATAAGCTAAAGCTTAAATCCTTGCAAAGTGGTTATGACTCGGAGGATGAAGAGGTTCCTGACTCGGAGCCAGTGCGCATCAACCTTCTCCAAAGCTTCAAAGACTCTGTGGCCAAGGAACAAGCTGCCAGCACGAGCACTGATGTTGCACCCAGCACATCCACTCCAAATGTTCCGGCTCCTGGCCGAGCTGCAGTTGAAGATGAACACGAAAATTTCTTCCAATCACTTCGTCAGATCACCTGGCGTGAAGACGCAGCCCCCAAGACCTGGGCTGAAGAGAAAGATGCTACGAAGGAAGAGATAGCAGCTGACAAGGTGGAGGACCCGGCCAAGACTACTGAAGCCCATACCTCCGGCTCTCCTCCTCGTAACCCGGCTCCTGAAGCCGATGCCCATTATCCCTGCAGAAATGTCTTTTCTGCGAACAAACAATCTCATTCGGCCCCTTGGGCAAGCTCTTGTAATAACTTAATACTTTATTTCACATTTTGATCGTGCGCCTGTGCACGTATGAAACTCTGGTTTGTAACCCGGTAAAACTTGCTCTGCTTTTGAATTTCATGCTTTTGAATGGTTTGGATGACCCTTTCGATTTCTTTACATGTGAGTTGGCTTTCGCATGGATAATCCTGTCGCAACTCCTCTGATAAAAACAGGGTCAAACCAAGTCCCTTTGGGCTTCATTGGTTGATTGAATTCACAGGTGAGCAATCAGGCCATATAAGTGCGAGTCACATCAAACTCAAGAGCAAGACAATCGAGAAAAACTGATGGCATCAAGGCCGGGTCTTGGGATTGCAGCTACGGACTATTTAAGTAAGAGCCCCCAAGACCCGGGTCAATGTTCTGGAAAGTAATGGCTTAACTCTGCACATTTACCCCATTGACCCACATATATGACTTTAGCAACATTATGACTTCAGAAAAATTGAATTATAGCAAAAAGGAAATACAAGGCATGCAAAAAATAAATAAACAAAGAACTTTATAATCTAAAGCATGCATGAAAGATAACTAGTTTGTGCCTGGTCATGAGGTTAGATGTTCACTCCTGAACAGCTAACCCCCAAGCCTCAATACACGAAATTTAACTAAGCTAAATAAGTCGGGTCTTGGGTTAGATGTTCACTCTTAAACAGCTAACCCCCAATACCTGATATATAAGACTTAAGCACAAAATAAAACTGGGGCTTGAGACGAGCCATTGTGATACTTCAATGGCTAACCCCCAAGACCTGGTACAGATAAACATAAAGAATAATACAAAACGAAAGTAACTGCAAAGACACAAATTTATGTTCAACCTTCACTTTATTGATAGAAAATGTTAGGTCAGCAAGCCGCCTCATTAAAAACCTTCCAGTCCCCTTAGGTACCCTGGTAAGGAAAAGAGCGCGTATGAAACCTGCTGCCTGTTACATCGTGTATTACATATCATGACCCGGCCTATTGCTAGGTGTAGTAAGGGCGCAAGTGGGCAATGTTCCATGGCCGCTCGCGCTCTTGCATCGAGAATGTGGATCTTGTAGTATCATTCACTGTTTCTAAGTTTTCTCCTGCATCCACCAAATAATATGAGCCATTGTGCAAGTTCTTGCTCACAATGAAAGGCCCCTCCCATGGAGGAGATAACTTGTGCATTCCATCTCTGTTTTGCGTCCATCGCAGCACTAAGTCACCCTCCTGGAAAGTACGGGTTCTAACCCGGCGAGCGTGGTATCGCCTCAAATCTTAATGATAAATTGCAGACCTCTCCAACGCTTTCTCTCGATGCTCTTTTAACAGGTCCAATGAGTCTTGCCGGCTCTGCTCATTTTCTGTCTCAACATAAGCCGCCACGCGTGGCGAGTCATGGATAATATCACTTGGCAACACTGCTTCTGCCCCATAGACCATGAAAAAAGGTGTCAAATTGGTGGACCTGTTGGGTGTTGTGTTGATGCCCCAAACTACTGATGGTAACTCCTCTACCCATGCTCCAGCAGCCCTGATGCACGTGACCCGGAGTCGTGGCTTTAGACCCTTGAGCACCTCTTGATTGGTTCTTTCTACTTGCCCATTGGCTTGATGGTGAGAAACAGAAGCTACATCCAGGCGTATGCCGTTTCTATTGGGTTGCGCGTACGGTAAATTAAAATTTCACGTATTGCTACGCAACCCTTGCCAGGATCTACTATCAAGATACATGCGAATACGAAGATCCAAAGATCTAGTTTAGTATACGTTTCCAACACCGTTAATTGCGGAAGAACGTGTTGATGACGTAGTCGATGTAGCCGTACGCGGTTTCTTCTCAACCAAGCCTAGTAGAGAGATTCCGACGCCTTCTTCTCCTTCGCTTCACCACCTTGATTCAACAGCTGAAGGGTGCAACGTCTGTGACGAGGAACCCCTCCGAGAGCTTGCATACGTACACTGGAAAGGTTCAGCAGGGCTTCGCCGTCCAAGCTTGAAGTCTGCTGGTGTATATGAAGGTGGAGATCTCAACACATGAGAAGGAGAGAGAGTAGATCTAGTCTAATCGTATAGGTCGCCTCTAATTAGAGGTCCCTCTAATCCAACTAGAAGAGATCTAAACTTGAGAGCTGACGTGAGTCAATCGGGTGTCTATTGTGTGTCTCCACAACTAGAGGGGTGGGGTTTATAAAGGAGGCCAAAGGGTAGGGAGACTTGGGCAAGGGGCAAAACCTTTCCTTGTCCAACTCAACTTGGACAAGGGGAAAGTCTCCCCTTGCCCAATTCGGCATGGGAGGGGAGTTGGAGTGGAACTCCAACTCCTCCCCTCCCCTCTCCCATCCTAGCTCGGCCGGCGGGTGGGGCCCACCTGGGCCGCACCGACCTAGGCAGGTGGGGCCCACCTAGGCGGCCGCCCTGCCCTGTGCCGTGCCTGGCGGGTGGGGCCCGCCTGGCCAGCCACCGCCTCGGCCACCTGCCGCCACGTGGGCCCGCCCTGGCCACACCGACCTGGCGGGTGGGGCCCGCCTGGCCGGCCGCCACTTGTCCGCCGTCATCGCCCCCTTGCCCAGCCGTGGGCCTTGCGGCCCACTAGGGTTTGGCCGGGGGGCGCCTCCCCCCCGATGGCGTCTTGGCCCACCACCACTTGGTGGTGTGGCCCTTTTAATATTTTCCCGTAATTATATTTATCAATTAAATAAATCAATATTTAATTAACATATAATTAAATAATACTTTGTCTAATTAATTTTATTTGAATATTTCCTTTTACAGAATATTCACCGAATTAATTACCTATCATATGAAACTCCTTTCATATGATCCGGGACACCCAGTGTCCGCCGACAAAATACTCCGGACAAATATATCCTCTCTTATAAACCTCCTCGGAATAAATCCGACCGTGATAGTAACTTCTATCACAAACTTTCTCTCTTGACAAGGTATGTCATATCACGCAAGCACCATGCCGATGATACTGTCTCCATGTTCCAGACCAACCATATAACACAACTAACCAATCCTAGCTTAAGTGTGTCCACCCTACAGGTCCGATAACGGGTAGCTATAATTGGTTGGGTATCAACCAATCACTGGCCAGTGACAGTTCCAAGGACGTCCTGTGTGGCTGCTATCGTTATGCGAATAACTCTACTGTTGAACCTGTTGATTATCATATATCAATCCCATTACTCACGACACTGAACTTCACCCGAGATATAGATCCGTGATGATACCATGAATCAATCAAGGATTGATTCACATCATCTTTGTCTATCTCGTTACCGGTAAGTTCCATTTACTCGTTGCCGTATTATGATATCCCACAGTGTAACTTCACTGTGCATTGTCTGCAGAACGTAGTGGATATGTATATAATACCGAGTGGGCCCTGGAAGTATCTCTCTTAACCTAGAGGAGTAATTTCCCATCTCAGAACATTAGGATACACACACCCTTCGAAGCCACCCAGCAACTGCCTTTATGGTCACCCTGTTACGGCCGTGACGGTTGACAGCACCAAAGCAACTCCTCCAGTATGCATGACCCCAATAACCTCATGGTTACAAGGACATGTTATACAACAACCTTTCTGTGATAAAGCTAAGGACAAAAAGACTATTTAACGGAATCTCTTAGCATACCAACACTTGGGTGACCCAGCCATATTATAGTCCAATAATATGCCATCCTTGATGCTGACATAAACTCTATGTCCATGACTAGGAAAAGCCGCGTCATCTAGCATTCAAGAATTAGTCCGTAAAAGAACTAGGGTACTTTTTACGTATTCATATTCTCTACACGTGCAGGTGAGCTTTTCCCTAAATCACGCATTTAGAAATCACTGCAGTTATAGCATAGAGAATACGAATCAATAATGTATGAATCAGATATACATATGTATAAATACATTGTCACATGTATAAATACATTGCCTTTTGGGCATATATCCAACAGTCTCCCACTTGCACAACTGGCAATGTTTAGTTTGCATAAGTTCAACATCTAGACAGATGTTCGGTGTTTCTCATGCTCACCCTTCTGTGGTTGACATTTGTCTGTTTAGTCCCAAATGGTGACTATGTGAACTTTGTGTTTCTTATGCAAAAAGATACACATCTTTTCATGCATAACCTCAATTGATCATATGATCACTTGTAGCCTGGCTATTCTAGGTGAAACCCTGGAACCTTTACTAAGAATACAATTTCATTGTTTTACCAATTAGTTGTTTTCTTCGTAAAGAACCACACCTAGACAACCCTTCATCATGGAAGTTTTACGCTCCCACTGTCTTTGCCACTTGTTGTAGATTTCGTAATATAGACTTAATGTTTTACATAAACATACCCATCATTTGTGATGCACAAAATTTAGAAAATTCTGTCATCTAATCCTTGTCTTAACCTTTATACTTATCTCATAAGATTTTCCAATGCAACTCTTACATTATGAGTATTTCTCACTTTTGAAGTAACTTCTTCAAAATACACCTTATGGAGAATCCTCATCTTAATTGGAGTCAATTGAACTTTTAGCAAATTCAACTTGTCAACAATCAAGTTTGACTACTTTGTTTTGATCTTAAAATTTCACATCTTAAGAAATTCCTTTATGATCAAGATTTCAAATCAATTGATCATGCTCACCACCGTACGAAACAGCCATGGTTCTTGCACATGAATTTCCTTAAACTTTATGAGAATTTACATTCTCTCGTATTTTGAATAATATTCAAAACCCTCAATGAAATTTCCGCAACATTATATCTCATCTTTATATGGCAACTTCCATATGTGATGTGACGAATATGTTCCAAACATGCATGTTATTAATTTCCTTTAATAACACTACACATTGTATCAAAACAAAACAATCTATAAATTACATTATTCAAACTCGAATAATATAACTAAGCTCCCACTGATTTAAATGAAACTATGACTTTCCTTTATTTCTTGAAACTCAAAACAAAACTTTGTTTCTTGTTTCCTCCTTTTAATATCATTTATTTGTCCTAGACAAATATATTCCTTTTATGATTTGATTTATATTCAATTAACAAAAACCCTCGAGCTGTACTAGTACACAACCTCGATCCATCTTTCCTTTTGAAAGGAATATGTCTTTGTCAATATCTCATATAAACTTCTATCATAAAACTTTCCTTTGATCAACACAACTTTGTGATCATCTTTTCGTCTAACAAAAAGATCCTTTTGAGTTTATCATAACTCAACAACAATGATATTAATATTTATATGACATCTAAGTCATAATCTATTGGGATCTTTATTCTAGCACATACCTTTCTTTATTTTGTTTTGACATATTAAGTTTCCTAGAAACTCATATGTTACACTATTCTGGTTAAGTGAATTTATCTTGACAAGACGTCATGCATTAAATGCATAGACTCTCGGTATTAGTTTAAAAGACTTGTCAATTGGAATTGCTTCCGCTTGCACAACATCTGATAACTATTTCCGAAGATTCAAATAATCTCTTCAAGATTTCACTATCCTCCCACTAGAATTCTTTAGAAGAATAAATTCCTCAAGAATCACATTTATCTTAGTGGCAAAACATTGTCACTTATGTGGTGGTTATAAAAGGATTTCCAATTAACTTATTGGAACAACCAACAAAATAAATCTCTATTTATCTTCCTCCTTTAGGATCAAGTTTCAATCTTTCATAAAACTTTAAGGTCCCAAATTCTTTGTGTCTCATGTTTATCTTTCAAAACTATGACACAACTCATAAGATAAATATTCCTAAGTCTTCTTTATTTTAGGACCGAACCTCTTTTCAGAAATTCCAAGTACCTAAAATTATCATGTCCCTTTATGTCTATCTTTCAAGACTATGACATGATTTCCTTTAAAGACTTTACTTTGTGCTAAAACTAAAACAATGCAATAAATACTATATTGGATTTCTAGGAATAATTCTGCAAGCAACAATATCTTAGCAATTATTTAATCAAACTTGATCAAATACATGAATCGAAATAAATTTCCATTCATCATATTACTAAGACAATATTTCTAAAACAATATTGTGTAGTCCCAAGATATCAAATAAAATATTGACTATCTCAAAACTCATTATTGATTAACTTCACTATGTGCAATATCTCAAAATCCTTCCATCATATTACTATGATCTATTTGAGACAATAGTGCCACACGAAGGTGGTATCAACAGCTTCACAATATATCTTAGAACAAATGATATTTCCATAATTCAAGAGATTTGTAACTTGATCATCCACGAAGGGATTGATCCAAAATATTCTTTGATAAACGAGAGATAAAATCTCACAAAATCACAAGAGTACTTTCATCGCCATAAATGCGATCCTATTACAAAATAACTTTGGGTTAAACCCTCAAATCTCTTAAACTAAAACTTGAAAAGTAAATTGGAGATGCCTTCATCTTGTGGATGAAACTTCATGCGCCGAGCTTGACGCACATCACCACCTTTACTCCTCCGTCATCTTACTTGCCGTATCTCCTATATCATTGCATAATAAATTAGCAATCGATATTTCCAGAGTTACTATTAAGATTGACAAATATCATTTAGGTATAATTCTTATACCTTTCTTGCCCTTAGAAGGTTTCTTCTTCAGAGCCAGGAATTTCTTGCAGTTCCTCTTCCAGTGTCCCTTCCCTTTACAGAAGAAGCACTCGGATTCCTCTTGAGTTTGAGTAGCAGTCTTTCTGATGCCTTAGCATGCTTAGACTTCTTTGTTCTCTTCTTCTTGAACTTTGCGGTTTGGGTAACCATCAATACTTGATTGTTCTCCCTCTTCACGCTAGGTTCAGCAGTTTTCAGCATTGCAAGCAGCTCATTTGGTGTCTTCTCCAACCCATTCATGTTGTAATTCATGATGAAACCGCTGTAAGACGGGGGGAGGGCCAACACCAAATCTATACTTAGCTCGGCCGGAATTGGAAATCCCAGCGCCTCAAGCCTTACCATAACCAAACATCTTGATTACATGCTCGCTCACAGAGCCTCCTTCTGCCATGTGACATGACCACAGTGCTTCGTTATTTCATAACGCTCAGTCTTAGCCTGAGTCTGGTACATGGCCTTGAGTGCGACAACATGTCGTATGCAGAAGTGTTATCAAACTTCTTCTGCAACTCAGGGTCCATACATGTCAACATGAGACACTGAACCGATATGGCAGTATCACTCTTCAAGGTGTACTCCTCGAATTCAGCTGGTGGCGCCTCCACCGCCGGCATGGGTGGTAGAGGCCCATCTAGAACATACTCACTCTTCGCGTTCCTAAGAACAATCCTTAGGGCGCGAATCCAATCAGCATAATTGCTCCCATTTGCAGTCAGGGGTTTCTTCTCAATCAGTGGTCCAAGGTTAAACGTGGGTGCTATCTTAGCCATTGATCTACAACAATTAAGTTCACTTAGACATGTTCATAATTATTATCTGGCACTAAATTTAAAACTAAATGTAAAGTGCTCCCACTAAAATTGATATTCCTCAAGATCAACTTAGTGTATTACGAAATCCACAATCCTCAGTAGTGCGAATCATGGATACATGTCTTCACCTACGACGAAGGGGTAGGTCAACAGACCAATCACTTCCTGCCGTGATTTTCGTTTCATCTTTCGATGTAGTGCTCCGAACTCATAACTAGTTATGCCTGGACGTCAAGACAACCAATCGCTATTGCTGCTAGGACCGTCCGTGCCCGCCTCCCGAACCCTTGGTGCACATTACTCCTGGATACAGGTCGCACGGCAACAAGCATCCGGTTTGACGGTGCAGCGATTGGATGAGCACGAACTCCTTGATATTTTCAATTTTAGCTTTAAGTAATTAAACTTTGGAAGCTACCGAGGAATCTCCCTAATAATCACACTACTGCGCAATCAAGGGAAGAACAAGAAAAAACACATATAAAACAATCACTAGTAAATTAACACTTGTGTGATGTAGTATAGTCTTTCTTGCTCCATCCGCCGGTGGCACCTTCCATCGGCGTGGCCACGTCGAGGTTCACGACACTTGCATGCCTTCTCCTATCCTCCACTACCACCATGGCTCGATGAATAAGAACGGCACGCCGGCCACAACAAAAAGGGGTTAGTCAACAAAATAATATTTTATGACTATACCACATCACAAGTCCTGCAAAACAGAGTTAGACGTTCCTCTAACGTTTGTTTGCATATTTTAGCGTGGCTTGTAGGGTCAACGGGACAACCGGAAACCTACGGTCCTCACTAAGCATGTTTATTCATGTTGCTAGATTGACTTTGCGAGGTGATTGAGGGCCCAACGTTATGAAAACGTTCCAGCTCCCAATCTAAACTTCACTGGTGCGCGTGACCCCCGTGTGGACCTAGTCCACATGCCCTTTCCACCACCAAGTCAACGAATCCAACTATAGATAGACCCGAAGCTACTGAAGCACTTCGTTGGCGCCAACAAGCATACTAGGAGCAGCCGGAAGGTCCGCGGATTGCCAGAAGTTCGTAAAGATCTAACTATGCCATCAGAAACAATTCTTAAAGTGATATATTGGGAAGCATCCATAAATAAACTGAATGTTAGAAGCAACTTCTTCAATAACATACCCGCACAAACTTATGTGGTGCCCGCACATACCATGTGCTTTAGATCAAATCATGTAGCTACGCATAGATCGGCTCTGATACCACTATTGGGTTGCGCGTACGGTAAATTAAAATTTCACGTGTTGCTACGCAACCCTTGCCAGGATCTACTATCAAGATACATGCGAATACGAAGATCCAAAGATCTAGTTTAGTATACGTTACCAACACCGTAGATTGCGGAAGAACGTGTTGATGACGTAGTCGATGTAGCCGTACGCGGTTTCTTCTCAACCAAGCCTGGTAGAGAGATTCTGGCGCCTTCTTCTCCTTCGCTTCACCACCTTGATTCAACAGCTGAAGGGTGCAACGTCTATGACGAGGAACCCCTCCGAGAGCTTGCACACGTACACTGGAAAGGTTCAGCAGGGCTTCGCCGTCCAAGCTTGAAGTCTGCTGGTGTATATGAAGGTGGAGATCTCAACACATGAGAAGGAGAGAGAGATTTGATCTAGTCTAATCGGATAGGTCGCCTCTAATTAGAGGTCCCTCTAATCCAACTAGAAGAGATCTAAACTTGAGAGCTGGCGTGAGTCAATCGTGTGTGTCTACTGTGTGTGTCCACAACTAGAGGGGTGGGGTTTATAAAGGAGGCCTAAGGGTAGGGAGACTTGGGCAAGGGGGAAAACCTTTCCTTGTCCAACTCAACTTGGACAAGGGGAAAGTTTCCCCTTGCCAAATTCGGCATGGGAGGGGAGTTGGAGTGAACTCCAACTCCTCCCCTCCCCTCTCCCTTCCTAGCTCGGCCGGCGGGTGGGGCCCACCTGGGCCGCACCAACCTAGGCAGTTAGGGCCCACCTAGGCCGGCCGCCCTGCCCTGTGCCGCGCCTGGCGGGTGGGGCCCGCCTAGCCAGCCACCGCCTCGGCCACCTGCCGCCACGTGGGCCTGCCCTGGCCGCACCGACCTGGCGGGTGGGGCCCGCCTGGCCGGCCGCCACTTGGCCGCCGTCGTCGCGCCCTTGCCCCGCCGTGGGCCTTGCGGCCCACTAGGGTTTGGCCGGGGGGCGCTTCCCCCCCGATGGCGTCTTGGCCCACCACCACTTGGTGGTGTGGCCCTTTTAATATTTTCCCGTAATTATATTTATCAATTAAATAAATCAATATTTAATTAACATATATTTAAATAATACTTTGTCTAATTAATTCTTATTTGAATATTTCCTTTTACAGAATATTCACCGAATTAATTACCTATCATATGAAACTCCTTTTATATGATCCGGGACACCCAGTGGCCGCCGGCAAAATACTCCGGACAAATATATCCTCTCTTATAAACCTCCTCCGAATAAATCCGACCGTGATAGTAACTTCTATCACAAACTTTCTCTCTTGACAAGGTATGTCATATCACGCAAGCACCATGCCGATGATACTGTCTCCATGTTCCAGACCAACCATATAACACAACTAACCAATCCTAGCTTAAGTGTGTCCACCCTACAGGTCCGATAACGGGTAGCTATAATTGGTTGGGTATCAACCAATCAGTGGCCAGTGACAGTTCCAAGGACATCCTGTGTGGCCGCTATCGTTATGCGAATAACTCTACTGTTGAACCTGTTGATTATCATATATCAATCCCATTACTCACGACACTGAACTTCACCCGAGATATAGATCCGTGATGATACCATGATTGATTCACATCATCTTTGTCTATCTCGTTACCGGTAAGTTCCATTTACTCGTTGCCGTATTATGATATCCCACAGAGTGTAACTTCACTGTGCATTGTCTCCATGACTAGGAAAAGCCGCGTCATCTAGCATTCAAGAATTAGTCCGTAAAAGAACTAGGGTACTTTTTACGTATTCATATTCTCTACACGTGCAGGTGAGCTTTTCCCTAAATCACGCATCTAGAAATCACTGCAGTTATAGCATAGAGAATATGAATCAATAATGTATGAATCAGATATACATATGAAGGTATGATCTATTCTACAACCGGTTGTAGAATAGTTCCCTACAACCAGTTATGCACTTCTTGCGTGCTTTCCCTGTACTGCTATGTTTTTTTGGGAAGTTCAAAACTGTATTTTTGACGTAATTATTTAACCGTTTATCCAAATTGAGCAAACGATATACCGTTGAAAAGCTAATGAAAATTCGCATCTTTTTGTGTAATACGATTTTTGCAAATTCGCTATGGTTTTGAAACAAATTTGAGAAATTTTTATCTGTGAAAAATCACAAAAAACGTATTTTTAATCGATTTTCTCAATCTCTTATCGGATTTAAGCAAATGATATGCCGTTGAAAAGGCGTTTTGAAACAAATTTGAGAAATTTATATCTGTGAAAAATCACAAAAAACGTATTTTTAATCGATTTTCTCAATCTCTTATCGGATTTAAGCAAATGATATGCCGTTGAAAAGGCAATTCAATTCCGCATCCTTTTGTTTCAGATCATCGTTACAACTTCATTACGGTTTTAAAACAATTTGAACAATACCGAAATCTAAAATATCACAACAAACTTATTTTTTGAATATTTTCTATACCGTCTGTCGGAATCATGCAAACGATACGCCGTTGGAAAGCTATTGAAAATGCACAACTTTTTTGCTTTGACGGTTTTTCAAATACATAACCGATTAAAAGTAATTTTGAAAATACTCTATTCTGTAATGAGGACACACGGGCAGACGGTATTTCGTCCACAGTTTTTGAACCGCTTGTCGGAATGTTGCAAATAATATGGCAACGGAAAGATACCGACGATACGCAACTATTCCGTTCACTTTGTTTTCGCAAATACGTTACGGTTTATTATTAATTTCAAAAGTTCTAAAAACGGATTACCGGTGTTTTATGAAGGGGGTGGGATCAAATGGATTAGATCAAATATGATTCGTTGTGGGATGCACTACCTAATGAAATTAGAATTATATTAGAACATATGAAGCTATTTATATCAACGTTTGACGCATCTATAGCTCAAATTGTCAAGATAATTATGATTTATTTCCGTCCTAAAAAAACAAAGTATCGTACTTCCCATAATACAAGCGTGAACTGCCCGTTATATGCGTGTGTACTGCCGACGGAGTTTCGGCGATTAATGTTCAGTAAAATAACGATAACTTTCTCATACGATGTTCGTTTTACGTGAATTACCGCTCAAAATGCTCGGCTTGAAAAGACACATTTATTAAAGCTACCGGTTTCACCGGTAACGACATTATCAAATATCTATTTTCTAAGTCTGTTTTTCTCTCGGTCAAAGTTTGGTCAAACCTATTTTTCCCTTTAAAAAATTATTTGATAACCCATCCGACCTTTGAATCAAGTGATTCTCTTTGTGTTAGAAAGATGGAGTCGAGATCTATCTAAAAAAAATTGAAAAACATGTGTACTTCTTTCTGCTACAATGTGTACTTCCGGGGAGGAGATACTGCACTTCCGATGATAATTAGTGACATGATACTTCTGCGTGTACTTACAATGAAAAAGAGTAACGGAACTTCCCTCGACACACGAGTGAACTTCCTAGTTTAAGCGCGTGTACTACTGGTGGGTTTATTTGTGATTAGTTGTGAGTACTATTTGCTGAAACATGTTCATATAGTATTTTTGTACTTCCCGACAGGGAGGATTGTACTTCTCAGATTTTATATATGTACTTCTAGGTGGGATTTTCAAAAAAAATGGTGAAGGATTTGAACTTAACAATTTAAAATTGCGTACTTCCCGATACTTCTATGTGTACTTGTTGCGTTAGAAACGCGTCACACGAACACGTCCTCGTGTACCCGCGGTGCCGGGGAGATACTCCGCAACTCGCCCCGCGGGAAGCCGGCTTCCAGCGCGATACGCAAGACAGCAAGCCGGCGCTTTTGACACCAGATGCCCCAGCCCCTCGGGAAGCCTCGTCAGAGGAAGCCGGCGACGATTGGCTGAACTAAGCCGGACTTGGCCGCTCTTAGCTCGGTTTTCGATCTCCGGCGAAATCTAGGCGAAGTCGCCGAACAACGGAAGCATAAACTAGGGTTTGAGGAGATAAAGGTAGGTTGTATTGATAGGTTGTCGTGTTTGCTTAATTTCAATCGGCCGTCACCTCTCACATATATATGAGGCGGCTGGACTTCCCGTACAAGTAATGGACTTCTACAAGGCTTACAAATCATAGTCTAAGTCGAATCCATCTCTAAAATAGGCAACTTTTGGCCGGCAACGTTGGCTTCAAACTTGTTGGCTACTTCGGAAAGTTGCCTTTTGCCTTCCGTACTGGCTTCCAACTTGCTGGCTACTTGGAAAGTTGCCTTTTTCCCTTCCGTATTGGCTTCAAACTTGCCTTCTTCCTTAGAGACGAGATATCTTGATCGGCTTCGTATTAGACCCGGATTTCAGCATCTGTCCGGCTTCTTTTAGAAAGTTGCCTCCCATTTTCCAGCCTTGATCTTAGAAAGTTGTCTTCTCGTTTTCCGCCTTGATCTTGACCTTGAAAGTTGTCTTCTATTTTTCTGCCTTGATCGGTGGAAAGTTGACTTGCCGGCTTGTATTTGACAAAGTTGGCTTTATGCCGTCTTGTCTTGACAATGTTGACTTCTTTTCTGCCGCCTTGTCTTGACAACATTGACTTCCTTTTTGCCACCTTGTTTTGACAAAGTTGGCTTTGCCACCTTGTTTTGACAAAGTTGGCTTCTTTTTAGCCACCTTTATTGCTTCCTTTGACTTAGCTCGCTATGTCTTCAGGCAACTTCGCACTCCCGAATCCAGCTTCCGCCTTGTTCCGGTTGCCGGATTATTGGCGGCCTTCTTCCGGCCATCTTTTCCTGGAAAGCTTCCCAGATCACCATTTTAGCCTTCTTTGCTGCCTTCTTTAAGCCGCCAAATCCTCCTTGAACCTGAAACTGGCAATCTGCCAAAAACGGGTGCTAACATATGCCCCCCTGTTTTCTAGTAGAGCTTGCGTACTAGAAAATATTCAATGTAGAAGTTTTTGTCTAAGGGCGATGCTTAAGCTCATCGGCCATATGCTAAGGGCGATATATGTATATCGGCCATACGTGCAACTCATGCAGTTTGCCACACGCTCGGGTGGAATTTCTTCAAGTATTTCCCATTGATAGCTCGAGGCAACATGCTGCCTTCCAATGTCTCCACCAGATAAGAGTTGCCGGGTACTATTCTCGCGACTCGCAGCGGCCCTTCCCAGTTTGGGGACCATTTGCCAAATTTCCGGCTTCTGGAGCCAACTGGCAATATAACTTTCCAGACCAAGTCGCCAATTTGAAAGTCTTTCAGCCGGACCTTCTTATTGTAAGTTTTTGCCACCCGCAACTTTTCCTTCTCGATTTCTCTCAAGGCAATAACACGCTTGTCGGCTACTTCATCAACATTGTCCATCATCAAGCTGCAGTAGTCTTCAGCCGACAAGTCATCTTGCTTAGCAAACCTCAAGGCAGCCAGATTCACTTCTACTGGCAAAACGGCTTCTTGCCCATACACCAACTCAAAAGGAGTGTCTTGTTGCTCCATGCCTTGAGATTCTGTGAGCCCACAATGCTTCGGACAGTACTCGTGCCACCTCCTTGGATGATCCTGTACCTTCTTCTTGATCAATTTGACCAAGATTTTATTGCTTGACTCAGCTTGTCCGTTGGCTTGTGCATAGTAGGGAGATGAACTGAGCATCTTGATTCCAAGTGATTCGGCAAATTGCTTCACCTCCTTAGCCATGAAGGAAGTACCTTGATCTGTGGTAAGAGTCTGCGGAATGCCGAATCGATGGATGATATGTTCTGTAATAAACTGGATCACCTCCTTGTGGGTCATGTTTCTGAGAGGTACTGCTTCAGACCACTTGGTGAAATAATCAGTAGCAACAATACGAACCGATGCCCCTTGGATGAAGGCGGATGGATCATGCCGACAAAGTCAAGCGCCCAACCCCGGAAAGGCCACGGTTTTATAATTGGATTAAGAGGTGAAGCTGGCACCAACTGAATATCTCCAAACTTCTGGCAGGCTTCGCATCCCTTGTAGTATCTGAAGCAGTCATTGATCATTGTCGGCCAATAAAAACCTGCTCGCCTGAGCATCCACTTCATCTTGTGGGCCGACTGATGTGTTCCACATAAACCATCATGTACCTCTCCCATGGCAACTCTAGCTTCGTCTTCATTCAAGCACTTTAGAAGAAGACCATCAGCTGTTCGGCGATATAAGGCGGCATCCACCAATGTATACTTGAGAGATACGCCGAACTGCTCTGTCTGTTTTTCGACTTGGATCTTGTAAATAGTCAATATAAGGTTGTCTCCAGTCGTCCGCCAAGTTGTCATTTGCCTCCTTTTAGCCGGATCCAACAAGCCGGCCTCTTGTTTGGCTTCCTCCAGTTGGCACATTTGACTCTCTGTAGCCGGCTCCAACAAGCCGGCTTTTTGTTTGGCTTCCTCAAGTTGGCAACATTATTGTGGCTGTTCCCTGATGAAGAACATCCACGACTGACGTGATAGCCGGATGCTGTTGCGCCAACTCATTGGCAAGCCAATTGTCTTGCCTAGGAACATGAGATATGTGGAAATAATCCAACGTTGAAATCATATCCAGGCATCTGTCAAGGTACATGTTGAGGATCCGCTGTTGCATTGACAAATCTTGGCCACTTGCTGGACAATAAGCAACGAATCTCCATATGCCTCGACATGAGTTACCCCTGCGTCACCAATATTTCTAGCCCGAATAGAAGTGCTTCGTATTCGGCTTCATTGTTAGTGCATAAATAGTCAAGACGACAAGAGGCTTCAAAAACAGTACCGTGTGGTGAGATGTACACAATGCCAACTCCTTGTCCGCTGCTGCAGACTGAGCCGTCAAAATAAAGCTTCCACGGTACAGCCGACACAATATTTAAGCCGGCTTCTTGCTCCAGGTCAATCCGATGTTCAACAATAAAGTCAGCTACAATTTGGCCTTTCATAGATTTTAGTGGTTCATAAGCCAAATCATATTCAATCAACCCGTACGCCCACTTGCCGATTCGTCCACTGAGAATCGGCCTTTGTATCATGTGTTTGAGAACATCGGTCTGACCAAAGACTTTGCATTCACTGGACAGCAGATAATGGCGCAATTTGGTGCAGGCAAAGTAAAGAGACAAACACAACCTTTCTACAAAGCTGTACCTTGACTCGGCATCCAGCAAACGTCTACTCAGATAAGTGATGACGTACTCTTGTCCTTCGGCTTCCTGAGTTAAGGCAGCTCCGATCACTTTGTCCTCAGCAGCAATATAAAGCCGGAAAGGCTGACCATGAGCCGGCTTCCTGAGAACTGGAGGAGTAGACAGGCAAGTTTTTATCTTGTCAAACGCCTCTTGCTGCTTTGCCCCCCAGGTGAATTCATCATCGTTCTTGAGCCGAAGGATCTGTGTAAATGCATCAACTTTTCCAGACAAGTTAGCAATGAATCTTCTCAAATAGTTTACCTTGCCCAGAAACTTCTGCATGTCTTTTTGCAACCCGGCGCCTGTATCTTCTGGATGGCTTCAATCTTTGCCGGATCAACTTCTATGCCATGTTCATGTATGATGAAACCAAGGAATCTCCCAGCCGACACGCCAAAGGCACACTTCAAAGGATTCATCTTGAGCCCGTACTTCCTCATTCTTTCAAACGCCAGCCGCAAGTCGGCCAAGTGATTTGACTCGCCGTCCGACTTAACCACCACGTCGTCAATATATACCTCCAGTACGACTCCCAGAAGATCATGGAATATCAGGTTCATCGCTCTTTGATAGGTGGCTCCGGCATTCTTCAATCCAAAAGTCATCACGGTCCATTCGAACAAGCCAACAAAGCCTGGGCAGCGAAACGCCGTCTTAGCCGAATCTTCTTCGGCCATAAATATTTGGTTGTAACCTGCGTTGCCATCCAAGAAGCTGATAACTTTGTGACCTGAGGCTTCGTTGATAAGCATGTCGGCTATTGGCATAGGGTACTCATCCTTTGGCGTGGCTCGATTCAAATCCCTGAAATCAATACATGCCCTATCTTGTCGGATCCTTTCTTTTCGACCGGCACAATGTTGGATAACCATTCGGCATACTTACAGGGCCGAATAAAGTTGGCTTTCAAAAGCCGCCAATTTCCGCCTTTATCCGATCATAGATCAGTGGATTAAATTTGCGAGCCGGCTGCTTGTATGGTCTGAAGCCGGCTTTGATAGGCAACCGATGTTCGACCAACTCTCGGCTTAACCCAGGCATCTCGTGGTATTCCCATGCAAAGCAATCCACGTACTCTTGACTAGCGCGATTAATTCAGACTTATAATCGGCCGCCAACTTTTGCTTTACAAATGTCGGTCTAGGGACAGTGCCATCCCCAATGTCAACTTCTTCCAGCAAGTCAGCCGATGTAAAGCCTTGTCCCAACTTATCCATGTCGTCTGGTTCTTCAATTGCTTCGTACATATCGTTCCTTTCGGCCCGATACTTGCCCAGACGCTTCTGCAGCCACTCGTCGTTTTGATCCATCTACTTGAGCTGCAGCCGATTGCACCAATCGGCTTTAGAGATACTGGCACGAATCCGTCCCTGGTAGCACTCAGGAAGTCGAACCCGGATAGATCACGCCCAGAAAGGCATGTGACATTAGAATGTTGCCAGTCAACAATCGACTCGGCTAATGCAATGCACGCCGATTCGTCAGCATGGATGACTTCAACTTCGTCGTCAACCCATTGCACGAGTTGCTGGTGCATAGTAGACGGAACACACTGGTTGGCATGAAGCCAATCCGTCCCAGCACACATTGTAGTTTCCCTGCACCTCAGCAACAAAGAAGGCGGTAGCCAAAGTCTTGCTTCCTACTGTGAGCTCCAAGCTGATAACGCCTTTGGCTTCTACTCCTTCTCCTCCTTCGAACCCATTTAACACCATGTTCGTCTTCATCAGGTCGCCATCATCTAGTTGTAGCTTCTTGAAGACAGAATATGGCATCAAGTTTACCACAGCGCCGCCATCCACCATCATCCTGGTGACCGGCTTGCCATCAATGTGTCCTCTGACGTACAGAGGCTTGAGGTGTTTCACCGGCTTGTCAGGTTTTTCGAAGACAACATTTTTGGGTCCAAAGTTGATTTGCGCGACCTCGCCTTCTTCTTCAACAGCACGGAACTCGGCCGGCAAGTAATACACCATGTTGATATCCATGCCGTCGAGCCGGCGATTCTTCATAATCTAGCAGATCTTCATCTGTCAAATTGCCTGACTCATCATTGCCGACTCGACATTGCTGTTCTTCTTCTGCCTTTTCTTCCATTGCGAGGTCTTCACTTGCCGGCTTCTCTGTGGCCGGATCTTGGATTGCCAGCTCCTTTGCCAAACTTGCCATCGCCAAGTCTGCTGCTTCGACTTCGTCAGCCCATGAAGAATAGGTGATAGCCGGCGTAGCTGCCGGCTCTATTTTAGCAGGACTTGGTAGTTGGTGTGGAAGCCGCCATAAGACTGGCCTAGGAATCCACTTTGAGTTGGCAACATTGGTCGCTCAGCATTGAATTTGACGTCCCTAGATCGCTCAGCTCCTTCTTCTGCCTTCTCCCGGTTCCTTGCCCTTTGCAGTTTCCGCTTTTGTGTTTTGTTATACCTGGCGGGCACCACTTTGGCTGAGTGTACTTTGGATCCCGGGGTTGAGCTGCGGCTTGACTGGAGCTAGCTTCATGATCATTGGTTGCTGGCTTTGGCGCGATAGCAAGTATCGGCTCACTGTTTGCCGGCTCTGTAACCGGGTCCTTCAACTTTAGCACATGAGTTCCAACAACCAATAAGTTGTCTGAGACTAATCCGCCTTCTGGCTCCGCCTTTTTAGAGCTTGCGCCTTGATCCGCCAATATGACGAGTCTCCGGGATACACAAGCCGGCTTTGCATAGATGGCCGGATTGCCCTGCGTTTGAACTCGTCAGCCGGCCTCTGATGCCGGCTACTTTCCTCCGCGGATGGTGACCTTGGTCGTTTCCCATACTGCCACTGGCGCGACCTTGACCCGGCCTGGCGCACGTACTTGTTCAGCAGCATGTCAAAAGTTGGCTTTGTCTTCCTTGGTCTATATTCAACCTTGGTTTGTCTTCCATCTGCCAACTTCTGGGCTCTTGGGCTTGATAAATCTAGGCGGCGACTTGTCTGAACGTGGTCCTTGCCCCCCGAGCGCAGGGTTATTGACGGTAATCTTGATGACTCGCCTCCGTCGGGTTGCCGGCTCACTGTAACTTGTCTTCCTGCCGCCTTGTTGCCGGCTACTTTCCTGGGTTCACCAACAACAACATTAGATTTATTAGCGGCTTCGGCCGCCTCTGGCCGAAGAAGAACTTCTTTCCCTCCAAGTCTAGCGTTTATTGGAAACGGCTGTGTGTCAATTGCCATGCCGGCAAAGCTCAATCGTCCGTCATTGAGGGCCGATTGGATCTGTTTACGAAAGACATTGCAATCATTAGTAGCATGAGAGAAAGAATTGTGATACTTGCAATAAGCCCGCCGCCTTAATTCATCAGGCGATGGTATAACATGATTGATCCTAATCACTTTATCCTTCAACAAGGCATCAAATATTCTATCACACTTGCCTACGTCAAAGCTGCATTTTATTTCATCATCCCGATTTTTACGAATCGGCTTTAGTCATCACACATGTAAGGTTTGGCCTTGCTGGGCCAAACAAACTCAGCGAATAAACATCGGCTTCATCACCGGAGTCGGCATCATTTCGACAATATTAAGCCGGCTCCTGCTCATCCGATGCGAGTCTTTTGACTCATTGACCCGGCTTCTTGAGCCAAGCTCTCTTGGACTTGGCCAACAGACAAGAATTCATGTCCTTCTAACCTCTCTTTCAGGTAGGACCTTAACCATTGAAAACCAAGTCAGCCATGTCTCTTTCAGTTATCACCAACTATAACATCGGTTTCTAGTGTTTCTAAACCTTTTGACGTAATCGGATACCGATTCATCCTGCTTCTGCCTAACCGATGTAAGGTGAGACAATTTTAACTCTATTTCGCCGGCAAAGAAGTGTTCATGGAACTTTTGCTCTAGATGAAACCATGTATGTATAGAATTAGGAGCTAAAGCCGAAAACCAAGAAAACGCAATGCCGGTTAAAGACAATGAGAACAGGCGAACTTTAATGTGATCATGGTTAGCTTCGCCTAATTGAGCCAAATATTGACTGATATGTTCCCATGTTGACTTACTATCCACCCCATTAAATTTGGCAAATTCAGGGACTCTATAACCAGGTGGATAAGGTTGCAGATCAAAGTAATCGGGGTAAGGCTTAGTGTAAGTTCTATGTTTTGGCATCACCCCGAGTTTGTCAAAAGCTATTTGGTCCAATCTTCTCCTGAATTCGGCTAAGGAATCGTCCATAATGGCCGATTGAGCCGGCACAGAGAAGAATTGGCGGCAGGGCCAGCTTGCACCCAAGTAGCCGAATTTTGATTCGGCATTGACTCATGACCCAAATCCGCCTTGTTGACCGGCTGGCTTGCCGGATTAGGCATACTCTGGATAGGAGTTGGACATGGCAGCGTAGGCACAAGTTGGTTTTCCCTGCTTTGACCGATCGGCTGTTTGTCCGATGGTTGATCATGGGCGTGTTTTTCTTAGCCTTTTCATGTTCTAGCATAAGATCGTAAACATTGGCAGTGCCTTGCGAAACATGAAATTGAATTTCGGCTATCTGTTCAGAGGAAAAAAGGCTACTACTTACAGCGGGTTTGTCAATGTTGGCGTCCAGCGGTACAAATTCCGGCTCCTTGATCGGCGAGATTACACCTTGCCGATCTACCTTGAAGCTGGATAAGTACAGGTCTTGATCTTCTTGATCCCGCTTGGCTCGCAGCGCCTCGAACTCCTCATCTCTCTTCTTCTTCCACGCCTCCAGACCTTGGCGTTGTTCTTCCGACAACTTCTCGAGAGTTGGCTTGATGATGTTGTCAGCATTGATGCCGGCAGCGTCGGTCTTGGAATGGTCATTGCTGTCCAATTTTAGATCGAATCGTCCCCAGCGGAGTCGCCAAAAAGTGTGTTGCGCTCGAAACGCGTCACACGAACACGTCCTCGTGTACCCGCGGTGCCGGGGGAGATACTCCGCAACTCGCCCCGCGGGAGGCCGGCTTCCAGCGCGATACGCAAGACAGCAAGCAGGCGCTTTTGACACCAGACGCCCCAGCCCCTCGGGAAGCCCCGTCAGAGGAAGCCGGCGACGATTGGCTGAACTAAGCCGGACTTGGCCGCTCTTAGCTCGGTTTTCGATCTCCGGCGAAATCTAGGCGAAGTCGCCGAACAACGGAAGCATAAACAAGGGTTTGAGGAGATAAAAGTAGGTTGTATTGATAGGTTGTCGATTGTTTGCTTAATTTCAATCGGCCGTCACCTCTCACATATATATGAGGCGGCTGGACTTCCCGTACAAGTAATGGACTTCTACAAGGCTTACAAATCATAGTCTAAGTCGAATCCATCTCTAAAATAGGCAACTTTTGGCCGGCAACGTTGGCTTCAAACTTGTTGGCTACTTCGGAAAGTTGCCTTTTGCCTTCCGTACTGGCTTCCAACTTGCTGGCTACTTGGAAAGTTGCCTTTTTCCCTTCCGTATTGGCTTCAAACTTGCCTTCTTCTTAGAGACGAGATATCTTGATCGGCTTCGTATTAGACCCGATTTCAGCATCTGTCCGGCTTCTTTTAGAAAGTTGCCTCCCATTTTCCAGCCTTGATCTTAGAAAGTTGTCTTCTCGTTTTCCGCCTTGATCTTGACCTTGAAAGTTGTCTTCTATTTTTCTGCCTTGATCGGTGGAAAGTTGACTTGCCGGCTTGTATTTGACAAAGTTGGCTTTATGCCGTCTTGTCTTGACAATGTTGACTTCTTTTCTGCCGCCTTGTCTTGACAACATTGACTTCCTTTTTGCCACCTTGTTTTGACAAAGTTGGCTTTGCCACCTTGTTTCGACAAAGTTGGCTTCTTTTCAGCCACGCCACCTTGTTTTGACAAAGTTGGCTTCTTTTCAGCCACCTTTATTGCTTCCTTTGACTTAGCTCGCTATGTCTTCAGGCAACTTCGGACTCCCGAATCCAGCTTCCGCCTTGTTCCGGTTGCCGGAATGTTGGCGGCCTTCTTCCGGCCATCTTTTCCTGGAAAGCTTCCCAGATCACCATTTTAGCCTTCTTTGCTGCCTTCTTTAAGCCGCCAAATCCTCCTTGAACCTGAAACTGACAATCTGCCAAAAACGGGTGCTAACAGTACTTCTCTATGGAGATAGTGCACTTCCGAAATTGGTCCTCTGTACTTCTGAAAATTAGCGATTCTTTTTGCGTTGGAAAGATGGGGTCGAGATCTATTTACAAAAAAATTGAAAAATATGTGTACTTCTTTCTACAACCATGTGTACTTCCACGGAGGAGATACTGCACTTCCGATGTTGATTACTCACATGAAACTTTTGTATGCTTAGGTAATTGAACTTCACTCGACACATGACTGAACTTCCTAATATATGTTCCTGTACTGCCGACGGGTTTATACTTGTACTTCCGGAAAGTGAAGATTGTACTTCTCTGATTTTATATTTGTACTTCTAGGTGGGATTTAAAAAAAACTGGTGAAGGATTTGAACTTGTGTACTCCAGATGCTACCATGTGTAGTTCTCCGCGGGGACCTTCGTACTTCGGAAAAGTAGTGATTCCTTTTGCGTTGGAAAGATGTAGCCATATTAAAATTTTGAGAAAAAATGTGTATTTCCCAGCAACCACTTATACTTCTTTCATGTTTTCTCTGTACTGCTATGATTTTTTGAGAAGTTAATGAACTTTGGTTTTGTTGTAGTTGTTTAACCGTTTATCCAAATCGAACAAATGATGTAACATTGAAAGTCTAATGAAATTCCACATATTTTTTTGTGTAATACCACTTTTGCAAATTTGTTATAGTTTTTAAACAAGTTATAAACACTCGAATTTTTTAAAATCACAAAGAAAGTATTTCTTAAAAAATTGTGTACTTCTCGATAATACCATGTGTACTTCTCGTCGGGGAAAGTGGAGTTCCAAAATTGGTCCTCTACACTTTCCGCAGTCTCTGCGTGTATTTACTATATTTTTAAAATATTTTTTCAGACTTTAGCCTAAACTCCGTACTTCCTAGAGTCACCGTGTGTACAGTGTACTTTTTATATTTTTACTGATGACTTTCTGAATTTCACGTGAACTTTTACACTTCCGACATTGTGTTTGGAGAAAGAAACAAATAAAATGACAAAGCGGAGATTTTTCTCAACCACATGTCTTCTCTTATCTTATCCTCGCTGCATTGTCTCCTTATTTAATTATGTGCCCACAAATTAAGAGCAGCAGAACCAATTCGGTAGAAAAGGCAAAGCAGAACAAGGGAATTAGTAGCAGGATCTTAGCTTCATGTACTTGCAACATGCGGCGGAGATTCACGCGTCCTGAGCGGCAGACTCGTTGTAGTCTAGCAAGAGTTCAAGCGTTCGCATGACTGTAGCATGAAGCATCCTCCTCCTGCAGGCTCTCACGCTACAGCAGCTCGAAGCGCCATACGGCGCTCGCCGGAGGAGCAGGCCACGCAAACAGTGACACACAAGTGCTCCCCGCTGCCCGTTGTACTTCGTATTTATACAGATTGTACTTATTTCTGACAAATAAGTGCACTGCCCGCTGTCCCAAAATCTTTCAGTGCGAAGAGAAACAGATAGACAGAGGAGGAAGAAGCAGATAGATAGGAGAAAAGCACGCGCGGCCATGGCTGGGAGACATCCGGTGGTGAGGGTGGGGACCGTATGCGGAGCTGATGTGACCTGGATCAGTAGCGAACACCATGGCGCAAGCTGCAGCTCCTCTCGCCGAAAGGCGACCATCTCGCAAGGGGGATGAGAGCGCGGAAGGCAGCGACGCGTGACTATCGGAGGCGCAGCGAAGTGCGTCGGTGGCCAGGGGAAAGAGGACGCGGCCGTCGGGCGGGAAAGGAGGCGCGGTCGAACTCCGTTGGAGAGAGGTAGTTGGTCGGCGCTCAGATGCGCGCAGGTGAAGCGAGGCAGGCCAACGGCGGCCGACGGTGTGTGGAAGAAAGCGGCGCCAGCGGCCGAGGCAGCAGGGGCGAGCGGCGCTAGGAAAGCAGGGCGCACGCCGGCCGGGGGCGAGCCGCGAGCAGGCCGGCGGGGCACGGGCCACAAGCAGGCCGACGGTGGGCGAGAAGAGGGCGGCTAGCGCGTCGCCGGCGGCCGGTGGCCGGCGGCCGGAGGCCGAGGTAGTGGGTACAGTTGGATCGAATGCGGAGAGGGAGGCAGGTGGGGGTTTGGTCGTGCGATTTCTTCTTCCAGCGGATCCAGTGCACTTCGCCTATAGGGGCACCGGTTGCAGAATAACTAATCTACAACCGGTTGTATAATATACCCATCCTACATATGTATAAATACATTGTCACATGTATAAATACATTGCCTTTTGGGCATATATCCAACAGTTTCTTCCAAAAAACTTTTGCATCTCCCCCAGTGACATATTGGTTCCATTATCTGTGATGATACTGTGTGGATACCCAAATCTGTGGATGATTCTCTTCAGGAACACAACTGCTGTAATTGCCTCGCAATTTGTGACTAGCATCACCTCAACCCACTTGGTAAACTTATCAATCGCCACTAAAAGGTGGGTCTTCTTGCAAGGAGACATTTGAAAGGGTCCCACCATGTCCATCCCCCAAACTGCAAACGGCCAAGTCAAAGGGATAGTACGCAACTCCTGAGCCGGCACATGAATCTGCCGGGCATACCTTTGACACCCATCACATCTGCTCACCAAACGCTCTGCATCTTCATTTGCTGTGAGCCAGAAAAAACCGTGTCTGAACGCTTTTGCTACCAATGATCTTGTGGAGGCATGATGCCCACAATCTCCCTCATGTATCTCCTTCAAAATTTGTCGGCCTTCCTCTGGTGAAACACATCGCTGAAACACACCAGAGGTACTTCTCTTGTATAGCTCATCATCAATGACCACATAAGCTTTGGCCCGACACACAATTTGCCGGGCTACAATCTCTTGCTTGGGCAATTCTCCCCTCAGAAGATATGCAATGTATGGCTCTGTCCACTCAGGAATCTCATGCACTGCTGCTACTAACTGAGAATCCGGGTTACCCAGATACGCGTAATCTTCCTCATCTTCAGGTTTAACTGATGGAACTTGTAACTCATCCAGGAAAGTATTGGGTGGAACCGGCTCTCGACGTGAGCCGTGTCTTGACAAAGCATCTGCAACATCGTTTTTTCGCCGGTCTATGTGATCCACTTGATATCCAGAAAAGAACCCGGCAACTCTATCTACCTCTCTTCTATAAGCCGCCATCTTTGCATCTTTTCTGTCCCATGTTCCAGAAACTTGCTGAGCCACAAGATCTGAATCTCCAAAACATCTGATATACTTGATTCCCATCTCCCGGGCTATCTTCAAGCCATGCAACAGAGGCTCATACTCAGCCACATTATTGGAGCAATCAAAGTGAATTTGCAGAACATAACTCATCTTTTCTCCTCTTGGGGAAGTTAACACAACCCCAGCTCCTGATCCTTGTTCTTGCTTAGACCCGTCAAAATGCATGACCCATGACTGAACTTTTGGAACAAGAGGTGGTGCACTCATATGTGTCCAATCATTAAGAAACTCAACCAATGTCTGAGACTTGATAACTGTTCTGGGCTCGTAGTTGATATGATAATCTCCCATCTCAATGGCCCACTTGGCCACTCGACCTGTAGCTTCAGAATTTCGTATGATATCTGCAAGTGGGATCAAACTCACCAGCGTAATTGGATGTTCTTGAAAATACGGCTTCAACTTTCTGCTTGCCATGAACACACCAAACTCCAGCTTCTGCCAATGGGGATACCTCTGTTTTGTTTCTGACAAGACCTCGCTGACGTAATAGACCGGCCTTTGCACCGGGTTTTCCTTGCCTTCCTCTTTACGTTCAACCACGACAACCGCACTCACCGCTTGAGGCCCGGCATCAACATACAGTAACATGGGTTCCTTGGGACCCGGCGCCGCAAGTATTGGTGCTTGTGACAACTTCACCTTCAGAGCCTCAAACGCATCGTCTGCCTCTTGATTCCACACGAAATTATCTGTTTTCTTCAGGAGCTTGTACAATGGTATTGCTTTCTCCCCAAGCCGAGCTATAAACCGGGTCAAAGCTGCCACACAGCCTATGAGTTTCTGAACATCTGCCAACTCCTTTGGTTTCTCCAAACACTGAATAGCTCTGATTTTATCCGGGTTTGCTTCAATTCCACGCTCAGATACAATAAATCCTAGTAACTTTCCAGCTGGTACAACAAACACACACTTGGTAGGGTTAAGCATCATCTTGAACTCTCGCAAATTCTTGAACGTTTCCCGGAGATCATTGATGAATGACCCGGCTTTTTCTGACTTGATCACCACATCATCAACATAGGCATGAACATTGCGCCCAATCTGATCTGCAAAACACTTCTGGATACACCTTTGATAAGTGGCACCCGCATTTTTCAATTCAAAGGTCATGGTCTTGTAACAAAAAGCACCAAAGGGTGTAATGAACGAGGTCTTCTCCCAATCCTCTCCATTCAACTTGATCGGATGATATCCTGAGTAAGCATCCAGAAAACACAAGAGCTCACTGCCTGCCACTGCATCGATAATCTGATAAATACGCGGCAAAGTAAACGGGTCCTTTGGACAGAACTTATTCAAACTGGTGAAATCTATGCACATCCTCCACTCGTTGTTCTTCTTCAGCACTAGAACCGGGTTAGCTAACCAATCCGGGTGAAAAACTTCCATGATAAAGCCAGCTGCTAAAAGCCGGACTATCTCTTCTCCTATGGCCTTTCTTCTTTCTGCATTCATCTTTCTCATACCTTTCTTCACTGGCCGGGCTTTAGGATCAACATGTAACTTGTGCTCAGCGAGTTCAGTCGGGATACCTGGCATGTCACTGGGTGTCCATGCAAAAACATCCCGATTCTCATGGATGAACTCGATGAGCGCGCTTTCCTATTTATCAGTCAGATTTGACCCTATGGAGAACTGCTTGGAAGAGTCCCCCTTCACGAAATCTACCAACTTGGTATCCTGGGCTGATTTGAACTTTGCCCTATCATCTTCTGTGGTTGGTTTTTTCAGAACCGTATTATCTGCCGGGTCAAGACTCGCTCTGTAACTTTTAAACTCTTCCTTGGCACATGCATGTTCTGCCATGGCCGCATCACCCTCGTCACACTGTGCAGCTATCTCTCTGTTTCCATGCACTGTAATGATCCCCTTAGGACCCGGTATTTTCATCTGTAGATACACATAGCAGGGCCGGGCCATGAACCTAGCATAGGCCAGCCTTCCCAGTAACGCATGATAAGGACTCTGAAAATCAACCACCTCAAAATCTAGCATCTCTGACCTGAAATTTTCGCGAGCCTCGCCAAAGGCCACTTCCAGTGTGATCTTTCCCAACGGAGTTGCTGACTTTCCCGGAACTATACCATGAAAAATTGTGGATGTCTTTTGCAACTGAGACTTTTTGAGACGCAAGCGCAAAAATGTTTCCCAGTATAAGATGTGTATGCTAATCCCTCCATCCATCAGGACCTTTTTCAACTCATACCCCTCCACTTGGGGGGCCACAACCAATGCAAGCAGACCCGGGTGTTCCACATTATCCGGGTGATCCGCTCTACTCCATGTAATTGGGTACTCAGACCATCTTAAGTATCTGGGAGCTCCCATAGCCACCGAATTAACAGCGCTTTGTATTACTTTTCTCTCCCTTTTAGAAGTGTTGGGCGTGTAAACATGATACGAACCAAGCTGCTTGGGCTGAGTATTGAACCCGCCCTGACCCTGAGAACTTGTGCCGGCTGCAGGGCCGGTTGGTACTGCATTTGCTCCAGTGAGCGGTGCCGCGGCCGGGTTTGAACCTGGGCCGGGTCCTCCACCCCTGTTTGCTGCTTGTAGTGCTCTCTGAATTTTGTTGTTCTTCCACCTGTTGAGGTCCGCACACTGAGCCAGTGAATGATTCGCCGGCTTTCCGTTCCTACTGTGACGAGGACACGACATTATGAACGCCTCTTCCGTGCTCATAGGACGTGGCCCATTGAAATTGTTATAACCTCCATTGTTTCCTCTGTTGTTATCATGATATCCTCCATCAGTTCTTGTCCTTTGATACCCGGTATTGGTGTTTGCCACAAACTCTGAACTCCCCTCATTGTGCCCTCTCTTGTGGGGATTGTTGTTGCTGTTGTTGTTATTGTTGTTATTGTTGTTGTTTCTCCCATTCTTCGCTGGACCTTTGCCCTTCTCTTCCTCATGATCATCTTGTGTCTTGTCCGTCGCGGCGTGTTTATTACAAGCCTCTAGTAACTCGGGCATTGAGACGGGTTTGGCCATGTGACTCTCTTTCAGACGCCCCAACTTCTGGACCAAAGGTGTGTACTTGCATGTCTTCTCCATCGTTGAAATCGCGTCTTTAGGCTCTATACCAGCTGATGAGTGCAAAATCTCCGTGACCCGGCCCATCCAGTGCCGGGTTGACTCTCCTTTCCTCTGAACACACCTATCAAGATCCTCCAAAGAAAACAAACGCTTGCATGTGCCCAAAAAGTGCTTGATGAAAACTGCCTTCAACTCTTCCCAAGATTTAATGGATTTCTTAGGTAAATTCTCAAACCATAACTTTGCTGCACCATCACTCATCATCAGATACATGTACTTGGCACACACGTTCTCTGTGGCATTGCGAATGCACATAGCCATCTTATAACTACTCAACCAACTGGTCGGGTCCATACTTGGCTCATAATTGGTCACTTTGCTTGGTTCTTTAAACTTCTCAGGGAAAGGTTCAGATCTGATTGCTTCTGATAAACATTTAGGCCCGGCTAACCCGGAACCTCTAGCTTGAAGATTTGGACCCGGCGAACTCACAGATACGGCTGGTGGAACAACTTGCTGCCTTGGAACAATTACTGGAGCTGGGACGACTGGGTGAACACTCGCGGCTCGCCCTGCTCTTGATTTGTTGACAATCTGTTGTGCCACTGAAACTGCAGGAGCCGGCTGATATTGCTGATTGTTTTGTTGTGGCTGCTGAACATTTTGCTGCCTCGCCGTGGCTGACCCGGCCAATGGTGGTGGGGTCTCGCCGTGGCGGCTCTGAGTACGCTTACTGTTATACGGTGTTGAATGAAGCGCACTCTTGTTTTTGGAATACTGGACTTGCTGCACCATGGCCGTACGTAACATATCAATGGCTCGCCGGGTTTCTTGTTCTATAGGTGAACTTCCCAATGGAATTCGATCAAGTGCCAAAGTTGTTGCATACACATTATCAGCCAGGTTAGAAAAGTGACCCTCTGGCGTGTGAAACCTCTGTGTTGCCGCGGGATGACCCGGATTTCCCCCAGCTCCTCCGGCGGGCAAACCCGGCATTCTCCCAGTTGGACCGCCAGCTCCTCCAGTGTTTCTGTTTGCCTCTACACTTGCCCTAGCTGCTGGAGCCGTCTGAACCGCACCAATAGGTTGATCCACTGGGGTTCTAAACAACACGGCTGGATTTATGATATTCTCTCTAGGAGCCAACCGGCTCTGATGCCTCCTTTGATGTACCACGGTCATATCGTTCTGGCGAGCTCGCAACATCTCCTCGCTCTGCCTCAGGCGATTCTCTCTTTCCTCGATCTCTCTTGCCCTTTCTGCAACTTGTTGTTCATAAGCGGCTGCGTTCCGCCGGGTCTGCTCCAAAGCTTTGCGCGCGGTGTCCAACTCCATAGCCCGGGCCGCCGCGTTCTCCGACGTGATAATCCTCGTGAGCGCCGTTGGATCCAGAACCAAGCCGTTGTTGAACAGAGCCGGCGCGGGAGCCGGGTTATGTGCAGCTTCTCCCGGGGCCCGGTTATTGAGGAAACCAAAGGTGTTTCTGTACTGTCCATGACCTTCACTTTCATCTGTCACCGACGCCTGCTCACCATCAGCAGCCGCCGGAATTTGCTTAAGTACCGGGTTTGGCTGTTGCTGTCCGTTGATATTTGGTGGTGGAACAACTCCAGATCCCCCAATTCCTAGGCCCAGCTCGAGATTCGTCGAGGGTGCAGTATAAACCACCACCCTCCGAACCGGGCTTGGACAAGACTCCATCTCAAAACCGATCTTCCTCTTCCTCTTCTTCTTCTTCCGGGTCATAACCATACCTTCCATCGAACAGGGCCAAGATTGATTCCGTGTCGTCCTCGCTGCCTGACGCGTCACCTGGGATCCGTGCCGGGTTTACCGACTGTTCCACGTGTCTGACCGCCAGATCCTCATAACCAGCTGTTCCTATGGACTCTTCCCCATCTGATTGGACTAGGGTGGCAGCTCCTGACACAGAATCATACTCCTGATTACTAGCAGACCCGGTAGTACGTGATGTGACCACCGACGCCAAAGCTATTAATTTGCATCCAAAAATTATTCAAGCTACACCGGTCCAGGACGAGAGTCAGGTGGCAGGACTAACAGAAGAGTTCCAGGCAGAGGAGTCTTTGTTGATTGGAAAAATATGGATCCGTATTACATCATCAGATCCCAAGCCGAAGGAAATCAAGCCAACATTTAGAACGCCTCCACAACGTGCATGCTTGAACGTGACATAGGTTTGGGTCTGATTCATATATTTCCTAGTACTAGTTACGTAATCAGTTTGTGTTTTCCAATGAGACGTCGTGAGTACTTTCTATTTTTAGGTGACCATGCTTATTTTGCAAGGAAACAAATCGTAGTCTCCTAAGGAATCGAGTCCTAGTCTAGTATCTTTCTTAGGCAAGTTTTCCAAGTCGGTTTTGAGGTGCTTGCACGCACTATATAATCAGGCCAGGTCGGCCATGTAAAGGGGACAGATTTTCGAGATTGAGAAATATATACAGAAAACGCATCATGTCGGGATGCACCAAAATACCTGTGTTATTTGCTGGTCCTTGAGGGATTTAGTTGCTGCTACGCGTGGGGATTGATCTAATCTATTCCGTACGCAAGTTTTTGTTCTTTGGTCTTCTTGCATATTGCTTGATCCGAAGAGTCGATCTACTTCTTCTGCGTCTACTTTTGCTATTGCGAGATTTGTTCGTCGAGGTTCTTATTATTTCTTTGAGTACCGTGAAAGATCGGGCCAACAAACGACTTGACAATTAGTCGGGTCTTATCAGTACGTATCATACCAACGAAAACATTAATCTTGCCAATTGGAATAACTTCACCTGATTCAAGCAGATCTGACTCCGGCCCCCAGCCAGAGTCATCGACGATTGGTTCTCCTTCCAAGTTGATGATGATCCGGCCAACCACCAGGTTCTTCATACCTTCCAGCGCAGCTCCCTTGATGATGACACTCTTGGCCGCAGGCCCCACGGTGGGCGCCAAATGTCGTGGGGTTGTCACGGCTTATGTTACCATAGGGTAACTTTGAGTTGAGGGCCAGGCGATACTGGTGTCAGGGAGATTGTTTAGCGTGGATGGGACAAAAGGTTTGCCCAGGTTCGGCCTCTCCATTGGAGATAATGACCTACTTCCTGCTATGCTCTTATTAATCTCGATCTCGATAACCCGGCTACAACAACAGAGCCGGATCTCGATTAGGGCTACAAGGTTCTCTCTCGTGGGACTTGTGCGATATGAAAAGCTTGACCTAAACTATGACCCAGGAGCCCCTTATATAGATGGCCGGGTCTCCTGGTGTTTTACATGGTAAGGTCGGGCTATACCCGTACTCGGAGTTCTACTCTATCTCCACCTCTTCGTGATCTCCACGTCTTGGACTCCGTGACGCTCTCCGCCTCGGGTCTTCTAGATCTTTCCTTAATTAGGCCGGGTTACCAACAAGTGCGCCGGCCCATCAGTAGAAACTAGCCCATGATGATGATAGCAGGCCAAGCCCGGCCTCCTGCCTGGCGGGTCTAGTTTCATCTTCTTGGGTATACCGGGTTATCTTTCCCCCAACACCACCCGATGTCAGCGGCGATGAGCATACAATAACAATAACTTGCATGTGCTTGCTCCAATGCGGCGGGGGACACTGACGTGGAGGAGATATAAGTGAGGTGTAAAATCACTGGCCATGGCATGGCTAGACTCATAGACTTGATTGGTTCTGTGCAATGCTATACTCTTCAACGACATAATAATTAGTGGTTAAGAGACTTGACTTTGTGTTTAGGAGTCATGTAGAACGATGTGGTTCGCGGTGCCTTCGGTATGGTAGCAACACTTGGCGCAAACATGACATCCTATATTTGAACAAGACATGATGACATGAGGGGGTCGACATGGGATGCAACTAAGTCGGCAATGACTTGGCTAGACGTGTAGGCCCCCATGTTGCGAAGCATGTGGGGGCTATGACAGCCTCTCCAGATGTAAAGGCTATCTGACAATCAATTTTCAAATATAACAATCGATTTTCAATCTTTTCGTCATCTTTAATACCAATATTGTAACAAATCGTACTAACTACGACAAAAACAACACGACATCATCCTTCTCCATGTCATAAGAATCATGTTCATGCATCCTAAAAGAAGCATTTGAGGGTTCAATATCATTCTTGCAGACATAACAAGTTTACCATTCCCAAATGTCTAAGTTTGGGCATACACAAAAGACCACATGTGATAAGGAAGATTTCCTTTTTTCTTGCAATTTCTCGGTCTGGTCTGGCTTGAGGGATTCCAAGCGGAAAATGGAAGATGTTGACCGTAAAATTTGGCTCGACATGACTGTTGAAGCATCCTTTTTCGATACCCGGACCGAGCTTTCCCTACGTGCCTCACGGGAGGAAGTGAGACATCTCTGCGAGTGTGTTGTGCAGGGACGCACACGTTGTAAGGGGCGGAGAAGTGTAGAACAAAGTCATGCGGTAGTTGGCATCTTCCACGATAAGAGCATCATGGGAAGTATGTGCGTCCGTATGAAGTGTAGATGGGGAGAGCTGATCCCGCACGGCGTTGTCCCAGGGGCTCGTGTATAATGAGGGGTGTCAAGGGAGAGCTCACTATATGTGGCTCACCCCCCCCCCCCCCCCCCTCCCAACGTGGCAAGGCATGGGGAGGACACGGCGCACAGCTTTGAACGTGTGGAAAAGGGCCTTGATGTCAACGCGTGACCACAAATGGTCTGGATACATGTGATGCAGAAGAAGGTGAAAACATCTTATTAGCAACAAGGGGTACGTGTTTAGCCTGATTACGCAAACGTTTGCCCAAGAATCATATATGCCGATAATTACAGGTTCAGTTTTCCAAAGAAAACAAGTTTGAAGAATAAGGCACCGAAATGCTAGGTGCAGCACAGTAAGTGTTGGCTAATCATTGACAGGTTACAATAAGTAGCAATAGGCCCACAGGAGCGACCCCACAAAAGATGCCCTGTTTGTCAAACCTGCTTTTTCTTGTGACGCTTATGTTAATGGGACGCTGGAAATGTCATTGCTTTTCATGGTGCCTATTAATTTGTCTAACTATGCCTTTGGTTATTGACATCCTCTTATAAATGAGACAGAAGAATCCAACAAAAACTTGATTCGAAGAATTCAGAATCAAATTAAAAAAATGGAAGATCCTTTTGATGGAGATATTCTTCTGATTCAACTTTTTGTTAAGCAAGAGGAAGTTCCTAAGCGAATCCTCATACTGAGCGATGACAAAATTTTGACTGACTAAATACCCCAGTTAAGGGAATGCTTTGTCAAGATAATGAGCAAGCCCATGCATATCTGTTTTCTGATTGCGTGGTGTTCCTGAAAACGCAGTATCTACAGAAACCTTCTGGAAACAGTCGTATATTCTCCCCCTCCCCCACGCCCTTTTTCTCCCTCTAAAACCCCAGAAAATCTTCACAGGGAACAAAGGAAGCTTCCGAGTATCAGGAAAAGTTGAATTGTACAGATCAAGAAGATTATAAAATGTTCAATCAATAATAATAGCTTCCATGCTTGTTTAATCAGGACAGTATCCACGGTCACATGGGCGCTAAGAGCATGCTACTGTATCATCCAATCAAGCTAATACTCGAAGCCTTTTGTTTTAGCAGACAAGTAAGGATAACGAATAAAAATTGCTTGGGTTAGACAACTCATTGATATTATTGTACCCCAAATGTTTTGTCTACAAACAGGGCAACATCTGGAGTTTTGTGCCTTTGAACCATAAACAAATCAACCACCAACAGTGTTCTAGACCAAGATTACTGAACATGTGCCTGGTACATTTGAGCTTGGTGTAGCTTGAGGACACAACCATTGAAGAACTCATACTATTTGCACCTCATGAGAGCAATCATCTGCACAGACAGTCTGATGCTCCCAACTGATTGCTAACATCTCCAGAGGTTCCTACATGCTTTCTCTTGGACTGGAGCATAAATTTTCTGATTGGAACTTGGAGGTCCCAAAGAAAATTTTGCATTGCTGGCTGCTTGAGATAATCAAAAGAGAAGATTCTCTCTGTGCTGGGATAAAAACATTTGAGGCGGTCCCGCAATGGATGATGGAAGCTTTCTCCAGGCAAGATGTGATGTAGTGCGTTACCTGTAAAACAAAAGGTCAAGAGTAACATTGCAGATAAGATGATCCAGGACTGCATAATAACCATGTGGGTACACTAGAAATCTAGGATAGATGTAAGCAAGTGGGGAGCTAGTGAGCATCCCGGAAAAAGGAAAATTCCACAAGAGTGTATTTTCCCTTCATAGAAATACATGTGAAGAAGAGTTTGCTGGGGATAAATTTCAAAATAACAGCGACAAACCAGCTTCTCCAGGTCGCATTCACTCACCACAGGAGATAGAGCACCAATCCTTTTCCATATTTTACTTTAGCTGGCTTGCGTATGAAGTAACATACCTGACATGGAAAGGATGAAAAATGTGGAGTTTCTTTTAATAGGTTGCGGTAATTAGACTCTCAGGGACAAGGGCGGACGGGTACAACCCCACCGACAGTTGCAACGGACATAGAGTATGATAGGACAGGAACCCACACACGCTTACAGAGTGGCAACAAAGAGAATGGCTAAAACTTGACAACCACCAGCTTTAAAAGAAGGGGCAAATGGGGAGGGAAGCCTGCAATGTTGCCTTCCTCCAAATCCTGATATCTGCAGCCACTAGTTGCTGCCACAAGTTCCACTTTAATCGCCAGGGACCCTTACATAAGTTATTACGGACTGTTTGTAGTGCTCTCAATCTAGAGGCTTACTAGTGCAGAATCGTGTGCTCTGAGAATCCCTCAGTGTGAATTGTGCACACTGCAGCGCTGAGCTTCATCTTGTGCAGTGACTTCAATGGGGAGGCATTCCTGCTGCTACAAGCAGAAGCTGAGGAAGGGGCTCTGGTCACCTGAGGAGGATGAGAAACTCCTCAACCATATAACCAAGCACGGGCACGGCTGCTGGAGCACTGTCCCAAGACTTGCAGGTACGTAGTATCAATATATTCTGCTCTCCATTCTTGTCAATTGTTCCTTTCTTTTGATTATCTTCTTTTTCCAAGAACAATTGTTTCTCCACGCTGAATCCAAAATTTCCTGATGAATGGATTCAGGGCTTCAGAGGTGCGGCAAGAGCTGTAGGCTGCGGTGGATGAACTACCTGAGGCCTGACCTGAAACGAGGTGCATTTGATAAGGAGGAAGAAGACCTCATCATTGAACTCCACGCTGCCCTTGGGAACAGGTAAAATTTGAGCCCAAGTTGCACTGCTAGAGTAGTTAATTCAACGGAGCAACCTTTTAACTTTGGCACGCCTTTTTCACACCAATGAGCAGGTGGTCTCAGATTGCAACACGGCTGCCAGGAAGAACTGACAACGAGATCAAGAATCTATGGAACTCATGCATCAAGAAGAAGCTGCGGCAGAAAGGCCTCGACCCCAACACCCACAAGCCCCTCACCGAGGCTGATCGCAGCAAGGCAGCTCCCACCATCAGTAGCACCGAAAGAACCTCCGAGTCCAGTGATGTGGACCAGTCAAGTCTTAGACCCTTGAGCCACCTTCTCACCGAGACAGCGCAATCGCCAGAGCTCTTCGCACTGCCTGGTAAGCATCGCATAAAAACTGCAAGCTTGGCAGGGGTGAAGGTGCCACCCAAGGAATTCTTTCTCGACCAGCTTGCTTCTGATCATGAGAACCTCCCCAGAGGCCATTCATCACTCCCAGTTCCCAATTTCCCTTTCCAGCAGCTGCTTTGCTACAACAGTGAACTCAGCAGCAGAGATGGTGGAAGCACGAACTCACTCTGGTTTAGCCAGAATGAGTCCAGTGGCACTGGCAGCGGGATTTCCACCGCGATGCCACCAGTTTCACCATCAACTCTCTCAACATCCACGGTGCTCAATCCGTCACCAGAAAATCCACATTCTAGCATCCACAGTGCTCAATTCTACTGGGATGCTCCTAACCCTAGCAGCAGTTGCAGTACTAGAAGCAGTGGAAACAACAATTTGGGTTTCGAGCTGCAAAGTACAGGCTCGCTTGTAGAGAACAGCATATTCCAATGGACAGATTTAGCACAAGATAAAGATAGCCAAGTGCACATAGAGGAAGAACTCAAGTGGCCTGACTTGCTCCACGGTACCTTCCCAGAGACATCAACACCAATACACAACTTTAGCCAATCACTGTATGAAGACGTGGTGAAGGCGGAGAGTCAATTCAACATGGAGGGGCTCTGTGCAGACTGGTCTCAAAATCTGCAGCCACAACAACATCTGCAAGGAATAACAGATATGTATGAGAAGGATTTGCAAAGGATGTCCTCGCCTTTTGAGAATATCTAGGAATCATATATTCATATTCCAGAATGCAGGGAACAGAGCAGTAGTACAAAGTTGGGAGTTTCTTCATAGATTGGTTTACAGGTTAAGAGGATTTATTCGCATAGATACTTTTGTGATGACGCAGAAATCAACATCAATATCTGTTCAAGTTTTAAAGATACTGCAGTGCGATGGGAAAAAAGCTGTGTTCTTAAACTGCAGCACAATGTGTAGAAAAGTACATTTCAGAGTCCACCTTTCTTTGTCTTGAAATTTGCTGTCTTCGTCTGTACATGCATGCAGCTCGAACTTTTGTATACATGAGTTTTGGTGTGATAGATATTTATCAAATAAATGAAGACAGAATATTGCATGTGTCGTTAGGTTCTCGAGACCATGCAAGTAACATCAGACTTTTCAACTATCGCCATGCACGTCGAACAAATTCAATTATTGCATGGTGTATCTTTATCATTTATTTTGTTACTTTTGAGATGTTCACCACGTAATTGCTTAAATATCGATGACAGTAGACCTTTGGATGTTGACCCGAGTGCGAGTTTATTTTCCTTCACATTTGTGTTTTGTTTGTTCACCTTTTGCCAAGGAGAATCTGGAGCAAGCTAATGGCTTTCCGCTTGAGTATCGGCACGGAAAAGGACTGCTTGATTTGATATGGTCCAAATAAGTAAAGGCATATTGATTAAAGAATAAAGAAACTAATTACGTGTATTACCTACAAAGTAGGTGGGTGATGATTCTGATCAGTCCTACTCACACAGGACGAGTGTGGGGCGCCTGAAGCCTAAATTTACTACACAAGTCCCAGCTACACAGTGTAGCCCATCATGTATACACTAATAAGTCCTATAGCATTCTTTCCAAAATTAAATGAAACGGATAAAGATGTTAATTTGAATGATATATAACACGATCTAATCAAGAAACAAATCAGATACAACTACAAACCTGCCAAACTAAAAGGATATGGCTAATGATGATGGTTTGACGGATACAAAGGTGTGTCTACTTTCAAACATATGTTGCCTCGCATAAATTATTCTCCAGCCCAATTTAGTTTAGCCTAGTAGGCTGCCTTTTGTTGTACAGATCCATCATAGTATAAAAAAGAGTAAATTTCAACATGATGCAGCTGTCCTTAGAACCTTTCTACCCTTAAGTTCCCACAGCATAGCTTTAGATGATAGAGGGTTTTCCACATGGTACAAACGAATGTGAATGGTTCATGTGTACAATTATGTTGACATAAAGTAATCAGCAACTAGAGTGATATATCAATGAAATGGACCGAGTAATACTGACTAGGACCAATAGCCTTGAGCAAGTAATCAAACCAAATGGTTCCAGAATAGTCCAACCAAAAGCCTACTCACTTATTGCTGGCAAAGAAAATTTGCAGAACCCAGGAGCTACAATATCAAGCAGGACCATTAGGACTTATTCGGCAATGTGAACTCAGTATCTATTGTGGGACGTACCTTCTTATTTATAAATTGATAGATGCAGAGCAAGTGGCGGTAGAGGTCGCCATATGATGTGGCTGCTTGGACATATGCTGGACTTGTCTGCATGCAGATAGAAAATTTAGTACGTCAGTTAGACGGCGAGAAATGCACGGGCGCAAGACACTAGTACTAACCCAGATAAAAAATACTTGCAATAATATATTTTGGGTACACTACTAATATAACTGAGAGTGCTGTAACTATGATCACCTAAAATCACCAGAGGAGCATCTGACCCTTGTTTGGTTCCGAGAACAAACTACAGGTGAGACTATAGTAGTAACCTGCTGGTTTCTTTGGTTGCAAAGAAGACAATTTGTTCATGGTGAGAAGGTGCAGCCACCAAGCAGATCAGCCACTTCGATCAAGGCACTGACAGACAATTTTAGAGAAAGCCTAAAATGAAGCGAGTGCTCTGGATACAACCTCCACATGATCAAGTGAAGATAAACGTGGACGCTTCCTTTGATGAGGACTCTCCCAGGGTACTACAGGGGATGTAGTCAGAGATTCAGCTGGGACCTTCATTGGTGCGTGTAATGCAAATATTGACTTTGGTGAATGGTGATGATGCACTAACAGAGGAAGCTCATGCATGGCCTCTTGTTTGCTCAGTCCCTGGAATGCAACACAATCGTTGTTGGCTCATGAGCGCACTCATATGGTGCAGCGGTAATATTTGACGACTGCAACTATATAGCGACTGATTTTGTGAAGATCCATTTTGTATATGAACCGAGGGAGACAAATTCAGTAGCTCATGAGCTTGCTCGGTTGGCGAAGGCAACGCGCCTTTATATATAGTACCTATTCGGCAATGTGAACTCAGTATCTATTGTGGGACGTACCTTCATATTTATAAATTGATAGATGCAGAGCAAGTGGCGGTAGAGGTCGCCATATGATGTGGCTGCTTGGACATATGCTGGACTTGTCTGCATGGAGATAGAAAATTTAGTACGTCAGCTAGACGGCGAGAAATGCACGGGCGCAAGACACTAGTACTAACCCAGATAAAAAATACTTGCAATAATATATTTTGGGTACACTACTAATATAACTGAGAGTGCTGCAACTATGATCACCTAAAATCACCAGAGGAGCATCTGACCCTTGTTTGGTTACGAGAACAAACTACAGGTGAGACTATAGTAGTAACCTGCTGGTTTCTTTGGTTGCAAAGAAGACAATTTGTTCATGGTGAGAAGGTGCAGCCACCAAGCAGATCAGCCACTTCGATCAAGGCACTGACAGACAATTTTAGAGAAAGCCTAAAGTGAAGCGAGTGCTCTGGATACAACCTCCACATGATCAAGTGAAGATAAACGTGGACGCTTCCTTTGATGAGGACCCTCCCAGGGTACTACAGGGGATGTAGTCAGAGATTCAGCTGGGACCTTCATTGGTGCGTGTAATGCAAATATTGACTTTGGTGAATGGTGATGATGCACTAACAGAGGAAGCTCATGCATGGCCTCTTGTTTGCTCAGTCCCTGGAATGCAACACAATCGTTGTTGGCTCATGAGCGCACTCATATGGTGCAGCGGCAATATTTGACGACTGCAACTATATAGCGACTGATTTTGTGAAGATCCATTTTGTATATGAACCGAGGGAGACAAATTCAGTAGCTCATGAGCTTGCTCGGTTGGCGAAGGCAACGCGCCTTTATATATAGTACCTATTCGGCAATGTGAACTCAGTATCTATTGTGGGACGTACCTTCATATTTATAAATTGATAGATGCAGAGCAAGTGGCGGTAGAGGTCGCCATATGATGTGGCTGCTTGGACATATGCTGGACTTGTCTGCATGGAGATAGAAAATTTAGTACGTCAGCTAGACGGCGAGAAATGCACGGGCGCAAGACACTAGTACTAACCCAGATAAAAAATACTTGCAATAATATATTTTGGGTACACTACTAATATAACTGAGAGTGCTGCAACTATGATCACCTAAAATCACCAGAGGAGCATCTGACCCTTGTTTGGTTCCGAGAACAAACTACAGGTGAGACTATAGTAGTAACCTGCTGGTATCTTTTGTTGCAAAGAAGACAATTTGTTCATGGTGAGAAGGTGCAGCCACCAAGCAGATCAGCCACTTCGATCAAGGCACTGACAGACAATTTTAGAGAAAGCCTAAAGTGAAGCGAGTGCTCTGGATACAACCTCCACATGATCAAGTGAAGATAAACGTGGACGCTTCCTTTGATGAGGACTCTCTCAGGGTACTACAGGGGATGTAGTCAGTGATTCAGCTGGGACCTTCATTGGTGCGTGTAATGCAAATATTGACTTTGGTGAATGGTGATGATGCACTAACAGAGGAAGCTCATGCATGGCCTCTTGTTTGCTCAGTCCCTGGAATGCAACACAATCGTTGTTGGTTCTGATTGTATGGATGTGGTGGAAAGGATGCGAAATGGAGCGCACTCATATGGTGCAGCGGCAATTGACGACTGCAACTATATAGCGACTGATTTTGTGAAGATCCATTTTGTATATGAACCGAGGGAGACAAATTCAGTAGCTCATGAGCTTGCTCGGCTGGCGAAAGGTCCGAGTCAGGCTGTTTGTCTGGACGATCCACTCTGTTTTTATATTACCCCTGTTGATCTCTGATGTAACTTTGGTATAATTAACCATAAAGGGGTATAGTAAACTGTCAAAAACAAACACCAGAGGAGGATGAAAGATGAAAGAAGGGGACAACCAATATCACAGCTTACTCAATGGATAACAGTTTTTTTTTTTTGAAAATCAATGGATAACAGTTAAACAGAAAACATTGTGTTACTTTGAGCTGGGAAACCCTGATCGAATTGACGATCGAACAGACAAGTGGAATCAGCCACTCTCCCCCGGGGTGCACGGGCGGCGCCGCAGCCCAGCAACAGCCCAACAAGCGGAGCAGGCCACGGCCGGCATAGTTTTGCTTCGGCCTTGGGAGCTTCGCGGCGAGCAGGGGAACTCGCGGCAACGACCTGGTCGGCGTGCCGCGCCGTCAGCCGGCGGAGCGCTGTGTGGATCTGCTGGCCGTGGTGTCATCTGCGCGGTGACCGCCATGCGCGCGGGACGGCTGCTCGAACTCGGCCGTGCGTGGTCTGATCTGGGCCTGATCGGGACCGAGCCAGAGGCGAGCCGGCGTGGGAGGTGGATGGAGGGGCTGCCGCCTGTCAGACACACACACTCTCTCTCTCTCAAGAGGACTCAGCTTAAGCGGCTTCATGGTCGTGAGATTCGACACTTCAGATTGAACCAGATTCGGATTAAAAAATCCCAAGACGTTTTCTGTCTCAAACTGAGTCAAATCTCTTTCATAAAAATTCTCGTAGAATCGAGAATGAAGTTTTCATTCTGTGCCGGAGTCACGAGGCTCGATAATGACCAATGGGTTAGGATTTGAGGAAACTTACTTTGGATGATGGAATAATCATTGTTCTGATTGTTGAAATATTGCAAATCCACTTATCCAACAATCTTAGTTTTCAAAAAAATTGAAAAAATAACTCATAAACAAAAAATGTTATGTTATATATTATGATAAAGTTTCAAACCACTTAGATGAATGCTTTGGGATTAAATAGTCTTTTAAGGTCGAATACATAAAAAAAAAACTTTACTCATAAACTATATATCTATATATAATTTGAAACTTTCGTAGAATAGAAAAGGCAACATTTCTTATTTATGAGAATTTTTAATTTTTTCTAATCCCTTTAGTTTTTTAGTTTGAAACTTGGTCAATCTGGTGCGCCAGATCTAAAACGGAGGGCAGATAATGGGGCTAAGTCATCGTGAGACTTATGAACGTGAAGTAACTTAAGTTGAGTCCCTCTCAAGATATATCAGCGAAGTGTCCCTCAAAATATCAGCAAAGTGCATCAACGGGACGGCTCTCGCTCGTCCTGAGCAACAACCGGCCTCCGACAACAACAACTAACAAGGGAGAGTTTAAAGATTTCACGTCAAAATTTTGTTTAGTCGAAGGCAAGAGAATGAACCGAGAGAGTTGTCTTTCCTTTTAACGGATGACCTAAATTAAGAGAAGTCTATATTTTCATTGTATCATATCCCATCACTTGTTAACATAATTTCACACTAAAATTTAACTAATTCTCATTGATTGCTAGAGATGACAATAAAAGATAACACGGTAAAAATGATATTTATTGCCTTCTATAAATGACGTGGACAGTTCAAAGAAGACATACCTTCTCTACCATTTTACATGTCCTGAGGGCGCGCGATTGGTTCGTCTAAGAGATTACGTAGCAGAAATTTTGGCCCCACGCAACGTATTTTTAGCGACACCTGACTAGATTCAACAATCCAATCGGGGCCTAAGGAGTTATTACTGCTCCAGCTATTATCGTTGTTGCTTTTACTATAGTAATTCACTTTCCTGTTATAAGCCCAGCTACACTAGAACCTTCCCAATAACGGATTCATTTACTCAAGTCAAAACCCAAATCTTATATTGTATACTCATATACAATAATTGAGCTATAGATGGAGAAATTTCCCATCACAACTGCTAGATCTTATCGATTATGCCGTCTCTTAGAGAGTTAGATGTCGATTCCCGTCTTGATCCTAGCGGTACATCACAACTTTTTGATATCAAATCTATCAGTTCTCGGAGGCGTTTTCGAGCAGAGGTTGGCCTCATGTAAAATCCCTCCCACCTCTCCCTTCTCACGTAGTCGGTGGAAACTTGGAGGGAAACAGCTGTCTGCGCAATGATGTATCTCTTATCACAACACATCTAAGCAGTCTTTTCTATAGAGACCAAACTTTGCCTATTAGGTAAGATGATAGAAAGGTATACATTGTGTCTCGATAGGACATAGATTTATATTACTACGAAATTCATAAATGAAAATGAAGTAGTCAAGCGGAGGGCTACAATTGCCTTGTTTCTTCAATGTGTTCCCAAAAGAAGTAATTTTTCCTTATGTTTCATGGTAACAGATAGAAATTCTGAAATGGAAATTCACAAATAGAAAGATCTTTGACGCAGGAAGAATGTGTGTCATATCACCTTGACTTGACTATGCTTCCTTTTTTTAAGAATGCTGAGTGGGGTTCTTCTCCTACCAATATTGATGTTGAACAAGATCTTATTTGGTGTGTACATTTTAATCCACATACATGTTAACTCCCTTCAGTACAATGTACAAATACACAATATTTGTTCGTGCATATATATTTTAATCTCAACTATGTATCCTTTTAATCCTTTTTTAAAGTTTACATCCTAGTGGAGATAATTCCTACCATAATGTAGGACGAGTTCCGTGTGCTTATTATACATTGAGATAAAAAAATATCAGACGGTTGCTGTTTTCGTCAACCATTGAAATTATCATTTCTCATCCTTATTTTTTCTTGGGAGCTGACTCACACATACGGTACTAAAGCCAGAGTGAACATTATTGAACAAAAATATTGATTTTGAAGATTTTTTAACTTCCTTGTGACCCAATAATTCACTTGTAAAATCGTACATAGCATTTCCCAGTATTATTTAATCACGTCACCTTCTCAAAAGGCAATCAAGAATCACTTCATGTGAGATCGATTCAAACATCTTTTAAAAAAGTCCATTGTGCAGCATGCGCCCATGCAATATTCTTTTCAAGGCAGTGTACACACAGTACACGCATTATTGTGTCTAGATTAGATACATAAACAGTTTTGCCGTTTCCAAGGGATAGCCGATAGCGTATAGAAACATCAATTGGCGGCTGCATACACATCACATCCAAGTCTCACCGCCATTATTTTCTTTTCTGATGAAGATTAATTAGGAGTTCCTAGCAATCTGAGATAACAAATAAAACAGATAAAAAGAAGAAAATTAATTATTTTCACCGGGCATTTCATCTGAATGGATGATCGAATGGCGTGGCACCCCAAAACTGCACGTAGACATCCTCCATCCATACCCTTTTACCCCCATCACACATCTAGCAATGTGCATATTTTTCGAAAAAGAGTATGTATTAATATCGCGAAATACCAATTACATCCTGTAACGGCGCAATAACCGAAAGTATTACGGATACACACAGCCGAAAAACAATAAGAAGAAACTAAAAAATAAAAGTCACGCAACATAGTTACAATCCTTTCAGCAGCAGCACAACCACCACCAAGACGATACCTGCTATTTAAGCTCTCCAAAAGCAACGCTTTAAGAAGGAAGCCGTGCACAAGCGCCGTCGTCGCCTGATCAAGATCATGGGCTTTCACCTGAAGATAGTCACACTTACAAAAACAATGCCTTCATCAAAGTCATTGCCAGGCACAACCAATTTAGGTCAGACCTTAGATTTTCACCCTGCGAGGTACGGCTTTGAACCTCACCAATGTTGTCGCCCCCACATGGATACTGCTGCCATGATTCATGAAGCATCCAAGCACCATCCGAGAACCACTGTCAGTCCTCCAATTTCAGCCTCCATGGCCTTCCCCGCCTCGAACTTGCACATGGATTTGCCCATGACGACAACAGAAGTAGAGCTTCGCGCCGATTCCTCGCGATGCGACCGAATCCCACCCGATACAACAATCTTTAGGTCTTAACGCCCATGCAATATCACCGGCGGAGTTTTCTGGAACCCGTTATTCTTGCAAAATCTAGGAGCCCAAGCGTTAGGCTGCTCTTCGTCTTGGCGCAATTTGGAACCCTAGGACCACCACCTTTATTCATGCCAAGCTAGTAGGCCCCACGCCACCCGTCGGCACACCCTGTTGTATCTCCCGCTTGAAATCCCACCAGTGAAGGCCGGCATTGAGGAAGAAGACGACAGAAACAGGGGCGATCTTCCCCGGAACTGGCCGAAGATTCTACGCAGCGAGGAGGGGAATAAGGAAGCCACGATCTAGATCAGAAGATCAAGGATCCAGCCCCCCGAGCCACACAACCCTCGCCGTTGGTGGTCATCTCGCCGCAGTGGGAAGACCTCCGCCTCCACCCCGGCCAGGGGCGCCGCCTTGGCTGCTGCTCGAAGGCTCGACGACCTCGCCGCCCCAGCAGCTCCGCTCGCTGCCTCCGGAGCCCACACCCCATACCATCGTTCGGCGGCTGGGCCTGCCGCCGCCGCGGCGAGGGCAGGCGGCAATGGCGACTCGAGAGACCGGTGAGGGAGGGAGGCTGGCGGCGCAAGATGGGGAGCCTCTGGCGGCGCCCTAGGGGACGCCACGCGGGGTAGGGTTAGGCTCTCGGGAACGTGTCCCTATCAGGGGATCATTTAGCATATGCAACTATGTATGCGCCTAATTAAGCCCATGGTTTACTACCGGTAATTGTGGATGTTTGCATCTTAAGAACACAATTAATTTTCAAGCCCACGTAATAGTACGAAAACAATTTTATATACTCCCTCCATTCCAAAATACAAGGCTCCCTTTAATTTCACTGGTCAACGACGTCCAACTTTGACCATCATTTGAACTTATAGTATGATCACAAAATAGTATAATATATATATGAAATGAAAGAATTTTCCAGGACAGATCCAAGGGTACCATTTATACATTCTCGATCCACATAATTTATTATATATTAACGGTCAAAGTAAAAGGTCGAAGACATGAAAATAAAGCGTCTTGTATTTTGGGACGGAGGGAGTGTATAGCTAGGCGGAAGAAATACCCGACGTTAACAACTTCCTTGTTTCATATCAACTCAGGATTTCTAAGCCAACCGAGCAACTACTGTACTCCATAACTCTAATAAACTTAACATATCAGGAAGTACCTGTTTGAACTGCACGATTTTCATTAAAATTCAAAGAAAACTCCATATCGATCCACTTGTCAGGGACGATTATTCCCATCCAAACTCTACAAAGTTTGTCGACGGACCAAACCAATTAAGTAAACTATCAGGCTTCATTACAACAAAAATAACTCCATACTAACTAGTGTTGATGGGGAAATTTCAATATGGTTGTGCCGGATCGATGACCAGTGGATCTCGATGGCTCAAGTCAAGTTCAAATGTACAAGTGATGACAAAGAGGAGTTTGGATGTGGTGAAGACTGTGAACCGGATGATCAGTGTTTTGCAGCGGTCTCGGCAATTTGTGGCTGCAACACATGAGGACTTCTTGGTGTTGCTCTTTGGGTATAAAGTCTCGACTTACTAGGTGATAATCTTAAGTCTGACCTTACTGGTTGTACCTGGTAATGACGAATCGCTATTCGTTTCCTTGTGTTGAAGGCATTGCCTGAAGTTCAGTCGGAATGTGTCCGGGTGAAAACTCATGATCCATGATTAGAGCGACAACGTTGTTTTATGCATGGTCCGCTTCTTAGAGGTGTCTTGGAGAACTTCTTTATAGTCCGGGTGTGACCTTTGCCGGTGGTAGTTCCTACTGTTTCGCTAATCTGGTCGGCTGGTTTTTCTTTTGTCTGTGTGCATCCTTTAACGTCTCGACTAGCTCTTGACGTTATATTGTTGCAGAATTGATATATGTTTGGTATTAATATGTTTCCTCTATCAAAAAGTAATTAATGTTTATTATTGAATGTATAAGGAAAATCTGCCGTCAACTGCATCCTGATCACTGCCATCGACATGTGCAAAGGGCGTCTTCTTTTGGGCGTGCCATATGCTCGGTCGCTGAAAGTTTGATATAGACGGCCGTTCTAGTCGAACCCGAAAATGGCGGGGTTAACTGCGTAGCTCGGCTCTCCGGCCACTTCCGGCCAATATATAAACCCATCCATCGCGCGATCGACGTCGCCGCCAGTGGAGCATAGCCCTGTCAGTTGCCTCCTTCCACACATATACCTAACGAACAAGCAAGCAAACAAACGTTTACTTGTCAGGTTCTTGCTCACCGAGTCCTCTCCCTCTCCCTCTCCTCGATTCTTGTTTGGATCGAAAATGGCGTCCCCGTCAACGTCCGTGAAGACGACGACGTTCGCTCTACCGAGGCTCCGGAACCTCATCGAGCACGACGACGAAGAAGACGATGACCTCGTCGAGGAAGAGGAGGAGGATGACGACGAGGAGGAGGACTGGGACGTGGGCAAGCGCATGTCCCGCCTCTCCGTCGCGGGATCCGACGCCGACGACGAGGATGACGGGTGCGGCGACGACGACGAGGATGAGGACGAGAAAGAAGAGGTGAGGTCGGATGGTGGTGCCCAGGCCGGTGAGTACGGGAGCCAGCCATGGCACCCGTACGGGAGCCCAGGAAACCTGAATCATCCCCCGTCCTCGGCGTCCCTACCGGGCACGCCGGAGCGCGGCGCGCCGCCGCAATCACCGTGGGGCCGATACTCCAAGGACTACGCGAGCGAGACGGAGGCGGCGTGGTGGCCGGGCGGCGCCCACGACATGCGCCGGCAGAAGCACCGTCGCCAGCGGATGATGCGCGAGGTGTGGCTGGACCGCGCGTGGCAGATGAGGAAGCAGCGGCGGGAGCTGGGCGAGGTGACGGTGCTGGTCGGGAAGGGCGGCGGCGGCGAGTCTCCCGTCGTGGCCATGGACTTGGAGGAGGTGCGCGCGTTCAAGGACCTCGGCTTCGACCTGCCGTGCGACTGGACGGTGGAGATCCCCTCCTACGCCGCCGTCCCCGACACCGGTAGCAGCGGCGGCAACTCGCCGGCCGGCTCTGGCAGCTGGCGCATCTCCAGCCCTGGTAAGTCCTCCAATCATTGCGAATTACGAAGCACAACCACTGCGAGTTATGACCACCAGCTGTCTGATTAATTTTCCATGGCGGTGTTGCTCGTACCAGCCGTACGAACAAACGCTGGCCGGCTTGGAGGAAAATTTGCCCCGTCACAGTTGAGAAACAGTAGCAAACCTACTCGGAGTACGTGCTCATTCCGTGACCATGAACTAGGAAATTCGAAGCATTCCATCACCCCTTTTGCTGTAGTGACTTGATCAGTTGATTTCCCCGATCGGCTATTTCGTCATACGTCCATTTGGCAATGCGCAGGTCGTCTCACTCACCAATTCACCATGCGTGCGACATTGAAGCTGAAACTGATCAAAATTTGCCGCCGGTTTGCCTGACGTACCGGGCACTGCACTGCGTGCATGATTCGCAAGTCTTTTCGGCCAAAAGCACCTATATATGCGCGCGCGTGCACAGAATTTATTAGTGGCTTTGCTTTGTTGATTTGTGGCGATGAACTGAGTCCGAGGCCGGCCGCATGTGTGCCGTGCTCTGAGTTTGCCGATGGCGACTGTCGAAAATGCAGTTCCCTGGATGACCCGTTACACGTCTTGTGTTGCCTGGTGTTTGCTCGCCACGTTTGTTAGCAGGTTCCCTTGCTGCTCAAGATCATGCCCCGCACTTTTGCTAATTCATCTGTTCACATTATGCCATCTTTGCCGGCCATTTTGTGCCACAAAACACAAAGGACGTGCAAAGCACTCCGGGGAGCATCATGAGATGCTCTGTTACAAAGTTTCTCGCTCTTATTATTCATTCCTAGCTTAATTTATCTCGCATAAGAATGAGACTGACACATGTGCATGCTTCTCCCTAAACTTTGGAACAGGAGATGATCCCAAGGAAGTGAAGGCGAGGCTCAAGGTTTGGGCGCAAGCAGTGGCGATCACCTCCGCCTCTCGGCTTGGCTCTTGATCCAGCTACGAGCATGTCATCACTTCCATACAACAAACCGAAGTCACTGTGCAAATCACCACAATTTTCCTTCCATTGCTCCAAGTAACCTGGTCGTGCGTCACATTGCGCGCACTCGTCCAGAAATAAGCTTTTTTTACTGTTCTTTTCTTCCACAAATAAGCATTGTGTTCATATGACATTAGCATCGAAAAGAAAAAACACAGAATTGAACGGTTTGGTTGAATATAGGAGTATTTAGCTATGTAGAGTTGCATATGTACGTCGCTCTGGGCTCTGCCTTTTTTTTACAGGTCACACGTGTTGCCTGGTGGCTTTACGTGTGGCCGTTATGGATTAGGTTTTTTGCCATGGCCGGTCAGCTGGCCTTCCGGCAGGGGGCGGTCCACCGGCGGTTCGAATGTGTGTTTGCCTGCCATGATTGCAAGAGTGCAGATGAAGAAAAGAGATGGAAAAAAACTGCAGGCGTCTTTCTTGTGTTGTGCTGACAACAGAAGAAAGAAAATAAGAGATTCAGGAAAACCTCTCTACAAGAATTTATGATATTTGTAACACCAGCCTCTTTTATGTTCGCTATAGTTTGTATATTTCACACTTTCAAGTGCCACTGTATTGTGTATTAGATGGACCAAGTTATTTTTTCTTTACATGGCTAATATGCATAGAACAATATTAACATGTATCTCTATCTGTTTGCAAACAAAAATTGATCTCTCTATCTTTCAGAAATAGGAGGGGGGAAATATTGGTCATTTATTTTACGGCAACACAAATGTTGCCTCCAATGGACTTTATGCCCCAAATCGACTTCACATTTTCAGTAGCAGACAAGGAGTAAAATCATTTTTAGGGGACACTGCGTAAAATAGATACATCAACATTACTTCAGTTTCCTGGAACAACATCACACTCATGAAACAAGCCTTGCAAGATTCCTATGCTAGTAGTTGAATAGCTAGCTGGAGATTCAAGTAACCCTTTCTCAAGAAATTATAACCACAAAGAAAGGAAGGAGGACACGCGGTAACACCGCACAAAATTTAATCCTGAGCAATTGACCTATTCAGCCGTCCAAGGGCAGCTCACCACAATTCACAATTCGACATGGCTGCTTGGGAGTGCTAGACCTGCTGGTTTCTTGCGACTCGAGCTCCCTCACAACGTCCATGCCCTCCAAGACATGTCCAAACACGACGTGAAGGTTGTCCAGCCATGGTGTCTGAGAAAGCATCCCATTATTAGAATCAGAAACACAAAAGAAAACATATTAAGTTTATCCTAATATGATCTAATATCTTGTAGTTTGTCTTGTTTATTCATTGATCAACACACTAACAATCCCAGCTGGTTATTAGGTTGAAAATGACATCTTGATGACTTAAAAATGTGATGAATCGTAGAATATAAACAAACATTTATAAAATCGTGGGAAAAATAAAGAAATGTGAAAGGTGCACTTCTTATAAAATCGTGGAAGGTTTTAGGGTTTAGGGTTAATAGATCCAACAGCAGTAAAGTAAAGAAAACCAATTGGTACTGTAAACCAAAGTTCCAAAATAACAAGATGAAACAAAATTTACAATCAGACTATTGAATTAATTACGAGTTTACGGCTCTGATGGAGACATGCTATTTTAGAAGAAAAATAATTAAGTATAGTCGACTGTTACTTCAGTGTACATGCTTTTGTGGGCACACAATACTCTTATAAAAAAGAAACTTCGAGAGTTTTGCACTGAAGGAATAAAGTTTTATGTCAAAATCAGGAATGTAAAGCCCACAATACCCCCTTTCTAGTATACTGAAGGGACTAAATATTTATGGGTAGTATAACATTGATTTAAGCTAGTACGTCAATATTAAATACTCCCTCCGTTTTTTAATCTAAGATGTTTTACCATTTGTCCACATGCACATGCATACAAATGTATGTAGACACATTTTAGTGCGCATGTTCACTCATCTTATTGTGCATGTAGACAACATGTAGAACACATAAAACATCTTATATTAAAAAACTGAGGGAGTAGATCACATTTTTTAAATGTCTGAGGTAATTCCTAAAACTAGTAAATATTTGTTTAGATGAAAACTAGTAAATATACCTCAATGGTATTGATCAAATACAATATAGGGATAGAAAGGCACCCTTGTGTTCCTACTTTACATGTACTTTTAAAGAATAAAAAAAATCTGTTACTTTTATAGAACAAATAAATATGACTTTCAAGGCAGATATGGTTTGGCAGATAGTGACCTAATAACGATTGTGTCATATTGAGTATTAAGGCTTTCGTACCTTCACAGTGCAAATGAAAAACTGACTTCCGTTTGTGTCAGGGCCAGCATTGGCCATGCTTAGTACACCAGGGCCAACATGCTTTACTGAAAAGGGGGTATGAAATACAAAAAATTCAATTTAACTACTACTGAACAGAAAGTCAGAAACTAAATCCATACCAGGCAAAAATTAAATACACTCAGCTGTATGCAAATCAATGAGATTTGAGTCAATGAAATCAGAAGTACGACGAAAAGGTTAAGGTAATAAAGTGAGAGATCATTTTTAGTATCAAATCACTTACATGTAAAATTTTCATCATCAAAGCATTCACCATAAATACTCCTCCCACCAGTACCCTGCAGTCACCAAAAAAATAACTTAGGACTCGACTAATTAAAAGGCTTTTCACCTAGTGGCAGAAACAAGTTTGTGCTAAGAAATAAATAACAGAACTTCAAACATAGCCTAGGGCGAATTTTTGTTGTCTGCCATGTCGTGTTTTTCGGCCCCCTTTGTCATTTTTTTAGCGAAAACACAAAAATCATTATGTTTCGATGCATTGATATAAAATAAGATTAATTAGCCAAGTCCAAGAGAGGACAAACACCACACCATACAACTAAACCCAAAGAGCCGAGCTAGGGGAGCAGCTGGCGAAGGCTGCGGGCCCCCATGTTTGCCCAGAAACGTGCCTCAACCTTGATTGTGTCAAACAAGGAGCTAACTGGAGGCCACGCATTGTCAAGATGATGGCATTGCGATGCTTCCAGGTCCACCAGGCCGTGAGCATGATCATTGACGAGGTGACCTTGCGCAGCAGGCGGGGAGTGCAAAGTAGAGCTATCGACCACCGCAAGTCGTCCGCTGCATTTCTTTTCTACACTATCTTAACATTGCAGTGCTTCACTGAACTAAGAAAGTTCCAGATTTTGCCTTAATGCGTCCATAACACACATACTACCATTTTACAGTTAAATATGTTGTATTTCAAACTGATGTATTCTGGCCTACTTGTTTGCGTGTTTACATTTTGATCGTTCTAATTTCATCCTTCCCCTTGCCAGTTTCTACAAATATGCGACTCAGAAGAAAAGAAAAGGTGGCCTCGTAAACCATCGTGTAGTAGATTCGTTACTTAGCTCATCATAGAGAGGTTATCATTCAGCGGATACAAAAGTGAAGAGCCGAGGATAGCACAAGGAGCTTAGGAATTGCACTAGGAGAAGCTGTATTGCACAATATTAGGTCCAATGTTCATCTAACTTCCATAAATATTGGTCGTCACAGTACTAGGTAACTGACGAGGCATCCAATGTTAATCATTCCATCTCTTTCTTGCGCAGTATCGTACTTGGTAAGGACCTAAATCACTTCATCTGGCGAAATTTCTAGTTAGGGCAAAGGCATTAATCGAAAACCTCTATTTCCACAATCTAGTTCTTTAGTTGAAAGAGCCAGGGAGAAAAGGCTGAGCAGATGCCACTAATTCTCCTCAGATCTGAATTTTTTAACATCTGCATCAGAGACCCCAGTGCACCCTACAAGTGAAGAATGGACAAATGCTGCATAAACACCATCTGAACTGATGGCGAACCTGACAATTTATTTTTCCTTGAACTGATATACGCTGTACAGTGAGGAGTATGGAATGAAACGAGCTGGCTAGTTTTCAGTGAGGAGAATGGAGTAGTACTTACATTGTTCTCCTGAAAATCCCCACCCTGTATCATGAAATCCTTGATGATTCTGTGGAAGGAGCAGCCCTTATATCCATATCCTTTGTCTCCTGCACCAACCCAAACAGGAGTAACAATGCCTGAGTCCGGATATATACTACGTGTCACACTTTAGTGGTATTAGCAATGGAATTGATGTCGAAATTAAATTAGACAATGGAGTGTTAATTATTAGGCTGCTATACCGGTGCACAAGGCGCGGAAGTTATCGACAGTCTTGGGGACGACCTCGCCGAAAAGCCCGATGACAATCTTGCCCGCGCGCTCCCCGCCGATCTCCACGTCGAAGAAGCATTTGCTAGTTACCTTGGCCTGGAGCTGCACGTCACCCTGCAGCAGCAGACCAAGACGAATTCAAACACCACGCGACAGGCTAGCGAGCACATAACTGCATCAGCTGATACACCGTAACGTGGAGGGTGCACAGGAGCGCGTACCTCTGCAACCGCCGCGCGGACGACGAAGGCGGCGGCGGGGGCGCGGCGCGCGCTGAACCTGAGACTGAGAGAACCTGCGGAGCTGGAGCGGAGCGGGCAGGCTGCGCCTCCCCTGGTGCTGCTGCGGGCGGCGACGAGGCGGTGGTGCGGCGCCGGCGCGAGGGCGGAGGGCGCGGACACGGCCGGAATGGGAGCCATGGTGGGTTTGTTTGGCTGCTGCTTGGATTATCAGATAGAATCGACCGATGGGGATTGTGTAGGTAGGTACGTCTCGCTCGCGGTGCAGGGGGATGCACCTTCTGCTCGGTTGCTCCCTCTGCAGAACAAATTATATTTGAAAATATCAGGTAAATTTGAAATGTTGCATTATGCATTCTGGTAAATTTTTGGTATCGATATAAGGTTTTTCAAAAATGTCATTTTAATTTCACTGCCAAATTTTAAACTTAAAATTTAAACAATAGAGAAAATTATGAAAGCAAATCCAGTTAATCTCGCATGCACTTCATATGTATTCTGTGAAAATTTCGTTATATTTGGACATATGTTTTGCGAATAAAAAATGTTTGAAATATTGGGTTGAAAATGTTCACTCATTCGGTCATTCCTATTCGTCAGATCGAATTTGGATGGTTGAGATGGTAGCAAAGCCACGGTCTGACGTTGTACCACTACTGAAGAGCGTTCGTGCATGTGCGTCATCTGCGGTGTGTCTTTGCTACGGGATAATTTTCACAGCGATTTCGATTTCAAAATAGCTTTAAAGAATTCATATCTAGGTTGAAAGAATCCGACAGATAAGGTAGCCGAATCCGAATTTGATGTGGGAATACGGTATAGAATATGATATGTAGCTCTGAGTATATAGATTATCCGAATATTTAATAGAATTATCGATTATTTTAAACGAATAATCAGATTTTATACCAAATATCAAATCGGATTATATGATGGTTTTTTATCGAATATACAATGGAGAACATTTATACCCAAACCACGCCCTTTCTCGACGACCAGCTCCGAGCAAAGCGGCACAGCGAGGGAGAGGAGCTGGATCGAGTGAATTCTAAAGAAGCTAGGTGTCGGTCCCTCGACGCCTAGATCGTCAGCGACGACACTGACTGACTGGGGTTGCCGGCGCCACCGCCTATTATAATAGGCTCTGATGTTGCCTCACATTTATTCGGATCGTAGTATCGCCGGTGCCGCCACCTCCCAGTGGACAATTTTGTTGCAAATCATCGGCACCATCTCCCACTATGTATAAGTTTAAGCTCGACTAATGTATGAATCACATGCAAGCTATGTTGAAGTGTGTTAAAAAGCAACGAGAAAAAGAAAAGTTCAAATTTATGATATCTATTCTGGCAGATTAAAAAGTTTATACTTAAATACTGATGTGCGCCGCTGGAGATGCCATTAGGCTCTCGAAGGCACCCAATGTGTCAAAATTTCCATTTTATTTGCTTTTCTTGTGAGGGGTGATCAGTGCCCCTGGCATTTTAAAATTCGTAAATGGTATTTTAAAGATACAAACAACTCCAAAAAAAAAAGATACATATATATTTTATCTACATGTATGCATTGTTTTGTTCAATAATATTTGTATTCTAGCCTACGCAAAGATCACAAAATCATGGAAAAAGGGTAGAAAAGAACTCATTATACTTGTCAAATTTGTCTTTTTATGCAGATCAGATTTCTTTTGCTGCAAATTTGGTCGTACATAATAGACATGTATATTTACTTGTATACTTTTTCCAGAATTATTTGAGTCGTATATTTTTTTTCAATTTTTTTAGAAAACAGGCATTTCTCACGAATGTGCCTGCGTGCACTAGATTTATCTGGAAGTTTCGCCGCCATACTTGCGACCGAAGAAAGAAAAATATAAAGCAAACCCATCCTACCCGTCCAGAAATAAAAGGATACCAGAGATTCGCGAGAGGAAAGGAATTGAGGAACAGGCAGCGAACTTGGTGCGACCTTACTTCGGTGCCAGTCAGTATTCGGTTCGTGGACGCTGGTGCCCCACTTGTCGGGGATGGGGGCGGGCATGAGCGGCGGCCGCCGTCGGGGGATCGGCGCCGGCGGGGGCTGGGGCCCGTCGAGCGGGATGCTGCCGCTGCTTGCCCTGCAGGTGCTGCTGGAGTACGGCCGCGCCGGGGCCAGCCGCCGCCCGTGACGGCGGCGCTCATCGCCGCCAACGCGCTGGTGTACCTCCGCCCGGGCGCCCTTGACGCGTTCCTCCCGCCGCTCTCCCGCGTCGCCTTCAACCCGCACCTCATCATCCAGGTGCGCACATACACTCACCGCCATGTCCCGCACGCAGCTGTGGATTCATTAGATGACGGAACTACGTTTCGCTGATAGAATCGCGTCACAGGATTGTAACTTCTACTAGCAACGAGTCGAGTAGGATGGGTATTATGTTGGCGATAGGTGCCGGTAGTATTGCTGGAAGTGTTTGTTTTGTAGAAAGGGGATGCAGTGGATCAGATGATAAACAGGGTATGAGGGGAGATTTGTTTTGATGGGCGAGGTTCAGAACAACTGCGCCCCTGAGCATCACGAGGGAAATTGTTGGCATTGGTACTGGCGAAAAGACCTTCCAAACTGGCACCAACTGAATGCAAAGAACCTCTTAAGCAGAAACCTGAAAGAGAGGAAATTACACAAAAAGCTACACCCTTCCCGACACCCTAACTCAGACGAAATTGGCGACCTTGATCACTAGGCTCTTCACTGTTGGGACCATGTGTTTCGAGGAAAGGGTATGAGAGGGGATCATATTTCGAGTCAATTGGCATGGTGGATAGGCAAACACAGGCACACAGCACATTGAATCAGTGTTATATTCTTGGGGATTGGACTTCTAGTGGACCTAACTGGACTATGCATGCGAGTTGAAGGAACCGGGGTCCATTTAATTCTAATTTTTATTCTCTTTTATGTTATTACTTCTGTTGTTACATAGGCAAACTTAACCTTCGATTAATTTCGCCTCAAGAGTATTTCTACCTTAACCAGTGTTCACAAAGGGAGTAAGCACTAGATGGACGTCAGAAAAGCTAATGGTTGACAGGCAGGCTAGACTGTATATATTGGCTTGGCAGACAAAGCGAGAGCCTGTCACCGAGCACGACCACATTTTACAACAGCTGAATGTTGCTATCCTATAATAGTAGGTTTACTCTTCAGTAATATTCCAGATTCAGTATAGTGCACCATAGGTCCTTGAACTTGAGCTACTGTCTCAATTGGGTCCCTAAATGATGCGATTGAATATTTAGTTCCTTAAGATGTATAAAAGTGTTGTGATCAGAATTCTAGAACACGGATAAGCAATGCTTTTTTGTATTTTAAGATTTTCCCACGTGTCATAGGACATATAGTGCACCATATGATCATAGTCTTTGAATTTGAATTAGAGAATAACACATTTTGTGTGCAAGTATAAGGGGGGTATGACCCATATTTAAAGTAACTAGAATTCTTTGCAAGAAAATTCACATGCCATTGGACATCTGTCACATGCTTTTGATTGATCAGTTAGCAATCATATGATCAGATTTTGGCTTAAGTATGGTCCATGTGCCACATGATCGTTGGTACTGAGTACTGACTAAAGTTTGGTTTGGAGTTCTATTGATTGCTCTATAGAAATGTAGGAACTTTAATGTGCAATTATCAAAGTTCATGTACCTTTAGAGCTGTATGATGCTCTTTACACTTCTTGATAAAGTAAAATACAGGATGCACCAGTTTCCCATTGGTTTATTGCACTTCTTGTAGGGAAATATTGCTTTCAAAGTAGCTAGCAGAGTGAAATTTCATGGACTCTAGAATGTGTACTGAGAAGTAATTCTAAGTTCCTAAGAGTTTTTGCTTGATACTCTTCGCAGTGTTCTATGTACCATTTTGAAAATAACAGTTGTCAACTTTTTGCAGTATGGCGACCTGACACGCTTCTTCCTGTCAGCCTTCTACCATTTAAGTGAAACCCACTTCTTCTACAACATGACGTCTCTCTTGTGGAAAGGCATACAGCTTGAAACATCAGTAGGCAGTGTTGAGTTCGCTTCCATGGTTGCTGCATTGCTTGGCTTGTCTCAGGGCATCACCTTGCTCTTGTCCAAAGGTTTACTCCTTCTCGGCAATGAGACTGCATACTATGATCAATATGCTGTTGGATTCTCTGGGGTACTATTTGGCATGAAGATTGTGCTGAATGCCTGGTCAGACGATTATGTCTTCCTGCATGGGATGGTTATTCCAGCAAAGTATGCTGCGTGGGCTGAATTACTCCTCATCCAGGCTTTCATTCCCGGGACATCCTTTATTGGACATCTTGGAGGCATACTTGCTGGCCTTCCTATCTTTGGCTGAAGCGATCATACTCCGGGCCAGATCCACTTGCTCTTTTGATTTCAGGCATCGCAAATGTTGTGAGTTGGCCAGTGAAGTTTGCTCAGAGACTTGTAAGGTCAGGCCGTCATCAGGGGAGCAGAGTTGGGCGCCGTGCATCCAGAGAAACCGGTCGAGGTATGTGGAGATGTTCAGCCTGCACTTACGACAACTCGCCTTCTGCAGATATCTGTGAGATGTGCAACAGTGCGCGTGAGGACCGTGCTCTTCCCCACAGACAGCATCTCCAAGATGGGGGTAATGGTACACTTTCAGTTGATGAGATCCGGCGTAGGAGGCTCCAAAGATTCGACAGATGATATAGTTCGTTACCGACATAAATTCTTAATACGGACAAAGATGCTTCCTCCTTGTATGAATGCTGCAGTTGGCCCCAGTCCATGCTGGACAGTAGCAGGATTCTTCCTTCTTTCCACTCATGATGAGAAATTCTTTGCATAATTGAATATTTCCTCACCATTGCAAGGCTCTAGTGCTGCTACTGATAAGAACGTTTAGCAATTTAGGTTGTAAGGCTTACAAAGTGTAAGTAGCTCTGCCCAACAATGATCTTACCATGTCAGGTAACAATGGAATGGAGCTACTTGAATGTCAAAATGTCATGTTTTATTAGAGTAACTAGTTGAATGCCCGTGCGTTGCTACGGGTTCTCAATTTTTTGGCTACAAATGGAAAAATCATGTGTATAGAAAAAACATATAGCCACATAATGTTACAAAAAGAAATAAGATTTCAGTTTACCTAAAATTTAATTCGATTTCCTAAAATTTAATACGACTAAAAGCTATAGTTGACATAATGAGCATAGAAAGAACCAATTATTTTTTTGTTGATTAAAATTTTGACTTTGCTCATATCATGGATACATTTTCCACGTAGAAAAACTTCCGTATAAATCACCCTGATGTAGAAGCTCACATAACAATCGCTCTAGAGTCACATGCCAATTGAATCCACATGACTTTCTCCACAATTGTCTCGGCATGTCTCCATAAAACAGTTGTCTCGGCGCCTCCACGTATATGTGTTTCAATGGCACGATAAAAGGGAAAACAAAAAGATATCAAGTTCATAAATACCACGCAGATTGGTGGTGTTTGCGATCTCTGTTGTTTCACTTTTTTTACAAAATCACCACAATTATTTTGTCCAAAGCGTACATGCGAGAGCAGTGTGATTGTCTAATTAATGTAGATCGACATAAGCACATAGTTTTCAAAATTTTGCCCATTTTCATAGCTAAGAAATTGACATATTGCCAACACCAACAGTATAAAAGCTTTGGTTCATCAAAGGAATATTTATCAGTAATAACAGTACTACAACGATGGTGGCTGCTTCTTGAAGGTGAAGATGTGCATGTACCAGAATCCAATGAACAAATCCTTCCTTCACAAACATCTTCGAACATGTCACATGAAGCTTTTCCCTCAGGGACGACCAATAACTCCGATCTTTCCAAGATAAACTGACAGCTAAAAAAGAGTAAAAGATCAAACTGCAGGTTAGAGGAAACCTCTACATATTAGCATATTTAGAAGCAAGAATGTCAGATTCATTCATCATGCATCGGTTTTTTTGTGCCAGGGAGATATTCGATCATTTCAGCTGAGCTATAATACATTCATTTTGCAATGACAGATAAGCATTTACGACATATGGTCTATTTTACATATATGCATTTAAAACCAGTTATTCAGATATGTCAGCTTAAAACCAAAAGTTTGTAGTATGGCAGCAATTTCTCAATTGGGATATGTAACACAAACAGTGGCTCTGCAGTCAACTCAATTCTTCTTTATATTATATGGCACTCCGCTCAACGTGTTCAGGTAGAAAGAGATCGGAAGTAGCCATACAACATTAGTAACTAAAGAAATCCACAAAACGATATCCTCTAATAACAGACTAACTTGGCAGCAAACACTAACTAATGCTTATAGAGACAAAGCACAGAGTCTTGGGACAAAATTTGAACACATACACATAAAAGAAACATGTTCCTGAGATCATTCAAAGTGTATCTGCAAAATATAGGCATATAATATTACAGAAACAATGAGATTCTATTTTCCTTATAATGCCAGCCAATAAGCTATAATCATAAAATATTCACGGGCATCAACATCAAATATTCTAAATAAAATTTAAATATATCCGATAAGTGACTGTGCAGTACATCCTTGTCCATATACATTTACAATGCCAAAAAGCGCATACGACTTCGCTCACAATCACAAGAATATACAGCACGTGAATAATGATATCCAATAGTAAATATAAACTTGGAAATTGCATGTGAGAAAAAGTTCTGCTGCGAATGACAACAATAAAAAGTGGAAAGCAAAACTGAGACTGTATGTGATAAAAAGTTCCCTTGGGCAATTAAAGCTATAAGGCAAAAAATATATTCATGACAACAATTAAAAGTGGAAAACAAAACAGAAACGCAAAGGTGCCGAACTTACAAAAGCTAGTGAAAAATCTACACGGCTGAGTGATTCCATAGTGGATCAAACGAAAATTTATCATCTGATCACGAGCCATTTCATAAATGTTAAATAAAATCCAGAGTGATCCGAAATTAACATGTCTTTCAGTAAAATCTCAAAACAAATTGGTTGACATTGAACAGTACATTAGGTAGCTAGATTCAAAAGAGCTACGCGTTGCACTTCATGTCTTGAGAAATACTGTGTAAAGACCCGTGTTATATCAGTTTATCTAGGGAGCCAGCTTGTATCTTGACTATATATTTCTTAAAATTACCACACTACAGTTAACAAATTATGCAACCAATTCAGCTCACAAGACACTGAAGCTACCAGGCAAAGTTGAATTATTAAAAAAAAATTAATAGGACAGGAGAAGTGATTCAAAACCTCACGAGTCCATATTGCTACTCCGACCACAAGCGTATTTGGGAGACCCAGATCTGCATCTTGAAGCAGATTGTCTTCTCCTTGGATTGCAAAATGCCACAATCGCGAGCCACGCTTTTCCTTGAATTCGGCCACCTCTGTGGAAAGGGAGAGTTCATTATGGTCGTCTTCCAGTGCGAGCTATGGATCTTCCTGGCCCCTTCTAAGTCAGATGGCAGCTTCCCCAAAAAAATTAAAGAGAAGGCTTCATTCCTACAGGAAAACATGTTGTCACATATTGCTGCAATCCAATTTGACACATCATTTTATAGAATGGTTCCCGATGCCACAAATATATCATCATAAAATGTTTACCAACACAAGTAAGAAAAATAGCATTACTAAGTAAGCTTATTGTCATTTCGCTAAATCTGAATTCTGTATGAAACACGAAATCACAAGAAAAAGATGAAAACTCGCTGCAAAATAGAAGGAAATTTAAGAAACCTCTAGAGGGAGATAGTGTTTTTAGTCACTTTGTAGCGCACTCGAGATCCTCCAGATCTTCTGACAGCCTTTCCCATGATGACAGTAAGAAACACACAATCATATGCAAGAATGCATCGCAATCAGAATATCAAAGAGAATCAATCATGTCTTACAACATCAGCAAAAACATAAACATTGGCACAATTCTCTTGACTTCGGCTTGTCGATCAGGCACCACCGAAAAAAGCGGCCAGGAACGGGAAAATCACAGCAGAATCAGAACTGGGGCAAGGGAAGCGCACGTACTGAGCCTGTGAAAATGAAATATTAAGCCTTCTACACACAACCCTTATATATGTGGTGCATCAACATCGTCTTGGAATATCTTAACTCACAAAGAGGCAAAATCATCGGGTTAAGAAACGGCATATCAAAGAACGCATACATTATTATATGAGACAATTCATGAAGGAGTAACGGAGTCATAACCTGTTTTTCTGCACTCTCGGTTCTAGTTTCCCATTTGTGGTTGACGATGAATTCAGACAGATAATAATTGAGATTCTGTAAACATACAAAATCCTTTCTATATTTTGAGCTTGACCTCTACCCCACCATCTTATAAAATATTCAAGCTTGTAGAAAGATGCTTAAAATTAATACAGAATGCAGAATGTGTAAATATAAAGGTATACCTTAATATTCCTCTTTGCATGAAGCATCTGTAACTTCATTAAGCTCTGAACCAATAAATACAGAATAGATTAAATCAAGAAAAATGTAAACTGTACACACAGTTTGTTATCTCACGTTGTACCTTTTATTTCAAAGAATTCCTGAAAGTAGACAAGGAGCACCAGCCGAACTGCTTAAATGCTTGAGTCCAATGACTGGCCAACAAATCCCAGAGAAATCAACATTCCTTGTGCCCAAGTTGCAAGCTTCAGTACCCTGCAACCTAGCATAGACCAGAGCATAAATATGTCAGGGCAAATGATAATTTACCGTAACTGCAACCTAGCATAGTAATTCTTAGCTAGCTGATAAATCTATGTATTCATAAATCATCGTTCTAGACTTTCAATGGCACCATGCAGTAGTCGTATTGTACCTTTCATCCAAAGAGTTTTGAGCACACACGCTTCATGGAGACATCATGGTGTAGCCAGACTGAACAAAAATTGAATTCTCCCCATGGTCATCGATGTTCCACGTGAACCAGCAAAAGAGCATCCCGATGTAGACCATGGAGGAAGTGCCCCGGCCGGGGACGTCTTTGGGCATGAACCGCGTGAGCGACGCATGATGGCTGCAGGTTGCAGGGGCCGTTAGACAACCTCCACCCGACCATGGCCTTCTCTTCCTCCTCGCATCCCCCTCCTCTTCCAAGTGCGTCTGCGGCGCTTCTTCTTGCAAGGGTGGAGCTGGGCGGGGGGGAGAAGCCGGGGACGTCACCGGCGTACTCAACCTGGATTGGGCGGTCGGCGGAGGCCTTCCAACAGAGAACTCGATGGCGAGGAACTCGACGGCGAGCGGCGACACGGAAGGAAGGTGAGGCCGCGGGATTTGGCCTCAAAATGGTCGAGCGTATAGCTGCGCGGGTGGCCGCGGCGCGCTGTCGTTCCCCTGGTGGCGGCTGGGGTCGTGCCGTCGTGGACGAGGGGGGTGAGGAACGGAGGAGGTAGGGTTTGGAGAGGTGTTGAGGAAGTTGGGCCGGACCTTGGGCCTGTTACGCGAGGGAAGGATCAGCGATGCGATCAGCGATGGTGGAAAACGGGGGTGGAAAATGAGAGAACTACCGACGTAAGTTAAACTCCCATTTAATAGTAAAGGTGATCCTTGATGTTAGTTACAATTGATGATTTACACATTTGCTTTTAGCAGCTGCATCTCTTTGTTGTTTGTCTATGTTTCATAGTCGCCACATACTCCTCCGTCTCAGAATAACTGTCTTAGATTTGTCAAAAAATGGATGTATCTAGACATGAAACAAGTATAGATACATTCACTTTTGTACAACTTTGAGACACTTATTTTGGGACGGAGGGAGTAGTAGCTTTAGGGTGTGTTTGGTTGAGTGGTTTTGAAAAACTGGTTGGGGGTGCACAACGTGGTTGGTGGTAGCCATTTTTCTATTTGGTTGTGTGGGTTAGTTGAGCCAAAAAAAAATTTGATTGAAGGGCATAAAAAAAAAGTGGTTAGGGTAGCCATATTTGTGTTTGTTTCGAGGGTTTAGATATGGTTAGGGTGATATGGTCACTATTGTTGAAATGGTGAGAATATCACCATAATATATATTTTAAAAAGAAAAATTCGTTCAAATATTTTGTATTATTGTTTGGTGAGGAAAATTTCTTAATGTATTTGGTGTAAAATATTAACACCCCATGTGACGTTTATTCAAAAAGGAAATGTTTGTTTAAATATTTAAAAGGGAATATTTTGTTCAAATAAGTATAAGGGAAAAGTTTTTGACATATTCTTTTTTTTTTAAAGGGATGACTTTTTTTATTTTGAAAGGGAAAAGTTTGTTCAAATATTCTTAATATATTAAAAGGAAAACACTTGTTCAAATATTTAAAAGGGAAAATTTTGTTTAAATATTCTTAATATATAAAAGGAAAATTTCTTCAAATATATAAAAGGGGTAAAATTTACTAATATATTTTAAAAGAGAAAAGTTTGTTAAAATATTTAGAAGGGGTAATTTTTTGTTTAATGGGCTAGTGAGTACGCGGCAAAATGTTTCGCAAGTGAGCACATGAACTCGCCCGCGGGGTGGGTGGTTGGTTTCAGCCACCGCTTTTGTGCTAGTTGAGCTAAACCACTTTTTTGAGTGCATATGCTTAAAATGTGGTTACACTCAACCACCCTACACCCGAAACCAAACACAAGATAAGAGCATCTCCAACCATGGCCCCAAAGCAAGCCTGAAAGTCGGATGTAATACTTTTGTTATTCGGAGACTTGTGAACATGTTGGGATGTACATCCTAATCATGTGAAAAATTGAGTGTTGTTAAAACGATCCCTCTGTAAATGTGTAGTTTTCCTATAGGAGAGAAACGGTACCAGGAAGAGAATTTTGTCGAACGTGTGAGTTTCCGCAGCTCTCCTCCTCGGTCTCTCCTTGAGAGTCGACTCCAGCTCCTCATCTCCGCCCCGTTTTCTTCTTCTCTCCGGCGGCTCTGCTGGCCGGCGAGAGGATGGATTAGGTGGTCGACTACTCCATGTACATAGTAGTTCTAGGATTAGGTTTAGGTTTTGTTGTGTCGTGGCGGATGCCCGCTTTCTGCTCTCTCTTCTCGGCTGCTCTTTGATGATTTTCGGCGTCGTCGGAGCAAGCCTTCTTTGATCCGGCAGATCTAGTCCATGGAGGATCCTCTGCGGGATTGGAGACGGTCAAAGCTGCTTCAATAAATCTGGTGGTTGCGATTTTCTTCAGATCTGGCGGAGAGATGCTGCTTATGTTTCTCCGGCTGTGGAGGCGAGGGGAGGATATGGGTTGATGATTTCTGCTCTCGATCTGGAGGAGTCGTGGGGTTCTTGTCGCCTGAGCTCACGAGCGGCTCCTGGTGCGCGGCGGTGGAGATGAGGCAGCTCGTCAAGCTCCAGTGGAGGGAGGCGACGGTTGGTTTCATTTCTTCGGCAACCTCCTGCATAAAGCTCGGTAATCGTGGCTTCAGCGGAGGCAGCAAGGATCTAGATATTTCCTCTGTTTCTTGTCCTGGTGGCGTTGGAGGAGAGGTGATCTATGTTCCTGGTTGTTGGCTTATGGATCCGCACCAGGGGAGCAAGGAAGCAGCTCCTTGGAGGTCATCCGCACCAGGGGAGCAAGGAAGCAGCTCCTGGTTGTTGGCTTATCTTCGGCGACCATCTCTTATGGTTGAAAGGCAACCCCTCCGCCCACTGTTCGTCGGCTACGGCTTCTTCCGGCTGGCGACTGATGGTCTTCACCAACCTCCAGGCCATTGTGCCATTTCGGAGGCCCTCAGGCTCTGCTGCAGCTGGCTCCCGGTGACCATCTCCAAGTGTTTCGTCCCCGGCGGTGGTGCACTTGGCTGCGGCGACCTTCTTCATTGCAGTGACGATGGAGCCGGACCCAATTGCTTTCCTCAAAATATTTCTAGGGTCGTTGTTGCAAATTGTAAGGACTGGGATGTAATTTCTATTTTCTTTCGGTCCTCTGTATATTTTGTCACTGCAAGGTATATAAGCTTCTAGGTCCCTCTGGGACCGTCCCCTGTTAAAAAAAAGAGAATTTGTCGACTCATCACTTTGTGTCCACTCTAATTAGTTACTGGGCTCGTATCCTCATGAAAAATGTCTAAGGTGAGACGATCATATCTAGCGGTCGTTGTGTCTACTGTTGAACGTCCCCAGTGTGCACTGTGCAGTGACCCTATTGAGCTCACATGGGTGATGGGTCCACCCCTGGCTGCAACATCATGATCTCTCACACGACGAGAGTGGCTTACATCAATCACTGGGGCATGATGAGGCGAAGAGCGCGGTCAGGTAAAAAAGAGGAGGGCGGCAATAATAAACGAGATGATTTAAAGTGGGTTGAGTGGCAAGATAAGATTTGACAAGGATTGAGTGGTTAGGAGGGTGGTTGTACCCTTAGCCAACCAGAGTTTAAACCCAGGTTTGACGTTGGTGTCTCTCATTTAGGCGGAATATTCTTTCAGTGGGAGGCGACGTGACAGCGAGTCGCCGTGGTGACTTCGTCAATCTCAAGACCCAACCGCCGGCTCAGTCGTTCGGAGATGCTCATAGGGGTAGGGTGTGCGTGTGTGCGTTCATTGGGGGTGAGTGTATGCGCGTGTATGTGAGCGTCTGCGTTGTACTGTGTGTTCTAAAAAAAAGATTTGACAAGGATTTTTCTGGACAATCCATATCCTGATATATTATGGTATCGAAGAGTACACGTTAGAGATGCATGAGGTGACTATAATGATTACAAAATAAAGTCTAAAAGAATTGAGTAAATCTTTGGAA
>CAMZMU010000038.1:55139714-55226679 GCA_947311845.1 Poa pratensis
GGGCGAGCAGTGACCAAATCTAAACCAAATCGCATATCAACATATGTTTGCCAAAAGCAAATAATGCTGTATGAATATAAATGATCTCAATCATTAAATTGATAAGTAGACCTGGCATTTGTTTGTCTAACATTTCACAAATTATACATATATGTCTCTTCTTTCGTCATTCACCAAGGACTTGATCAAAATTTGCATTAAAGCATATTTTAGACTGAAAAATTGGTGTAAAATTTACTGTTTTTCACAAATTTTGAGCTAACCAACTGTAATTAAACTAAAGAGAAAGGGGGGATTATGTATCTCGTCTATGTACCTTGACCAATAATCTAATTGTGGCGATGATGGCAAACGAGCAACAAATGTCGCGCGGCGGCCACCATAGTCGGCGCTAGACGAGCTGCTAGTGCTAAGTCGCTTGTTAGCTAGCGGCGGCAGGGTCAGTGAGATTCATCGATCGATCGATCTGATTGAGAGCCGAGACAGCGAGGACCGAGGAGACTAATAACGACCAGGCCTCCACGATCGATCGCATGTACCTGGACATGCACGGTAATGGGCTGTTGTAGGTGGTCCCACGCAATTGGGCTTGAGTAAAATTAATCAGGTATAGTACGGCCATGAGCGCAGTATACATACACGTATAAGTAGTGGACCTGCTTTATTTTACGCAATTGGGCTTGAGTAAAATTAATCAGGTATAGTACGGCCATGAGCGCAGTATACATACACGTATAAGTAGTGGACCTGCTTTATTTTTGTTGAGGGGGGCCAAACATTAGGGGGGTCGGACCCCTGCTAGCCCCCCTAGATCCGCCCCTGCATATAGGTAAATTCACCATAGCACATATTTAGAGAATTTATCTTTTGTGTCCAGCCTAATTTGAAAAGGTATTAAAAATTGAAGTAGGACCTATTCAACCTCCCCCTGTAGGTCATACGATCCCTTTCACACGGGCCTTGCTCCATGTCTGCCTCTTCTCCGTTTTCTTCCCAAGTCTTCTAGGATCTTCTGGTGTCTTCCCGAACGAGAGACCTTATCCGCATCTTGTACAGACTTATACCCGAGAGGGAGTCTCGGCCTCCTACCGGGACTCGGGCTCTCCGGGTGCCTTCGTGATACCCCGGGGTACAGGGGACCCGGCAGGTCCTTGAACCCGGGGTTCTTAGCGATGCAGGGCTCGTGCTAAGTCTTGGCCATGTCCATCTTCATGCTGGGCCCACGCGTGATGGACCCACTTGGTAGTACTAGGGGAACCCATATTCCACTGTTGCGACATTTAGCTCAGAGGGGAGCTACAATGATGAAATAAGAGAACTGAAAGTGGACAAGTGGCAAGACAAGATTTGAGAGAGACGAGCCGAAACGAAATTAGCAGGCTCAACACCTTCCGCTCGTGCCCACTCTATTTATTTTAGTTCAAACAAAATGTTAAGCATAGGAAAAGACTGAACAGTAGAGTCAGCGTTATCCAAAACGCTGTCTTCCGAATTCTGCCATTGCCCATGAGAAATAAAAGGAGCCGGGAAGCAAGCACCAACAAATGTTTCGGGGAGAATTTGTAATTTGCCACTTATTACTTCATTCCTTTATTATTGCCACTTATTACTTGATCTTTTACTATTTGCCACACTTTACATCGTTCCTTTCTAATCTGCCCTGTCTGTACCTTATACAGATCAATTCATTTGTTTTACTCTAAAATACATTACAAAATGGTTGGACCGACCCATGGCTGGGGATGGATCGATCAACCAAATCTCTCGTTCCCTTGTGCACCGCCGGTGGCAACGGTTGGACCGCGGGTGGCGCACAGTTTCCTAGCCTGCGAATCCCAGGCTGCCACCTCTACAGGAGATGCTCCCTCGAGGAGAGCCATTCCGCTCTTGATCCGGCCGGCGGCGGCAATTCTGCACCTCCTCCGACGTTCATGGTGGGCGCACCTTCCCTTGTCGCAGCCGGGAGGAATGTCAGTGCATGTGGTACGTATGTGGTGACGCGCCGCCCATGGTCGCCGCCCGGAGGAAGATGGCTGCGGCACCCGTGGTCTGGCCGCTGCCGGCAGCGGTGCGCGTCGCCGGTGATCGCCGCCCGGAGGAAGATGGTGTGGCACCCGTGGTCTGGCCGCTGCCGGCGGCGGCGCGCGTCACCGGTTGTCGCCGCCCGGAGGAAGACAGTTGCGAGCTTGCGGCACCCGTGGTCCGGCTGCTGCCGACGGCGGCGTCCGCCTCAGGTCCCATGTTTGTCCTCGGGTTGGACAAGGAGACCGACCAGCCCGACCTGGTTCGGTCTAGCCGGGTACCAATATACGGTATTTCGTAATGTATTTTGGAGTTAAAAAATTGAATTGATATGTATAAGGATAAACAGGGCAAATTAGAAATGAATATATGTAAAGTGTGGCAAATAGTAGAAGTTGGAGTAATGTGTGGCAAATTATAAAGGTACGAAGTAATGCATGGCAAATTATAAATTCTCCCGATGTTTCGGCAGACAAATAAAAGCCGGCGCACGTCAAAAAAAAAAAACCCGGCGGCAGTAGGTCTTCGAGCTCCCCACCGGTCCATCGATCTTGGCGATGGGGACCAGCATGAGCCGCCACCGCAATCCGCCCACCCGTGACGGCCGCGCTGGCCCGACGCTGCCGTTTTTGGGGCTGCTGATGCTGCTGAAGTATGGCCCCGCCGGCGCCGGCGCAAGCCGCCCACGCGTGACGGCCGCGCTTATCGCCGCCAACTCGCTGGTGTACCTCCGCCCGGGCGCCCTCGATGCGCACCTACCCCTGCTCCGGCATGTCATGTTCAACCCGCACCTCATCATCAAGGTACCTACCCAAACCCACCACGCCTCAGCCTGCGGATTAGATGTCAGAATCATGTGTAGATTCGGTTAGCTGCTAGAGAGATATCACATGATGCTATTTGCTTTTGATCTGATCTGCCTAGCTTGTGATTGGGAGGAGATTTGATAAGATGATTAGTGCGCAGTGCTGTATAAGTGCAGGATTTAGACCCTATCACCCTTTTATGGGGACTGGTAGTATTGGGGAACAACAAGATCCTGTTAGAGTTGGTAAAGTTTTCTCCTTCATAGTTAAGCAGACGGTTCAGGCACTGACTGACCCTTAATGTGTTTTGTACAAGCTTAGGAACCTGATTTTGCGATTGTCAAGATCAAGGATCTAGGTCACTAACCTGCCCAAGTTTCGGGCCTATATCTCACATTACAGTTGACACCCATAGATTCAGTAAAGTACATGCTGTACCGGGTTAAAATGTTGTGATTCTCCTGTTGCATTGTTGCCCTGATTTTCAGCAGTTTAAGCGTAGTGCTGAAAATTAATTGCAAGTCATTCTCAGTGTCTTATAGTATATCTACCACGGTTAAAAATAACAGTTCCACATTCTTACAGTACGGCGACCTGAGGCGTTTCTTCCTCTCAGCTTTCTACCACGTGGGTGAAGCTCACTTCTTCATGAACATGGCATCTCTCTTGTGGACGGGCGTACAGCTTGAAACATCCATTGGCAGTTCTGAGTTTGCATCCATGGTGGTTTCCTTGCTCGGCCTTTCTCAGGGCTTCACACTGCTCTTGTCTAAAGGCTTACTTTTCCTTGGCTACAAGGCGCCGTATTATCAGTTTTCTGCTGGATTCTCTGGAGTGGTGCTTGGCATGAGTGTTGTGCTGAATGCCCGGGCAGGTGATGTTGTCTACTTTGGGGTGACCATTCCTGCAAAGTGTGTGCCATGGCTTGAACTACTACTCGTCCAGGCTTTCAATCCGGAGGCACACTTGATTGGCAATGTTGGTGGGATACTTGCTGGCCTGGCCTACCTTTGGCTGAAGCGTGGCCCAGAACCGTTCGCTCTTATGTTTTCAGGCATTGCAGACATTGTGAGTCAGCCAGTGCGATTTGCTCGGAGACTTCTAAGGTCACCAGCCCGTCATCGTGGGAGTAGTGTCCAGGGCCATGTTGCATCAGTGCCAAGAGAGACTGGTCATGGTATGTGGAGATGCACAACCTGCTGTAGCGAGAACTCGCCTTGTACAGATGTATGTGAGACGTGCAGCGCCCCGCGCCAGCACCATGGCTTTTGCCGCAGACAGCTTCTCGAGGATGGTGGCAACAGCGAGCTCTCAGTCGAAGAGATCCGCCGTAGAAGGCTCCAAAGATTTGAGAAATGATGTTCATATCAGTGCTACCAATGACATCTCCAAGTAGTTTGTAGGGAACTGCCAATGTAATGCCCGAGTAGTTTGTAGGGAAACTGGCTTTTGTCCGTTTTGGGCTAGACAGTTTAGAGATTTTTCTTTCTAGCACTAATGATGAGTGATGCTTTATGTAATCGAAATTGATGTAAACCATTTCGAGGCCCAGGTACTGTTACTGATATCTTTAGGTTGACCCTTCAGAACCAGAAAGCATATTGTACTGATGGTTCAAATTGGTGTGTTAGGTTGGTGGATATCTTCAGATTAGACCCTGAATGTGCTTTAAAATGGTTTTATCTGTCCAATATATGCATGGTTCGGACATCTGATCCCTGTTTTAGCACCTGACAAGGAGATTGTAATTGTATAAGGAATATCAAATCGTATCAATAAATACAAAGGTTAATTAGCCGGGACGGAATCTTTGACAAAAATGGAAAGACCGTGATTTTAGCCATATGTATAGTGTCCGATGATCCGATCCTAGCTGGATATTGTATAAGGAATATTGAATCGTCTCACATAAAATACAAAGATTAGCCGTCTATGCAAAAATAGAAACAATCTTGATTTAGCTATCATGTTTAGATTACACGCTTTACTTCTCAATTTGCCCTGTTCCTCACGTTGATTGTGTATATATATTAGGATTTCCAACGAAGATACCTGTCATTGTTTCTCAGAAAACTACCTACTGTACTGTAGACGAGGACCAAATACAAGGCCGCCTAGTAATTTCTCCATGGACTAGTGTAGGAACCGCTTCCATACACCAATCATACTCTCGGTGCTTCTTCTCATCAGCTTTGCTACCCATATTCGGTGTAAGTTGCAGATGAACTCCACATGTACCTATTTTGATGCTTCGGTTGGCTTGTCTTTCAATTCTAATCTTCCATGATCGAGCAGTTAATGCACATGCAATACGTATTTCTTAATTCTTCAGAAGTGCTTAAGGCTTTTAAAAGAGATTTTTATTTGTTTGTTTGCTTGTTGTATGAATTACTTCTTATTTGATATAAACATAAGCTAATTTGAATATATTTTTCCATAGGCAGAATATTGGTAGACACGGAAGGCGTTAAGATACACTTCCAGGGAATGTGTGTCCGTGAAAGAGAGTGTTCGTCGGATTGCATCTTCTGCTGTTTAGTAAAGGCTAAATGCTATGCCACGGTGAACGAGTGCATGACTGAATGTCCCAAAACTTCTCCCCTGGACCTAGCGGCGAACATGGCACCATCGCCTGCTATCTAACCTCTTCATATACCTTTCCAAGGCTTGTGGGCCGATGAATAATTTAGAAAATAACAATTTTAATAATGTTTGCTTTCCTTTTTTCGATAAAAAGAGCCACTATCTCAATTTTCAATGCCAGGAATGAAAACTAATAATACAGAGTTCCGATTCTTCTCTGACCACAACCACGCTCGAAACATGATAAACAGCACTGTGTGCTAACCACACATACTGAAACCAAGGAAATAAAGGAAACAAGGAGAAATCTGTTGCCTCATAGGTGTAGATGCACCTACTACTCAAAAATCGTATTTCATAATGTCAAAAACATCTAAACAAAGGACACACCAACTACTCCAGCAAATTAGAGATGCAACGGCCAGGCACACTACAAGAACAAAATAACCCAAACTCCTTTTTCTATTGTCCAAACGACTATATGAAAACTACTCTGTCCACCGGCGGAGCTACATGTTACCAGCCGGGTGCACAGGCACCCGGGTAGGTTTTGTTTTTACCTTGTAATTAGCTAGAAAATCACAACGTGCACCCCTGTAATCAATGGTTAGTGCACCCTGGTGAGCTAAATCACTACATAACACATGGTAGTGCACCCTGATTGAATTTGCTCTAGCTCCGCCACTGACTCTGTCCGTTCCAAATTAGATGACTTGCCTATATGTGGTGCCGTATCTAGACGTGGTAGGTCAAGTCATTTAATAAAGAACGGAGGGATTTGATTTCTACATATTTTTAACTCGCCACAGCAGCTATAACGTGAAGCTTCAGCAATAAGTGATCCGGAGCACCATAGGCCCCCAGCCTTGCTTTCTATGAAACGTCCAAGTAGTTTGTAGGCGACTGACAATGCAATGTCCAAGTAGTTTGTAGCCTTGTAGGGAAACTGGCTTTTGCCCTACATAGTTTAGAACTAGCCATAGTGGGAGTAACATAGGTACTATCATGCATGCCACGTTGGCAAAAAAATGACGTGTCACTGTAGTTAATAAGGAGAGAGATTGTAGTGGTATCATAGGTAGATACCGTACATAACGGATTCCAATGCAAGATGAATGTGCATGCTAATAAATACACTAGTAAATGATACCACAAATAGTTACTACCCACTATGTAACTAGTAACATAGACTAGTATCATATGCATGATACGTGTATGATACTCCCCACTATGGCTAGTCTTAGAGATTTTTCTTTCTACCACTAATTATGAGGAATGCCTTACATAATTGAAATTGTTCTTAACCATTTCGAGGGCCAGGTATTGTCACTGATATCTTTCTTTCACAACCAGAAAGCACTTATGTACTGATGATCAAATTGGTAATAGCTTGGTGGATATCTGCAGATTAGCCTAAATCTTTGAACAGGTTTTATATGCATTCCCATGAGAAGAGCACCGAATCACACCACCTATCTGTCCCGTATATGAGCTTTTCGTGTGAAGAACGCTTGATTAGGAAGTCGTCCGATAAAATGCTTCATCATAGTGCAAAGAATCGATTCAACTTGTCTGGCCGTTTACTTGATACATATGCGAATCGACCTCTCGTTCCATCAGAGAAAACAGATCAACGGAACCTCACACTTTCTCGAGTATGCTTGTGGAAAGCATTGTGGATAGCATCCTTCGGTGCTAGTTTTGTCATCTGATTCGACAGAGGCAACTTTGCCGAGAGTTGCTAAAACTGAAGGATGAAAAGTGTATAAGGCTTCCGGTAGAGAAGCACAAACATACAAATGAATTCAGGCCATGATAGGAGCTCAGAATTCAGTGGTAATTTGTATGGATTTTACAGAGGCAAACCCGTACATTTGATACCCCTCAACCGAAACCGGGACGGCATCCGACAAGCAAAAAAGCAGGCCTCCCTACTTGTGCGTGTTGCATTCTTGGCAGTAGAAATCGTTGCGTTCGATCAGGGACCTGGACCCCCCGCGATGGCTTTCCTTGAGGGCGCCATGACTGCCGTCACCGTCACGGCCACCCCCGTGCCGTGTTGTCCGCCGCCCGTCCCGCTGCCGCTCCAGCTCCGGCGGATCGGGTGCCTCGTCACGGTGTTGCCCCAGCAGGAGAGGCGGGTTCTTGGGGAAGAAAAGGACGATATCCTGTCCCGGATGGCCTTCGCGATCTCACCTTTCTTGCTCGTGCTCTTGTCCCCTTCCGTGGCTGGCGGGGACGAAGAGGACGGTTGCGGCGGAGGACGCCGTCGGCGGAAAAGGCCCGTGCGAGCGCCTCCCTCCTCATCTCCACCATCGCGCGCCTGCCAAGAAAGGAACGCAACACCAGAATCATCCCCAGCTACCTCGGATGTGGTGTGGTGAATGGACACACCGGCACACGGCGAGCAAAATAAAAATCACGAAGCGCAAGAGGGAGGTGGAGGCGGTGCGTACCTGATCCAGGATGGAGGAGGAATGGATGAGGCGGTTGCTGCTGCAGAGAGGAACCGGTGCCTGTGTGAGTAAACGCCATTCTCCCCGCTGCTTCCTTTTTCCTTGAAAAACATAGGGGAGCTCCGCAATTCGGCCTCCTCTTTTTAGGTGCTGTTCCCACCTCTCAAATCTCTTTCCAGGTCACTTGCGCTGTTAATGTCTGCTCTATGTAAAAAAATTGGATTTGCTATTTCTTGGTAACTTAAGAAATTATTGTCTGTCTAGAAAAAAGAAAAACTATTATTGTCAGGTTAGAGAATTTATAGCTTGCAGTCAATTAATGACGACAAAACGACAGCATGATACATAGTGCTAAGAGCATCTCTAAAAAAGACCCTTATCCCGTCGGCCTTTAAATCCGAGATAAAGGACGCCGTAAACGTGTTTTAAGAACTGGTTTGGGCTGCGACCGAACAGACCCAATACCGAGCGGTAAAACAGAATTCTAATGGACTTTCTAATGTTATATTATTTTTTGGCATATAGATCATATTTGAATGGTCATGGAAGAAAAAGATGCGATGGACTAAGGATTTGGTATACTTTTGGAATCCAGAGAGCCATGAGCTCAAAATTTCAGCCATGGACTAGTTCATGATTCGGACGAGCAAAATCTTGGAACCTACATCAAAGTAGGAACCACTTCTAAAAGTTAACTAAAATCCTAGACACCAATTATAATTAAACTGTAGCATTCCAGATTTATATAAACTTAGAGAATGGTCATAACATTTTAGGTCAAATTACATGGGTAAGATGCTACTCAGTAAGTGCACAATCTCTCTTAAAGATTTTACAAAAAAAAATTGCTAACATCTAGAAAGTGTGTGCATCCTATCCTATGCTTATTTTTTCCCATAGGGGACTTGCGGTCTGGATTTTGAATCCAAGCGTCCCTCGGTTTAGATTATGATTTATCGCATGCACCTTCTTTGTTGATATTACACGGCAGATCTTCATTAGGGAGTGGGTGTTGCGAAAGAGGAGTATGAGGAGGCAATATAGGGAGTGAGTTAGAGGAGGGAGACGGTCCATATGGAGTAAGAAGAAGAAATAGAAGAGAGATGCGAGCAAAGGACTTCCAAGTCTAGGCCATCGCGGTGATCACTTTAATTCATATTTGTTACAATGAATGGAGATTGATTGCATACTTTTTGTTGCATGAGTGTGTTCAAATGTTTGTGATTTTTCTCATATTTCTTGTGTCAGTCTGTGGAGAAAATGTTGCAACGTGTTGCATACACACGACAAAAGTATTTATGTGGGAGATTCATGTTGTACCGGTCCCAAGCTTTAGTATCGTTATTTCAGTCAGATTGGGCGCGACAAGAGGCGGCTGATCACTCCCCCCCCCCCCCCCCCCCCCCCCCCCCCCCCCATCCGAACCTACTCCTCAGGATGGTACCCATGAAATGTACTCCATATGCAATATTATTTAGTAATATTTAAGTATTCCGTACAAACTGATATCACTAGAATGTGTTTTTAATACAGATCCATCGACACCAAAATGGCATCATATATCCACAAATGTTTTTAAATAATCTCTTGGTCAATGAAATTTTGGAAAAGGAAGTTCATCTATCCACAAGCTTGGAGGTAAGGCGGCGATTGGTCTCCATTTATGATCTCCTGATTTTTCTGTCTTGCTTGTTTCTGAAACATACGACACCAGCCGTCAATTCTCTTGGGGCTAGCAACTGCCTAGAGGTGAGACATCGAGCCACTACCAAGAAGAGATTGTCTCCCGGGGTCGACCCAAGATTACACTGGCGTATTGTGCCCACCGCGATAGCGCGAATATTCCAGAAAATTGTGTCACTCTAACCTGCCTATGTCCTATATATGCAAATTTGGGATGATTATCTAGTACATTTGCAGCCTTCCGCTAATGTTCATCTACTAATTCAGAGTACAAACGTAGATGTGTCGATAGAATCACAAAGACGACCGTTGATATCTTTTTAGAGTAATACAAACACATAAAAAATTCGGACGACTTGGCAATAGTTCATGTAGAGGAACAATCCGATGTTAATCAAGAAGATGGGATGGTACTAATTAGTTTGATGTTTATGTTAAGCACCTGAGATTCTAAGTTTGTCCCGGACTGTCAAAATCTCATAACCAGTCTTGGTACTGGTAGCATGGTGTGCTTTACCATTCGCAGGCGGATTGAGCTTAACAAAGACATCACAGCGACACATGTACCAAATATGCACACAAAATTTTCTTTTTGCGCCGAACTATTTGTACCGTCATATAAAAGGGTATCACATGTACTAATATATTACTAGAAGTATATAAATGTAAATACAAATAGATCATGGTACATGCCTCAATACGTCACACGACTAACCTACCAATCGATATGGTACATACTGAACATGGAGATAAGCACATTTATTAACAGGAACAAGGATCGCTTCATCTAAACAAAATAGTAGAGCAATAAACCGACGGAAGATAGTATGAGCTTGTATATTGCACCACGTGAACATAAAGCTCCGGCTGCAGCACCATTTCCCAGTGGTTCACCCGGCCCCTGCAGTGTGTTCGATTGTCGTCCAGGCGTGTTTGAATCTGGCAACGGTAGTACCTGTGGATTTGAGCTTGGGACTCTGGTTGCGGCAGTGGCGCCAGGTTTGGGTCCGGTACCGGCAGTGGTTGGGGAAGAGGCTGCGGGTTTGGGTCTGGTTGTGGTAGTGGTTGTGGCTGTGGGTTTGGGTCTGGCTGAGGTAACGGCTCTGGCTGCGGGTTTGGGTCTGGTTGTGGCTGTGGGTTTGGGTCTGGCTTCGGCACCGGTAAAGGTTGTGGCTGCGGGTTTGGGTCAGGCTTCGGCAGCGGCCCTGGTTGTGGCTGTGGGTTTGGGTCTGGCTTAGGCAATGGTTGTGGCTTTGGGTCAGGCTGCGGGCTTGGGTTCGGTAGTGGCATCGGTTGTGGGCCTTTTGGCCCTGGTTGTGGCCGTGGGTTTGGATCGGGGATTGGTAGTGGCGGCGGGTTTGGGAGCTGCTGCAATTTCCGTTGCGGGCCAAGCTGCCGCGCCTCAGAGCCAGGCATCGCCTGCACGCATCCTGCACCGCCGCTGCAATCACCAGGATGCATAGGAGACCAGAGGAAAGGTGGCGACGCATCGCCATGGCTCGCACCTCTCTCCCTGGGTAGCCGCCGGTGGTGGTATCGCAGTGGGAGCTGAGTGCTTAACGGCCACTTTGCAGCTTGGTGTTTATATAGCCACGGAAGATAGGCATGTCGCATGTGTCTCGGCTGTGTAAGGTCGGGCGTCCATTGGATATTAATTAGGAGTAGCTAATACTGCTCCATTCGAATTGGTAGAGCGTAAAGTGCACCTATCTATGTGTGTGCGCGTTCGTGTGCAACGTTTCTGATTGGAACGTTTCGACCCTGTAACTTTCAAGTCTTTACTCCATGTCTGTGCTACAGATTTAAGTTACATGGACAGACTGGTGATGCTCAGCCCATAGTTATCCTATCTAACTATAACTTTACCCACCATAGACATACCTATGCAATTAAATATCGACACGGCGTTGCAAAGATTAACGATGTCTTCGAGATAGCGACTTCAACCAACATAAAACATGTGGTTGTCCAAAAGCAATATTCAAAATGACCTCACATATATAGTACAAACCTTGAGCATACCTTGAGAACCAAGGGATGGGTGATTCTTGATTGGATCGAGCCAGATATTGCTTGCCGGCCTATGTAAAGCAACAGATGTACGGAGCTTTCCGGACATAACACATTAGTCAAAAGGATAATTAAGGACCCGACGGGATGTCCAATCTGTTTGACCTCCTTGGCTCCTGGCCAACCGATCGGATGCGCGCATTGTGTTTTGGAAGCTTTTGTGATGTGTGTTGCGAGTGCATCATGTCATCCTCCTCGCATTGATCAAACCGCGTTAAACTCGTGTTCAGAATGAGACTGCCAAAACTTTTTCTTTTATCAACGATGTATTTGTGTTTTTTATGAGACATTAATACCTGCATTGTCTCCATATGTTTCTTTGTTCATGCGGCTCTTGAAGTATAGAGCCGGGTTCCAACAATTATAAAGAGTCCCCGTGCAAACATAAAGTGAAGTTCCCATTAAGCATAGGTTTTGCATCTCTCAAATTATTCTGCAAATTCCCATTAAGCCATCTTCTAAAGATGAAGTTCCACTTTCTCTGAGTCATAACATGGACGCTGACATTATGTTCATCGCAGATTTCTTATGGAAACATGTCTTTAGTTCTTTACAAGGATAAGATCCACGCCACACATCCCATAGCGGTAGCTTTGGACCGAACTCAGCATTTGAACCTCTTGCCTGTTTACGGTACCATGTGGGATCTCATACTTATCTATAAGACTATAACACGCACACAGTGAATACCAACATCAGACAAAATTTAGCAAATACAAATCCAACACCAACCAATTCATCAAAGAAGGTTAGAGAAATGATGTGTAGAACCATGGAGTAGCCAAAATTTATCCTTCATTTTTTTGTTACCAAACTATGAATCAGGTTTTTTTAGGCGCTGAACTACAGGCCGACAGTTCATATGCCTCCTCCGGTGCACCTTGCTATTTCAAGCTGAGTAAACCACATGCTCCGCAACACATGCTACTCGTAAATTTGTGTGCAACGATTCTGTTTGTTCCATAGAGCGCATCTTAAACGTATGGAATACAGAAACTGAAGAAGTACATGGCCAGCTTTGGAACTTCGCTCGACCCAAAATTATTGGGGAAGTAAACATAAACTGCCAAACTCACTGAACAGTGTCCATTTCAACGATCTTAATGGAAGATGGTGAAGGCATCAAAGGAAAACAGGAACAGATAAGAAAAGCTTATTGGGCAGGAGTGGCAGGAGTGGCAGCAGTGGCACTGGACGGCGCCAGCTCCGGAGGGACCTCTGGAGTCACACCAAGCATGGCATCGTGCTCATCATCCTGGTGAGCAAACTTCTTGCGTAACACCTTCTCAAATTCAATCTTTTCCAAAGGCTTAGCATTCTCAACAGCGTGTGCCTTGGCTAAGTTGGAATAGTTGGCAGCGGATTCCGCAATAAAAGCGATCTCCTTGTCTGTGAGTTTCCTCAGAAATTTCGCAGGGTTTCCACCCCATACCTAAATTCAACACACGACTTGGTGAGATAGGATCATGAAACAAGAGTTGTGCAGCATACTTCTCTTTCATCCATGCATAAATGCATCGCATCTACGCAATTGCTAAGAAAAGGCGTCATGAAGTACTTTGCAACATTTGGAAGGGTTATTGTCTCAAGAAAATTAGATTCTTCTGTCAGCACATACTAATCCAGATTCAGACATACCTTATTATAATATAAAGAACTACAGTTAATTAAAAATAACATAAGGAAACTTGTTTGGGATGGCCTAAATAAGAAGCCAAAGAAAAGTGATGTACCTCTCCGTAAGGGATCCTTGTGTTCTGTCTTACAAGGGCTCCAGCAGCAACCATCCCATGCTTCTCCACAACAACGCCATCCAACAACGTTGCTCCCATACCAACAAAAGCTTCATCCTCAACAGTGCATCCTTGTAATACAGCACTATGTCCTGCAAAACATAGGTTTGAATACATGTTACCAGAACATCGCTGAAACTGATACACAAGAATCGGTTTCATACTTTCGTAGTACTGAGCCATACAATGTGACACAAATGAAGTTTCTACATAGAAGACAATGGATTGGGGGGCAGATTGTTTTCAGCAATATGAGCCAAATTAGCAACATCGGAGTATAAAATTTGAACAAGAATATTTACATATAGTGCATACCCTCAGATAAATATATCTGCCATGCCAACTCTACGAGGGCGTAAGCAAGGTTTTGCAAAAAACAATCCAATTTCCCGAACAGGTCTTTGAAATTATGGGCTGTGTTGGAACAAAACATGGTACAGTGGTATCTGTCGGATATGTTTGTTTACAGTCCAAAAAGATCATTTGGAACATTGCAGTAGGGCACTAATACCCAAATATTTGAGGATACCAATGAAATTTAGTACCCCGATAAACATCAATCGATACCAAATATTTTCATAACAATTTTCTACACTGGGCACTGATGTAAGCAGACAATGAGCAATTCAAAAATTGTGAGGGTATGGTATAAACGAATGGATTAAAACAAGAATCAGAAGGTATATTTATATTTACCTACTGTGACATTGTCCCCGATGATGGTTGGAAAGACTTTCCCACTTAAATTAGATTTTGCCACATGCACAACAGAGTTGTCCTGTATATTGGTCCCAGATCCAATTTGGACATTATTTGCATCACCTGAAATTAAGTATGTTAAGGAAACATGTAGGCAACATAACTAACAACTGAAAAGGTCACAAACTCACAGTACACAGTACTCCCTCTTTACCCAACTATAAGGTGTATTAGTTTTGTCCTAAGTCAAACTGTTTGATGTTTTACCAAGTTTATATAGAAAATATCAACACCTATATTATCAAATAAGTACACTGCAAAAATATTTTTCAAGATGTACCTACTGATTAATTTGGTATTATAAATGTTGACAACTTCACATCTTTTCTATAACTTTGGTCAAACTTCAAAACGCTACTAATACAACTTATATTTTGGGAAGGACGGAGTACGATACAAAAGGATATAAACAAATTTGGAAACTACTACTGAACACTGAATATGCAAAATAGAAAAATGTATTTTTCTGTAGATCTCCATGAAAACATTTTCTGAGAAAAAACAAATTCAATGAAATATTTGATTCATGGTCAAAATCGTATTTATTGGTGGCTCGCAGTGCTTGCCTATCGACCACTCAATGTTTCTTTCTCCTTCGGAAGGCCCAGCTGTCATTGGAAGAAGAGGAAAGGGAGAAGTGCACTGCCGGTAATGACGAGTAAGAACAAAAAGGTAATTGTTATTTCTTAAACATGTATAGGAGTCATGGCACTGTTCTGTTTTTGGTTGTGGCAGCTCCTTGAGGATAAATAGTAGCACTACTCTCCCTCACCAATCACACTCGAACCGACGGACTTCTATCACCTCTGGATCAAACTGCAGTGCTCAGCTACGCTGCACGGATACCTTGCTCGGAGCTCGTGTCCGTGTCGGATACCGTATCTGATACCAATTTGGACACGATACCTATTGGCAACATATCGGTAAATAAAGCATTTAAAAGAATTGGTGATACCCCTTGCAAGTCACAGGCAGCCAGCAGCACACGGCTTTCTCAGCCTCCTCTCTGATGCTCTCACCAAATGCAAATATAATTTATATGATCACGTTGGCACCTCTAGCTACTACATGTATTTATTTATTTTAAAGACTATGAAAACGTATCCTCGTATCGACGCTTTTTCAAAATGTCGTATCTTCGTATCCGTATCGGCCCGATACTGATACACGTATCCGTATCGGTGCTGCATAGGTGCTCAGGCTGATCTCTGCAGCATCATGTCTGGTGATACCTATCTGTGGCAGTACTGCTCCACCATGTGGGGTTCAACAGTTTGCACAACCTCCAACAGCGTGAATGTCAGTGTTCATGTTGTTTTTTCTATGTGATACTCGCATAGTTGTGTGGTTGTGTTGCTTAAACCAGAGTCTTGAGTCCATCGCTCGACTTACCAGGCGCTGGACATAATGTTTGGCATAGTTCCTTAACACACTGCTAATGCATCATCGCTGTGTCGCACACCACGAGGGCAGTGGCTTTGAGGCGCCACGCCACAGAGAACGCGACACAACTGCACCCACAGCTGGAGGTGATGGACTGATGGGAGAGGAGGTAGTGGATTGTGATGGAATTGGTGAGGACGAGGAAGAGCACGCACCACTATTTATCTTCCTCGGAAAGAAAAATGCTGCTACGATTAATCTCGACAAACGAGTCCATGAAACTGGATCTGCACCATGGGTTGCACAAGGGCGTTGAGGTACACGAATGAATCTCTTTCGTTCTTGCTGTTCAATGTAAGCACATACCCTCCCTCTATATTCTTTCTTCAAACGATATTAGGATATCCTTCTTTTCATACCACATACATCTGTCTTCTCTTTCAGAAAATGCCATCTTCCTTGTGGTTTTCCGTTTCCCAGTTTCAGTAAATAGGGAAGGTCAAAAGTTTAAAAAGGGCGTACCCAGTGCGAGAGCTCCCGCGCTGTGCGCTGTGCGGGAAGGTCAAAAGTTTGAGATTAAATTTTTATTTACTGAAAAATTCAACATGGATCAGTTAGATCTGGACGTTCGGTGAAAGAACCAACTAGCTTCACTGAGGCTACAATGTTGCAAAGGATGAAAGGGCACCAAGCCATGAGACGGATAGACAGCCTCATCAACCGAGCCACTAGTGGAGCTAGGATTCAATCATCTACTCCCTCCGTTCCAATTTAATTGACTTGGATTTGTCCAAATTTAAATGTATCTAGACACTAAAACATGTCTAGATACATCCAAATTTGGATAAATGCAAATCAATTATTTTGGAATGGAGGGAGTAATATCTAGTTACAAATATCTGTGAGAACTATCCCTTCGAATAAACTGTGGAGTTTGTATACCCCACACACCTACAAGCTACTACTGGTGGAGCTAAGACTCAATCTTACAAATATCAGTGGGGCTTATCACAAATAAACTGTGGAGTTTGTATACCCCACCCACCCATACACACACACACACGCCTACAAGCACCAACTAATGTATGTCCACCATTGATATGCATAGTAAATTTAGCTAAAACACTTTAAAAACAAACCTTGACCAATGCAATGACAACTTATATCCCACATAACTGTTGCTTATTAGTTTTGGATAATTATTTATTGTAGAAATAACAAAAGGTATGATTAATAAGAATATCTAGAGCTATAACTTGAGAAAGTACATCACATAAGGTGAGAGCCTGAGATTACTGGACAAAAAACACAATATGGCGGGATTACTTCTAAGTTCATTTGGTATAGTCGAATCTGAAGATACGCGCAATTTTGATGCACCCGTTGATTTAGCAAAGAAGATCAAAATGATGTTCGCTGGGATGACAAGCACAAACCTCTTAAGACGCATCCATACCAAATTGAAGACCCTTGCCCAACTTGAACATCACCGATAAGGGATGCACTTGGAGCAACAAATGCCTCTCTGTGAACAAAAGGGGCTTGATCAACGATGTTCATAAGTGTGCGATGCCTTGAAACTGGAAAGGAACAAAATAAATCAAGTCAGCATTTTGATATGATTAGTTTTCACAACAGCACAAACAATTATTATAATTTATGTCAACATACAATGAGTCAAACTTCGATGTAGTGCATGACATAAGCAAAATCTTGCAGATATGGATGCAGAAGATCAGGTGATTAGAAAGTTTCTGAGTTAAAAATCACTTCCCAGCCACAGAAAGCTAACACGCAGAAGAAAAAACTTACAAGAGATTCCCTATACAGAATAAGTAAGACACAAATGCATATACAACTACAGAGTGTAACATAAGAAAGAAAAATAAATTCATGAACTCGATCAGGGATTAAGTGCCCAAAAAAGATAGCCAGTATGCAGGGTAGGTTTGGATTGTGGCCAATCTGGCACTAATATTTTTTTCCCGCGACGAAAGATTTTGTCTTTGTTTGGATGGTTACCAAAAAATTTGGCATACGAATGGCTCTTTGCCCACTCTAGTTCATCTTTCTTGCCAATGTTGGCTAACTCATGCGCAACCAAAAGCTCAACCAAAATTTTGGCTAGCCAAATTTGGTAGGGCAAGCTTAGCCTGGACCAAACACATCCTAGCAAAATGTGACATGCTTATATACCAGACAGGTATATGGACCAAAATGCTAACACAACATTATTGAGCTTACAAATATGTAAAAATATTAAGCAGAAAAAACAACACAATATCATCAGATATGCAATGCAAATAAGGGGTGAATGTGCAGAACCCACTAAACTAAAATTTGAACACTCTCGGGGGCACTAGTTCAATAAGCAGGCTAAGCCATGTATAGTGAGCTCATTTGCATAAAACACCACCCTTACGAAATACATAAACAATCACCACATCTTTTGCAAGCCGAATTCACTTGGTATCAATGAAGCAAATCATCCACATAGACCAGCTTACTGACAGAACAGGACTAGCTACATGTACGATCCTGGCTTGATATGGTTGCAACAATGTTGATATGGCTCATGGATAAGGTCGAGAGATTGGCACAGATGAGTAGTGTATCCGGGAACTTTCGTGCAACAGAGACACTATTTCTGCGAGCCACATCAGAAGCCAACACGGCCAGCCAGCTTTTTGACACATTGGCTGCGAGTGGGGGCTGTAAGCAAGTCAGATGAAAACTAGATTGCCAAAGATTTGTGTTATGCGGAAGATAGCTGAATAGTTTGTGTTTGCTAAATGGGATAATATAGGTTGTGTATTCTGCAATATAATCAAAGAGCTAACAGTTGTGAAGCATTGCCTTCACAGTAGAGTATTATATTTTTACAGTTACAAGATGAACATCTTATGAAAGCACACTACCAGTATCGTTTTCTATTTGAACTGAAAACAGTCTCGCGGCATATAATAACTGAAACTAGCAAGTTGCACTAGCATCAACAAATCCCAACTACCTAGGGTTGCCTGACCAACGATTACTCCTTTAATGTGTGGTTTAGGTGATGCAAAATCACAAATATAAAGTACTTTTGAGTACAAACTGATGGTATCACTTGTGCGTCACATAAATTGCATACCGATGGAGTAACTGTTGGCCAAAGCCTTGTTTTTAACCAATCAAAAGTTCAAAACACGCCCTAAATTTCAAATTGAGGGAGTGAAGGCTCGAACACTAAATGGGGTACAATAGTCTATGGTGATGATAAGAAAACTGCAGCTATTAAATTTGGCTTCCAGCATCGCACTAATCCATAGATGAAACCATCAACCATCATTGACATTTCTAGAACTTTTAGACTTTAGTTATATGGAAACAACATCATGTAAAACCTCAAACCCATCCATGCATGACCCACTACCCGTACAGCTAAAGGTAAATTTTACCCCTAGCAATATAAGCTATCTGAAACAAACAAACTGACACGACCACTACCACATCTTGGACTGAAAATGGTCAACTTTCAGCTCACCTGGCAAGCAGAAAAGCCTTGGACAATAAAGGGGGCACAATGGGGCTCAGAAGTTATACTCATAATGTCATGGGGAATACCGAACAATAATAGATGTTCATTTGATATGCAATAAGTATAATTGGGTAAAACCAACGTTCTACCAGAGAATGGCTCATAATCCATGAACTGTCCACCCCCTTAATTTCAACATTAAACTAGATAACATTCCCACAATACGCTAGTAGATAAACAGCACAAAATGAAGTGGGCAACTCACACAGAAAAGCATGTCGGTTTCAGCTTGAATCGGTTAACGTGCAAATAAGCGAGCACGACGACATAACAGCTCAAAACCCTGGGCATACCGCAACCTAAATAGTGGGGAACATTTCCTAACCCGTCCTTAACTCTAGGCGGCAACCCCAATTTCCTCACTCGTTTCGGGACAGCACGAGAAGACCAAATCCACCAGATGCTCGCTCGGAATATGTGGAAAACCCGGCGAGGAAGGCGAGAGAGGGAGGGCTATTTGGGGCGACGGAAGGGTGCTGGTTCTTACTCTGCTCGTGGAAGAAGTAGTTGCCCTGGAGGCGGGAGCCGAGGCGGTCGAGGGCCTGGCCGGTCTCCCGGATCCAGAACCCCACCGCGTAAAACGCCTTCGCCATCTCTCAGGGCGGCGGCGGCGACGGCGGGGAAGAAGATCGCAGAACGGCGACTGCAGAGGCGGCGGTAGCCTTGCGTTTGTTGGCTCCTGGCCTTGGGAGATCTCGAGGAGAATGGAGCTGAGCTGAGGGGATCGGGAGGAGAGACTGGGGACTGGGCCTGGAGTGCTGCTGGCGCTTCTTCGTCTGCTCACCGAATTGACCGTTTTGTCCCTCCAAAAGTCCAAAGTGCTTGTATCTTTGGGCTGGGCCGTGTTCAAGTTCGAGCGGTAGAAAGGGAGAAGCGGTGCGTGCACAGCGTGGTTCAGACCAAAAAAAAAAAGAAGGAAAACACTTGTTCTAAAAAAGACAAAAAAAAAAGAAGAGAAAAATCATCTGCGGTCATTAAACTTGAGCCGTTGTCTCACTTTGGTCAGCGACCTTCAAAATACCCGAAATATGGTTATGAAATTATTTAAATGGCTCAATACGGTCACTGGTATAATTTGGCATACATTCAGTTGACCGATTTGACCGTCACGTGGCACCAACTAACTTGCCTACATGGCAAAAAAAAATACTCCCTCCGTCCAACAATAAGTGTCTCAAGTTTGCTCAAAAGTGGAGGTATCTAGACATGTTTCATGTATAGATACATCCATTTTTTGTTAAACTTGAGACACTTATTTTTGGACGGAGGGAGTATGTTGTTTGTATGATGTTTATTCGTTCATCCAGCTGACAGGTGGGACCAGGGTTATTTGATAAAATATTTTGCCATGTAGGCAAGTTAATTGGTGCCACATGACGGTCAAATCGGTCAACTGTATGTCAGCTAAGGAGCTAAGGAACATACGTATGCCAAATTGTACCATGACCTTATCGAGCCACTTAAGTGGTTGTATTTCTGGTATTCGCGGTGACCAAAGTGAGACCACGTCTCAAGTTTAATGACTGCATATGTTTTTTTTCTCAAAAAACAAATATTGGCACCGGGCGTGTTTGCCGCCCGCACAGTGGTTGAAACAACTCAAAATAGAGCCTGAGTCACCCTCCCCCCACACGGGTTGCATGCACGGTGACCCCACGGTGAAAAAGTCTTTCAAGCGGGCGGCGCACAACGTTGGTGTTAAGTGCTAGGCCGCTAGCTCACGGCGGGAGGAGCTAGGATGTGGCGAAGCGGGATGGTGGTAGGAACGAGGACCCAGAGCCCGCCAATGGAGGCGCAGTGGAGGCCTAGAGGCAACGGCGCGTTTCTGCGGCCTCCTAGGATCAGTGGGCGCTATTATGACATTGCCAAGCATTCAAGACATGAGTTCTTAGTCGGCGCTACTATGATTACCTCATGGGTTATCAATGTTATCATGACTCGTTAATACCAATTATTATCATCATTATTGTAACCCTACCATGTCCTTTATATAAGACGTGGGTGGGTCCATCTAGAAATAACTTGGACAAAAACCTACGATTTGATGTTGTAACGAACACAAGTTTTAAGGCGCATAATTCTATTCAATCACGAGTAGGTCTTTATCTACTCCATGAGGAGTTGAACTTGGGTAAAATGGTGTATGCCTATCCCGCATCTATATTTCCTCGTGCACCTTCTCTCTCACATTTTCATCGCGATTGTCAACTCTATGGCAACACACTGGAGATTCCCTCAACAGTACTACCATAGGCCAAGGACCAATGTCCATCTCCATGTCATAAAATTTAAGGTGATACACTATGTTGTAATTAATGGTATTGGTGTGGACAGTCATTTAGGGGATCATTAGCTTCATACTTTCTGTGGATGCGCAGTATGCTTATATTAGGACGTGATGCCAATATAGATGTGAATCAAAGTGGACAATAATGACCTTCATCTATTCTATTTATCAATTTTGCATTATATGTATCATTCGGTGTCACCATGTTTTTGGGAGAGGGTTCAAGTAAACTAATGAACACAGGTCAATCTATTTTATAAAAAAACACTTTTCATTTTAATTTATTAGCAATTTACCCACAATAATCTTTTTTAATTGCAGCTATCACTTGCCTGTGATTAAGAAGAGTAAAAACATACAAAGAGTGCAAGTAGTGTTAAAAAGGACATGTGGGAATAGAAGGTTTGATGCTAAACACAAGCTCTTGTAGCCATTCGAAATACTAACCTAGTTGTTAGAATTAAGAAAAGAAGTCTAAGTTAATTGAACCATGCCAACGAGATAAACTTGAATATTAACTCTTAGACATTAGGGAGTACCCGAGGGTAAATTTGAGTCGATTCTTTATGATTGGAAGACACTTGGACACGATAAAGTTTAAAAAGCTTAGAGAATTTGTTGATATCCTCTAACAACTACCAAAGTAAATATATAGTTTTTTAAATAAAAACAAGGGTTCGAGCCTTTCTAAGACATTTTTAAAGATAATAAAAAATTGGCACTCGATGATTCTTTGATTATTATATTACTGATAGTTTTTGAGCAATACAAGCTAAGTAAGCTAAGCGAGCTGAAACAAGAATTAAAATACCTACTTAACTGGGCTAATAAAAAGTTTTTTCAGATAAAGGGAGCTTTTATTACTTAAAAGGTTTAAGTATTACACCCAGCATCTGCATAACCAAGATTCACACAACCGCAACAATTGAAGTTTCGAACTAACTAAAAAGGCGAATTACATATCATCATGATAAATTGAAAGTACGTCTATGCAGGTGGAGGTCCAAGTCGCAAATTATGCTGACATCCATGTTGGGATAAAAAGTCCCTCGCCGTATTCTCTAGTCTTGTACACACCTCCGTAAACAGGTCTCGATGCCCCCACACATTGCAACTAAGACCACGAACGGAGTGTAGCTGTAGTCTTGTAGATAACCTGCTAATAAAAAGTTTAAACAGCGCAAAAGATCTGATAAAACCAACGAAGCAAGTCACACAGAGCTACTACGACTACTTAACATAGTTAATAAGGAGCAATAAGTATCCAAAATGGGATTGCAACTCGCAACACTGAACTTCCACACTCCTTCCTCTTGGACATTTTCCTTTTCATTTTGGACTGGATCACCAATGGCGGCAAAAATATAACAAGACTGCAAATGGCTCCAACAGAGAACAAGTAGAATTTCATTACATATTTTTTAAAGAAAGAAAAATAAACCAAGTACTCCTAGTGAGGAATGATCACGACAAATTGAGTCTTACCAAGCCTTCATTTTTTATATAAAAAACATTAGTTTCACCGGCGGCCCAGAATACTTTTCATATCGGAGTAGAAAAAAATCCTACAAATGCAAATATTAAAGTTCCTTTTGAAATCTTGCATCCACATGAGACCTGATAACCGTCTATTAATCTCTAACATAGAGTTAATTACAGAAAGGACAATTAAGTTTAGTACACCTCAGGTGAAACAAGACATAAATTTAGTAAGAACTTAAAGGTTACTAAGTTTGACCAAATATATATAAGAAAATTTAACAATAAATATTAAATAAATACATTTAAAAATATATTTTATGGTGAATCTATCGATATTGGTATGGTATTTGAGATGTTTACATATTTTCTATGAAATTGATTGAACTTAGAAGACGTTTACTTAATGAAGGGAGTCATTGTAAAGCCAGAAGACATTGTTTAACAAATGAAGGGAGGCATTGCTTTAAAAATGAAGGGAGTCGTTGTAAAGCCAGACGACATGTCCATGAAGATGAAGATCATAATGGGAGCAAGCTATTTGATTGGATAAGATCAGTCGATCAAATTTTTTGATACGAAAAATGAAGAACTAGGGCCGTATCTTCATGGTTCTGATTATGGTCACGAGTTGATGCCTCTCTAATACTCCCTCCGTTCCAAATTAATTGACTTCCATTTGTCCACACATGGATGTATCTAGACATGTTACACGTATAGATACATTCACATGTGGACAAATGGAAGTCAATTAATTTGGAACGGAGGGAGTAGCTCTGTGGATCTCATCCACACAAGAGGTTGGAGAAGGTCGAGTTGTAATGTAGGCCTTGCGAATGCTTCATTGAGCTATGTATTTGTGATGGTCAGCTCTGAGGTGCATCACCGAGTCTCAGCTTTTTGCGCGGGAAAAACGGTGTTTTTTGGTGGCTGCGTGAACATGTTGAATATGACTGTCTTCATCCGTGACCAACGGAACAGACTGAAGAGCCCTCATGGTCTGACGTTTTCTAGCTGTGGAGTACTGAGACTTGTTTTTTGGAGGTGGCGCTGCGTTTGGAGACTGGGGCCAGAGAGTTATTCTCTCGGCATGAATGACAACATAGTTTTCGGATCGACCTACCACCATCTTAGGTGGCTTTAGAATTTCTCACTATGTTATGTAACTCGCCTTTTTTATTTTTGAATTGGGTACTCGTGAACTTGTGGATGTGTGCCTCTTATCTATGCAGAGGCCGGGTGTAATGCTTAAAACTTTTGAGTAATAAAATCTTTTTTTTTAATTTCAGACTACTTTTTTTTTTTAGCACATGGCATCCTGTTTTTAATTTCAGGCATCTTTTTGTAGAATATGACATCGTGGAAAAGTGCAGCTGCGCTTTGTTCACAAGGCACCAAAGGACTCATGGGACGCCGTGAGCGGCAGATCTAGATAGCGAAGCCAATCTCTTGGACTGGCATCTTCCCTGGCACCGTAGAATATTCCTCTCACCGCCGTCAGAACGAGTCCGTCGACGTGTGCTTGAAACTGTCCCTAACTGTAAGCCGACATGATCACCCTCTGTTTCTTGCTTTCTGAACTAAAATTCAGCAATGCCGTGAAAGCAAGACATTAAATCTGACAAATTTCTTCTACGGAAAGTAAAGCCTGGGCGCAAAAACATTTCGTCAGTGTCGAGGCAATCTGCTTGTCTCATCTTTCTGTTCCAAAGTGGCCGGCGGCGAGTGACATCACCCAGTTCCATTTTGCGGACAATGGAAGAAGATCACCAATCCCAATCTTTCCTGCTCGAATCCTATAAATTTCCCTCCGAAATCATCCCAATTTCCTCCATGCCGACAATCCCTCTCGACACTCACCTCGCACTACTCCCCCATTGATCCGGACGAAAGAGGAAGCGCCCGCACCAAACGACATGTGGTGGAGGTCGCTGCTGCTTCTGCTCGCGGCGGCCTTGGCGGCGGCTGAGCCGGCGTCGACGCTGGCGGCCCGTCGCAGCCGGGGACGATGCCTCTGCGGGAGGAGAGGGGCCACGCGGTGGACCTGCCGGACACGGACCCCCGGGTGCAGCGCCGGGTGACGGGCTGGGCCCCGAGCAGGTCGCCGTCGCGCTCTCCGCCGCGCCCACCTCCGCCTGGGTCTCCTGGATCACAGGTAAGCACTTCATCACTGGACTCTAATTCTTGGAATCTGTTGTGGATGGCATTTGATTGTTGTTTGTTCCACAGGGGATTTTCAGATGGGCGGCGACATCAAGCCGCTGGACCCCGGCACGGTCGGCAGCGTCGTGCGCTACGGGCTCGCCGCCGACGCCTTGGTCCGCGAGGCCACCGGCGAGGCGCTCGTGTACAGCCAGCTCTACCCCTTCGAGGGCCTCCAGAACTACACCTCCGGCATCATCCACCACGTCCGCCTCCAAGGTGACAAACAAACGAGCACCTTTGTCTTTGTCGATCCCCCTCTCCACAGTGCACACAAATTGCACCAATGCGAGCCAACAAACTTCTAGCTGCTTATAATAATCGCAACATGAACAAACCTGCAGGGCTTGAGCTGGGACGAAGTACTACTACCAGTGCGGCGACCCGGCCATCCCGGGGGCGATGAGCGCCGTCCACGCGTTCCGGACCATGCCGGCCGTCGGGCCGCGGAGCTACCCGGGGAGGATCGCCGTGGTCGGAGACCTCGGGCTCACGTACAACACCACCTCCACCGTGGAACACATGGCGAGCAACCAGCCCGACCTGGTCCTCCTCGTCGGCGACGTCAGCTACGCCAACCTGTACCTGACCAACGGCACCGGGACAGACTGCTACTCCTGCTCCTTCAAGTCCACGCCCATCCACGAGACGTACCAGCCGCGCTGGGATTACTGGGGAAGGTACATGGAGCCCGTCACCTCCACCACTCCGATGATGGTCGTCGAAGGGAACCATGAGATAGAGCCACAGGTCGGGAACAAGACGTTTGCCGCCTACAGCGCGCGGTTCGCGTTCCCGTCGTCCTCGCAAGAGAGTGGATCCTTCTCCCCGTTCTACTATTCCTTCGACGTCGGGGGAATCCATTTCGTCATGCTCGCGGCCTATGCTGACTACAGCAAATCAGGTACGAACACACCTCAATCTGACAGTAACTTCAGTAAAGGAAACTGAAACTTGTAAACTGATTCTTTACAACACCGAATCAACTCAGGGGAGCAATACAGATGGTTGGAGAAGGATCTGGCAAAGGTGGACAGATCGGTGACCCCGTGGCTGGTCGCCGGCTGGCACGCGCCATGGTACAGCACCTACAAGGCTCACTACAGGGAAGCAGAGTGCATGAGAGTGGCCATGGAGGAGCTGCTCTACTCCTACGGCCTCGACATCGCCTTCACCGGCCATGTAAGTTATTTTGTCTGACGCTGACTCACTTATCTCTGAACACTTGTAGTAACCTGTCTGAACTATGTCAGGTGCACGCGTACGAGCGTTCCAACGGGTGTTCAACTACACGCTTGACCCGTGCGGCGCCGTGCACATCTCGGTCGGCGACGGCGGGAACCGCGAGAAGATGGCCACCACCCACGCCGACGAGCCGGGCCGCTGCCCGAACCCGCTATCGACACCTGATCCCTTCATGGGCGGCTTCTGCGCCTTCAACTTCACCACCGGCCCGGCCGCGGCAGCTTCTGCTGGGACCGGCAGCCGGAATACAGCGCTTACCGAGAGAGCAGCTTCGGCCACGGCATTCTTGAGGTACTCGATAGAAAAACAGAGAAGAGAATTGGAGCTAACTAATTCTGAGTTTCTGACCAACTATAGATAGACTGACGAGGAGAAATCTGTTTCTATGTGCAGGTGAAGAACGAGACGCACGCTCTGTGGAGATGGCACAGGAACCAGGATCTGTACCGAGGTGTCGGAGATGAGATTTACATTGTCCGGGAGCCGGACAGGTGCTTACTCAACTCGAGCAGGGCGGCATACTACTGACCGAACCAAACAGATCAAATTGTTCTCATGTACTGTACTGTAATGTAGCTACTGATTTGTGGCGACCTCTGATGAGATAATAAGATAGGTTCACAGATTTTTTGTACTACTTGAGTTAATCCAATATATGAAATAAGTACTGGATAGAATTCTGGTGAGCTCCAAGTGGGCTGTACATTATCCTCTTGCCAGTGATGTGCAAAAAGAGTGGCTAATGCGACCATCAGTGCCTTGGATGATCGGCAGTGCGGATTGAAAGGATACAATTAAGGAATGCTAACATAGCAGGGGAATAATAAAATCCATGGTTTATCAATAGACCAACAAAAACTGAAGAGGTATTTACATTCTTGAAAATGGCAGTTTTGTTGCACCCTAACCTCTCTACGAAGACGATGACCACAGGTTGATTACTACAAAGTTTCTGAATGAAAGAGTAAATTCAGAAATCTACTATATACTCATAAGTGTCCAAAGATGATGGGAAGAACAGGGAGACAAAATACATCTACCAAAAATTATCAAGAAGGTTTGTGTAGCCGTCGGAGCCGGGCGCCTTGTCAGAAGGCAAGTCCATGATCGCAGCCCTCACCTCCTCTATTGAGATAGGGGTGTCTTGGTCAGTAAGGTCTGTGGGGTTGACGCCCAAGGCTGCCATGTTCAAAGTGTGCTGGCGTTGTTTGGTCTCACCAATGAGGCTCTGGAAGAACCCCCAGATTGCGTCTTCCTTTCCTTGTTGATCAGTATAAACTTGATCATCAACCTCAATTCGATGGATGAAGCTCTTGCGACGGCGGGCAGAAGCTTTAGCATGGAAGAACCTGGTGCTAGCATCACCTTCTCGCAGCCACTGGATTCTTGACCTTTGCCGCCACATGGTTCTTTGGATGGCGGCGATGCCGAGACACTTCACCTTGAGCGCTGCACGGAGTTGCCTTTCACCTTCAGACAGCGGTCTTTTGTCCATTGCTTGGTCTAACTTGAGGATCAATTCGCTTGAGATGGCAGCCCTGAGGTCCAAGTCTTAGATGTATTGGGCGTTCCAGCTTGTTAGAGCCTTCGATGTGGCAGCCAGCTTTGCGTGCAGGTTGATGAAAGGGTCAGGTTGTTGCTGGACGGAGTTCCAGGCAGCTTGTACAGTTTCCATGAAATCGTCCCGATGCACCCAAGCGTTCTCAAAGCGGAAATGGCGCACAGGTCTGAAACCGGCATCAGTACTTAGCAGCATAGGGCAGCGATCTTCAAACCGGCATCAGTTCTTCAAACAAGCTTGGCAAATAATTGGGTACGACGTCATGTGTGCCATCAGTGCGCAGGAGAACTGAACATCACGCAACCTGCATCACCTCAACTCTGCCACCATGATCCTGTTACCAAAAAACCCTGATGCTGTGCACCCAAAAGATTTCCGGCCAATTAGCCTCGTCCATTTCTTTGCAAAGCTGTTCACTAAGATACTCGCCTTGAGGTTACGTCCAAGGATGCACGAGCTTGTGAATCCCTGCCAGAGTGCATTCGTAAAGAAGAGAGCCATACATGACAATTTTGTGTTTGTGAGAGCACAGGCAAAGCTAATGAGACAGAAGAAATTTCCAACACTGCTGCTAAAGATGGATCTCCAAAAGGCTTTTGATTCCATCTCCTGGGAGTTCCTGCTGGAAGTGCTTGAAGCCAAGGGGTTTAGCAGGAAGTGGAGAAATTGGATCGCATGCTTACTGCTGACTGCAACTACCAGAATTGTTGTCAACGGCGAGCTAACAGAAAAAATCTTCCACCGTCGTGGATTACGGCAGGGGGACCCACTATCGCCGCTGTTGTTTGTGCTTGCCACTGACATACTTGCTGAGATTTTTGCCCTAGCTGACAGGGTGGGCGCCCTTACAACTGGCAGATACCTTCACGCCAAGAACATGATCTCCATGTATGCTGATGACTTAGTGATATTCAGCATCCCTGACCCAGAAGAGCTGACCTCGATCAAAGGGCTCCTGCAATGCTTTGGAGAAGCATCTGGGCTGCACACCAACTATGCAAAGAGCTCAATCATCCCAATCCAATGTTCTGAAATTGATGTTGCTGCCCTTGCAACCCTGCTGCAATGCCCAATTCAATCCTTCCCTTGCACATACTTGGGCCTCCCACTGTCAGACAGAAAGCTACGAAAAGGTGACTTGCAGCCAACCATTGATAAGCTTGCTGGCAAGGTGAAGGGCTGGAACAAAGGAAATTTCTCACTAGATGCAAGATTACTACTAGTCAAGCATGTCCTGTCCGGAATGCATATTTACCAACTGCTGGTTATTGACCCCCCACTGTGGCTCATCATGGCTGTCGATAAAATTCGAAGAGGTTTCCTATGGAGCAATGAAGAAGTGGCCACTGGTGGCAGATGCCTGGTGCGTTGGGCCACGCTTTGTAGACCGCTCGAGTTTGGTGGCCTTGGCATCACTGACCTGCAAAGGAAAGCCACGGCTCTTCGTGTTAGGTGGCTTTGGCACACCTGGACCGAACCAGACAAAGCTTGGGCAGGCCTCCCCCTTGGCATTGATGACCGAGCAAAGACTCTCTTCAACGCAGCAGTTCAGTTCAAGCTGGGAAATGGGCAGCGTATTAGCTTCTGGTTGGACCCTTGGCACTCAAACCAAAGCTTTGCTTCGCTAGCGCCAGACCTATTCAAAAGCTGCACCAAACGCAACCTCACCGTGGCTCAGCCGCTCACTGATAGTAAATGGACACGACACTTCAAGCAAGGCCTTCCCCCCGTAGCACTGACCCAGTTCTTTGAAATTCATGACAAAATCGCCAATGTGACCCTATAGCCAGACATCGACGACGAAGTAAGGTGGAAGTGGACCGCTAATGGGCAATACTCTGCAGTTTCTACCTACGAGATGCAATTTGAAGGTTCCACAAGATTCAATTACCGGGACATTGTTTGGAGCAGCCAAGCGCCACTAAAATGCAGGATATTCAGTTGGTTAGCCTTGCTTGGTAAATGCCATACTGCCGACTGTCTCCAGAAAAAAGGCTGGCCACACAACGCAACATGTGTCTTCTGTCTTGCCGAACCCGAAACTGCTCTTCACCTGCTGGCTACCTGCCCCATCGCAATTAGAATTTGGAGGAGAGTGCTGCATACGGCGCAGCTCCCTGCATGCCTTGCACCAACTCAGGACACGACCTCCCTCACGACTTGGCTGACGGACACAAGAGCATCCGTAGAGCAGTCTCTCCAGAAAAAATGGACTACGCTTGCTCACCTAGCTTGGTGGTCGATCTGGAAGGAGAGAAACAATAGGATCTTCAACAACACAGCAGCATCACTCAGCAGAATTCATGAGACCATCGTCGAGGAAGCAAGGATTTGGAGCCATGCAGGGAAGACTGCAGCGATTGCCTTGCTGTCCAGACCTAGGGAGCCTGACTGAGACTCACCTGTAGCTCTTGCTACTCTAGATAGATGTTACTTTCTGCATTTTACTTACGCTTTGTACTTCTTGTACTCTCCTTCTAATCAATAAGAAAAGCAGGCCAGACTGCCTTTTCGTCAAAAAAAAATATCAAGAAAACATAGATAAATTAACCAAGAGATTCAAGCATACGAAAAAGCTAACCATCAAGATATATTGATCATATAATCATGCCAAGAACTCATATGATTTTACATGAACAAGGATTACAATCACACTGTATGCTAATGCAATCCAAAACAGGAATGTTTTCTACATAGTTACATCCTCAACGGGAAACTACTCATACTTCATCACGGGACCATATATAATGCATGTGTTTTTAAGGAGGAGGAAAAATGATTTCAATTTCAATTTGATCTGCTAGGCATATCATGTCCTTTGTCCTGCCTTCAAAGCACCCGCAATTTGTAGGCATCCTACTATATATAATAGGCCGCAGAAAACCGCGGCTTCTCCGCGCGCCACGTCACCGGCAATCCCTGGCCGTCCGATCGGCGCGACGGACGGCCAGGATCGAGCCACGTCCCCCCCCGCGGGCGCACCCTGTAGCTGGGTGAATATCTACCAATCAGCGGCCAACACGCGTCCCGGTCACCGGCCGGTCGCGCCGGTTCCAGCCGGTGACCCTCAGTTTTGCGGAAACCCCCCGCGGAAGGACCTACCCGTAACATGTGAAAACGTCAGGGGCTTCCGTGCAAAATTGCCGGCACAAACCCCTCCCCCTCTCTCCCCGTGCGGCCCCGCGGGTCGCCGCCGCACATCGCCGCCGCCACGCTGCGCCTTGCACGCATCCAAGACAGCGGGGAGGTGCGCCGCCGCGCCCTCTACCCGCTGGCCGCGGATCGGCCGGCCAGACGGCGCACCGTCGCCGGGATAGCTTCTGCCGTCCCCGCCATTCTCCGCCGCGTCCGCGCGCCGGCGGCGCCGCCACCTATAGGTGGCCTGCGTCCACGCGCATCCTCCGCGTCCCGCGCCGCCTCCCAGCTCGCCGTCGAGCGGCTCCGGCAAGCACCACGCCGCCGCTGCCGACCCGCTCGCCGGTGACGCCACCGCCACGTCAGCGTGGGCCTGGGCTGGGGAGGCAGGCGTGGTGTTGGGTTGGGCTGGGCTAGGGACGCGCGCATTTTTCCCCTTTCTTTTTCTTTTTCTATTTTTTTCCAAATTCAATCACAAATCAGTTCAAACAAATTTCTGCAAATTAAACAAATTCTTCAACTCATCTGTCTAAAAAAACACAGGTATATGGAGTATTATTTAAGCAAAAGAAAAAGATAAAACCAATGTGAATTTCAAATTGCTCAATTTCTAAAGTCCATTTGATCATTTCAATTCAAATTCCACATTTACATGCTTCACAATTTCAAATACTTTTCCTTCAAATTTAGTTCCCTCAAAAAAACTAAATAAATTTCAAATCCATGGGTGCGGCGGATGCCGCGCTTATTCCCCTAGTATGGTAAAAGTGTAGATCTGAAATATGTATATTTTCAAATCTCAATATTTACCAGAGTTTATCATTTTTGTGTAGAGCAGAATATAAAGTATTTGAAACTGATCTTTTACACATTTGCGGGATACATCATTGGCTACATTCGTGCTTTTTGTTCATTTTTTTGAAACTTCTAAATATTTATTTTGATTTTTAAATACCAGAATCACTCATGACTCCTTGGCCCGCCGCTTATCTTGTACCAGTGATTCAAAACTTTCTCAGCTCGGCTCCCCGATCTCCACTCCTCCATGGTGCAAACAAAGTCCAAGTGCAACAACTTGTATATCATCACAGATTCAAAGTACTGGTGGTGCTAGTGTAATAGTGTTGCTATACCATCCAAATAAAGTTTCTCTTTTACGGGTGCATCCAAACATATTTTCACCGGATTATATTGATTAGCCCAGGTGACGGTCGAGTGAGCAAGTCCAAGTAAACACCTGAATCGGGGGCCTCCTTGATTCGCAGGATTCTCAAAACAGAAGAATATGAGAAACTCAAGATTAGGCTGTCAAGTCTATTTGAATCCTAAAGGATTTAGAAACTACAATATTTTTGTTAAGAAGTGTTTGAATCACAGGGCAAGTAAAGGTATTATAGCATGAGATTTTAGTGGATGTAATTTTCCTCCAAAATTAGGGCCTCTTTGATTCAAAATATTTTTGTATAAAGTATAAAGGATTTAATTTCTTATAAAATTTCCAATGGCGATTGTCTGATTCGTACGGCATAAATAAGAAAAATTACTAAGCATCTAAGATTTTTCAAAATTTCTTCAAATCAAATCCCAGCGGAGAGCATCTTCGTGGAAGACTGGAAGCCCAGTTCAGAACCCAAGGAAACCCAAAACCTCGCTCCACACCCCGGCGCACTTCAAACTCTTCTCCCTTCTCTCTCCCTCTCTCTCCACTCCGTCGATCTCCACCACCGCGTCGCCCCCGCCCCCGGGTCTCCAAGCCCAATGGCGCCGCCTCGCCGCCGCTCCCTCCCGCTCCCCCTCCTCCTCCTGCTCATCGTCCCCGTCTCCCTATCCGTCTTCCTCCTCCTCCGCCGCACCTCCTACCCCGCGCCCTGCTCCCCGCCACCGACCCCGCTCCGGATCCCCGCCGCTTCTCCCTCCTCATCAAACTCCTCGCCTACGACCGCCCCGCGCCTCTCCTCCGCTGCCTCCGCTCCCTCGCGGCCGCCGACTACGAGGGCGACCGCGTCGCGCTGCACGTCCTCCTCGACCACCGCCCGCCCAACTCCTCCCTCGCCGTGTCCCACCAGATCCTCGACGCGGTCGACGCCTTCCGCTGGCCGCACGGGGAGAAGCGAATCCACTACCGCGCGGCTAATGCGGGCCTCCAGGCGCAGTGGATCGAGGCGTGGTGGCCCGGCTCCGACGACGAGTTCGCCTTTGTCGTCGAGGATGACCTCGAGGTCTCGCCGCTATATTACAGGTTCCTGAAGCGGGTGGTCATGCGGTACTACTACGACAGGGAGAACTACAGCCCCTACATCTTCGGCGCGTCACTGCAGCGCCCCCGGTTTGTCGCAGGTGAGACCTTAGTAAGCAGTGTGAATGCTTGCTGCTCTTCTGGCTTGGTTAGGAGGAAGTGATCCTCCATGCAGGCTCTGTTGCTAAAATCTGGGTGCTAAGCTGCATTTACCATCTTGTGGCTTAATGCTTTTGTGTAAATGTGTACTTTCCTTAGGTCTTTGTTATATTGTTAGGAACTTAGGATTGATTAGAAGACTATTAGGTGGGAGATATAAGTGTTTTGCGTTGTTGTGATCTTACTTTTCTCTGTGGATGCGTTTTCACGGTCTATGGGGATCCTGGGAGCTCCCGGATCAACGAGGTTTCAGGTATTATGAAGTCCATTCTCTTTTTGGACTTTGTGATGGGCTAGGGAGTAGGGAGATGTGATCATTACCTGCCAATCCAGTTATTGTGATTAGTAATGCTCTTTCTCCATTTGTAAAGCTGCACGCTAGGTGTTATAACTGTGTTTGGACATAAAGCCATAAAATTTCGTAGGTAAACTACATATCAGTTAGAATCGTAGGTGAACTTACAGTAGTTATTATCTCCTTACTGTTTTATACTATTCCTGTGTATAATCAAATTGCTACAACTTTGGATGAAACTCTCACTGAGTGTAAGTTACCGAACTACTCCCTCCGTTTTTAAATTAAGATGTTTTAGGTGTTTCACATGATGTCTAGATACATATTAAAGTGAGTGATGTACACACTAAAACGTGTATAGATACATTTGTGTACATGTGGATATGGAGAAATGCTAAAACATCTTATATTTAAAAACGGAGGGAGTAGTTCTTTGGGCCGTGTATTGGATGAGGAGGATTGGTTTGAGTTCCATTTAAACTATTATCAACCACACTATGCTGTTGGTTTGTTCTTAGACTATTTATAATCTCCAAATGGTGGTGTCATGCAGATGCGCCGTTTCATTAAATCAATTTGCATCTTTTGAACTAAAAGGTGTCTAATCAAAACATACGTTTCATCTAATGGTTATATTGTGTTGTATCTTAATTTGGCTAGGCATTACGAGTCAATTTTCAAATTGAGGGAGATTTAAACCAAACCCTAACCCAAACCCCACAGCCGAACAGGGACAACTGTTACTTTAATACAGTAGTTCTTACACTAAGTGCTGAGAGTGGTTCAGATATTAACTAGTTGACCTTTAACTAAACAGGTAAACATGGAAACAAGATACAGCTGGACAGTGAAACTAGACTATTCTTGTACCAGATGGTTGGTACATGGGGCCAACTTCTGTTCCCCAAACCATGGAAAGAATTTCGATTATGGTATGATGAACAGAAAGCCAAAGGAATCAAACCTATTCTCCAAGGCATGGTAAACTCTCTTCTTAATTGAATTACAGTGTGCTTCTTCAATTTATGCATTATGTAAATATCCACTAACTTAAGTATTATATATAGAAGATGAGTTTTGTTAGGATTATTTTGACGTCTATGACCTATTGGATTTGTTAGCTTGTTAGTAACTGTTCTTCCACTCTCATCCTCTGCAGAAAACTACAGGATGGTACAAAAAGATGGGTGAGAGAATATGGACCCCTTGGTTCATTAAATTTGTCCACTCACGTGGATACTTCAACATCTACACAAACTTCCTGAAGGAAAGGGCCCTCAGCATCTCTCATAGGGATGCAGGTGTCAACTATGGAAGAAGTGTTGGACCAGATTCTACACTGTTAGATGGGAATAATCTCGATTTCAATATGTGGCAATTTCAGCCTCTCAAAGAGCTAAGTTGGTATGATTTCTGCTTTGCTGAGATTCTTCCAGGAAGGACTGTTACGAAATTTAGTGAACTTGGCTCTGTGCTCAAGTCTGTGCAACTAGAAAATGATGTTGTTCTCATAAGCTTGTACTCAGTGGAACAGAAGGTTGTGAGGAACCTCATCTGTCATCTTGAGAAGACTGGCACACGGAATTACATATTCCTTGGTGACAATTCAGAGTTTCTGGATGACCTTGCTCATAGAGGACATGCTGTTATTGATGCTATTGAATTTCTGCGGGGCATCAAAATGAGTAGTTCTTTGAATTCTGATGGTTTGGCTAAGGAAATATTGACTAAGGCTTATGTGATACAATATTGTTTGGATCTGGGTTACAACGTATGGGTACTAGATGCAAATATGATTTCACTTGGCAGTAAGTTGGCCAAGCCATCAGATCAATCGGTAGACTTTTTTACTGCAGAGTCTGTGGGTTTGATGTTTATAAGAAGCTCAAAAGGCTCGAAAAAAACATGGAATGAGTGTATTATACCGAAAGTGGCAGATGGCTTGGTGTCTCCAAATAGTGATTTTGCTGTTTTCCTGAAAAATATGAGTTTTGTTCACATGCTTACTGAAGTATTGGGAAGCGATGGTGGTCTGTGGCCTGGTAAACTGAATGAGGGGATATTGGAGATGGAATTGGAATTGGGGCGTAACATTTTGAATATATCACCGTCAGATGGTCAAAGCTTAATGATTTTCTGGTCAGAAAGTATGCCTTTAGATTCAGTTCAGAGGAAACTGCAAAATGTGAATTTGTGGTTGATTGACTCGGATTCATCTTGTAGTGCTGTTGTTTGTAGCCAAAAGCAGCAGTAGCCTTTGTTATCTGATGCATGTTCGTTTGTTAACATTGACCTCATTTATGGATCCAAGGTAATATGAAGTATTTATGAAACTTGGTCCTGCCCCAGCACTTATCAAAGAAATCTTGGTAACAGTTTATCTTGGGATGCATCGACCATTTCTTTGTGATGTTTGTGGCCTTCAATCATCTTCGGAGCTCTGCAATAGCTTTGTTGTGGATTACTGCTGGTCTTAGGAGCCACATATATTCAGTACTTATGGAGTCTTGAGGTGTTAATCATTCTGATTATCAGGTGAAGTTGAAGTATTCAGTTAGCTATGCTGTTAGTTCGCATTCGGTGGGGCAGTTTTGGAGATGAATGTCTCCTGGTGTGCTCCGTGTGAATACTAGCATCTCATGCTCACAGGCCTCAGACTTTGGAGACTGAACTTGGTATGATTCTCATGTCCGAAGTAACAACTAAAACTCTCTTCTAATTCTGTAAGAACATTGCCTTTCTGTATTTTAGTCATTTTGTTTGGACAGCTGCAATGAGAAATACTGTCAGAGATTCGCGTGTGCATGTTTTTTCTCTCTCAGAATGACTGACTTAACTTAAGTCTTACAAACTTTTGGAGCCCATCATTAATGCTGGTGTTCTTTTAGGTTATCAGAGTTTCTGGCCACTTACTCCTGAAACAGATGTTGAAAGTGTGACAGACTAGCAGATGCGGTTGGTGGTGCAGACACAATATCAGCAAGGTAAAGTAAGGATATTCAACTATAAAGTGGTTAGACAAATTTTACTGGCAGATATGATGAACATGCATCATCGATTGGAAGAGACTTCCCAACTGCGTCCAAAATTCCTAGTAGCACAATGTTCTTCCACTTGTGTTAGGTAGGATTACCTGTCACTGATCCAACTTGGAATGTAAGCTAAGCATGTAGGTGTGACAAAGCGGAGCATGGATGATGACATCCAAATTGTTTACTGTCTATCCTTGCATATAACAACTTAAAAAAGATCTGTATATCATCACAGGCTGAGATGGCCACATGAGTGTGATGTCTGTTCTGCATGCTACCTTATTCCCATGGATGGATTAAATTGTAGTCAACAGCTCAATCATATTTAGTAGCCAATCATTCGCCTCTTCGTTTGCTTATTGCGTAGCCCTGTCTAGTAGCAGCATCTCCACACACTCGTAGCAGTGAAGTGTCAAGCACCTACTATGCCCTAGGGACACTTCTCATTAGGATCTCATTTGGACGAGCCTGTAGGTTAATGCCTATAACAGTTGAGCATGTTTGTTAAAGACAGCCATTTTGCTATCCATTTTTTATATCTTAAACTCATCCTCCATCACCTTTAATATTAGTTGTGTTATTGTTGTAAACAAAAACAAAGCCTTTTTCAGACCTTTTTCTTATTATAAGGAGAACAGCTGTCTGCTTCGTCATGTGAAAAGACATGTCAACTAATTAGGTCTACCAAACAATAAGAAAGATGCAAGAAATATCCTTATGCAAGTCTTAATCACGCCACCTTATTAGAACTATGATGCTCTTGGACTCTAATGGCAGTCAGGTCTGAGTACGGGAGCAGTAGCTCTTGGAGACCAGTAACCGCGATAGACGTTCAACCAAACCCAACGTGTGTGTGCCATCGCACTGTTTAGTTTTGGCCCTTCGTAGCATAATTGGGATTGAATGAATGATTGATGTGGTCAAGAATTTCACATTGCTGGGTCAAGTCAGCGTAATTGTGAAAGTATGTTGGAAATCAATCTTTTTTGAACGGGATTGGAAATTAATTCCATCCAATGCATCTATGTATGCCCTGAGCCTGATAACAGGAGTCGAAATTCCTGAATTCCGCTCGTCCGTGGTTACTCATATCCTTGCAGTTCAATCAGTAGTAACATTAATCTCGAGCCAAAAAATGCTCGATCTTGTCAACTAAGCCTACATCTCAAATATATGAGCCGATGAGCACAACAAGGGCAAGTTGGTGTTCAGGCAGCTCACAGCTGGGCTCGTTACCAGAACAAGGCAGCCATTTCAGTCGACGGAGCAGCACCGAGTGGGGCAGTCTAGAGTTAAGAAAATATATCGGGAGTGTCGGCAGGTGACGGCTGTGCCGCAGATGCAGCGCGATCGGCAGGTGAACTCCCTGCTTTCAACCTTGTGCCCGATCAAAGCATTCCCGCAAGATTAATTGCGACCCCTTTTCCCCAACCACGGCTTAATTGGGACGGCGGTTGGAGAAAATTACAAAAACATATCACATTTGGGGCTCTGACATCAAGACAGTACATTCTTGGTGATTTTTGCAAGTCAGTACCAACCGTGGGGCTAATGATAACAAACTGTGCAAATCTTGTTCTAATAGCGCATTGTCAACAACTCTGACAAGTGAGGCTCATTCGTAAGGTCTAGCTGGCAGCACACGTGGACGGGGAGATGAGTTGGACACGGAGGCCCACCTGTCAGCCACACAATTTCTTTCCCCTCTCTATTCTTCTTCTTCTTCAGCTCCGTCTGGTTCGCTCAGCTCCTCCCCGACCTGCTAGCCGAGCGCGCGTGCATCACATGCGCGTGCTCGTCGGCATCTCGACTTGCTGCGTCGCCGTCAGCAGTCCCCTCGGCTCGCCGCATCGCCACATGTCGACCGTTCCGCTCGGCCAGCTCGGCCTTGCCAGCAGTGGCGGAACTAGGGGGTGGCGAGCAGGAGCCTTGGCCCCCCCTATGCCATGATAATCCAAGGAAAATTTTATGCATAAGCCAAGATTAGAGACGATTTTTAGAGAAAATGACCATGGTTGGCTCCCTCCAATGAATGATTATCATGTTTGGCCACCCCTGAGCAATATTCCTGGTTCCGCCCCTGCTTGCCAGCATGCTGCCCAGCGCGCCGCCGCCCTCGTACGAACGCAAGCTTCCTGCTGCTAGCGCGTGCATGCGTGCCTTCGGTGCTGATAGCTGTTGTTGCGTGCGTGCGTGCCTTCAAAGCTGCTAGCTAAAACGGATCTGAGATGTAGGCGAAGCAGCTCGAGCTCCATTCCCGACCTCCTCCTCCACCCTGCCCCAAGCAGCAGCGGCGGCTGCCGGAATCCCCCATCCCCGAGCGAGAGAGCGTGGAGCGCTGACGCGCCGTCTGCACGCCGCGGCTGCTCGCGGCGCTCCACCGTCTGCTGCTTATTCCCGGCAGTGCAGGGGTCAGCACAGGTTGATGTGACTGCCGCTCTGGTCAACCTCCCCCTAGAGCCGGCGAACAAGGTATGTATCGTCTGCGCGGGCACCGTGCCGGCAGTCGTCGAGGTGCTCCGCTCGAGCGGCTCGACGCCGGAGGCCCGCGAGCTCTTCGGCTTTGCCGGGGGCGCCCAAGGCTCTGCCCACCGCCGTGTCCAGCGCCGCCGCTCGTGTCCCTCGCCACCTGACTCTCTTGCCCGCTCCCGTGCCATGGCCGGCGCTTGCCCGCGTCCGCGCCATGGCCGGCCCTCGCCCGTGCCATGCCGTCCGACGCTTGCCCGCGTCCGCGCCAAGGCCGGCGCTCGCCCGCGCCCGTGGCCGGCCCAGGCTTGGCCAGCTCGAGCTCGCCCGCGCGGTGGCCGTCCGGCGCTTGCCCGTCCCCGTGCCATGGCCAGCCGACGCTTGCCCGCGTACACGCCATGGCCGGCCTAGGCCTAGGCCTGGCCAGGCTCAGGCTCGCCGCCGCGGTGGCTGGCCGGCGCTTGCCTGCGTCCGCTCTCGTGGCCGGCATGGTGGACCTGCCGAAATGAGCAACACGCGAGGAGGAAGAAGAAGATAAGGGAAAAGAAATTTTTTGTGGCTGACATGTGGGCCCCATGTCCACGTCAGCTCCAGCTCCGTGTGCTGCCAACTCAGCCCTGACGGATGGACCCCACTGGTCAGGGCTGCTGTCAAACTGTGGTTAGAACAAGATTTGTGCAGTTTGTTGTCTTTAGCCTCACGGTTGGTACTGACTTGCAAAAATCACCAAAAATGGTACTGACCTGTTGTTAGACCCTCAAATGTGATATGTTTTTGTAATTTCCTCCGGCGGTTGCTCAGTGCTCACATGTTTCTCTCCGGCCGACGAGCCGGTGGCGATAGAAAGTGAAGAAGCTCGTCCTGTTGTCCCGCTCGCGTTGCACTTGCACCCACGACAAGGAGAGCAGCAGAACGTGAGAGTCCCTAGCTGCTCCAGTCGCCATGCCATGCTATCACATGCCGGTACAGTGCAGCGTTCTCTGAAGCTGTGATGGATCTCCAGGATCCTATGTCCTTTGTCCTGATCGGTAGCTGCTGTCGTCAGGGTGCAAGCAAGGTGAAGAAGCGGCGGATCTAACCTTCGACGAGTAATTAAGGGTTTTTCTTATGCTCTGATGCACTTTTACGGGGAAAACTTCCAATTTATTCATCAACTGTCAAGACAGTATAAACACAAGAAGTAACAAATACTACATCAAAATTCGTAGACCACCTACCGACGACTATAAACACTCAAGCGAGCAGAAGACGCGTGCCCCTCCCTTAGCCAGTCAATATAAGAGTGCAAGGCATGGAGGGTACAACGACTAACCGGAATAAGCTACTTAGCTAGCAGGGCATCTTGCTCGTGCACGGGAGATCGATGGCCATCGACGACCAACCGTATCCTCTTCCGAAGAGGCAGATGCAGATGCCGATCGCCCACTAACAGCAGCAGCTGCGATGCATGCATGTGAAGTGCTCGTGGCCTCCTTGTTGTCACCGCAACTATTTTTCGCCCACGAAAGCTGCTGAGATGGCACGTGAGCAGAGATAGATCGGAGCAGAGAAGAAGATACAGCCGAGCTAACGAGCTGATATGGCCGATCGATGCATTAGTGTCGGCGAGAATAACCCAGCCAGCCAGCCTCGCATCGCATCTCTGATCTGGATCTGATAATCTGATGCCATTGGGTCTGTGTGTGAACCACCAATAATGCCACAAGTTACGGTCTGTAACCGTATCCTGAGTATTGCATGGTGAGGACGGTTCAAACCAGTGTAAAATGTGTCAACAAAAATCTTTACAAACAATTGTACAACATGCTTGCAGATTTCATCTTCATCTTGGCAGTAACAAAAGTACAAAATGCAGCGGATGCGATGAGATTGAGATCCTCAAGTTTTGATGGCCATCCTTCCAAGATGCACATGGTGGCGTTAAAAAAATAGAGCGACTTGGACCGCTCCCCTCTCCTCCATCTACAGTGCTTCAGAGGGCGATTTGTGAAAGTTCCCGTCTTCCTCACCTTGCTCGCCGGGGATCCGTGGATCCCTCCGCCTCCGACGGCCGCTCCGGCGGCGGGAGGCTGGGGAATCCACGGATCCGGGCTTGTACATAGCATAGGGGTAGTTTGGGAGGCAGCCGGCGGCGCCATGGAGGTGGAGGTGGCGGCGGTGTGGTGTTTGGTGTCGATCTGTTCTTCCTCCGGCGACAGCGCTCTTCGGAGTTCTGTCGTGTGCGGATCGACGTCGCCGAGCTCTTCGATCTACGGATCCGTCGAGTTCGTCGTTCCCCAGCCGGTGCCGGCCAGACGGCGGTGCCGATGTGCAGATCTTGAAGGTGGAGTTGCAGTGAACCAAGATGGCCTCGCCGCCCGTGGTGCAGGGCGGAGGCGTCATGCCGAGGAGCGTCGACTTCCTGCTCGCCGAGGGGTGCCTCCGTGTCCAAGCTTCTGGAGGAGTGGCGGCTGGATTCGCCGGCGCAGCGTTCTGCTCCGTGGAGACGAAGCCAGAGTCCAGCAAGGACCTTTCTGTAATTTCTTTATGCGTCTGGACTTTTCTGTAAGAATCTTGGTTTAATGCAATGTAACCCTTCCGCAAAAAAAAAGATGCACATGGTGGCTACGTGCTAGTAAGAAGTATGATCGAGAGCGCATGTAGCCATGTACTAGTAGCTGTTACTGTTTGTATTCATGTGACAGCGGATGACAATGTCGCGGACCGGACGCCGGCTCATAAAATAAACTTGGAACGAGCTCGATCATCTACTTGAGATGAATGGTCAAATCTGCTCCTTGACTATAATGATCAAGCCAAATGGATGGATGCTGGAGCTTATGCTCTACCCTTTGTATAAATCGCCAGCTTTGTCACTCCAGTGTAGTAAGGGGAAATGACCAATCCGCCCTCCTGTAGGACTTGGTAAAGCGTTGACTTTCTTAAAAGGAAAAAGACGACGCAAATTATTTCGTGAATTTTCTATGTTAACATAGGGAGCATGCGAGATATGTGCCTTTTAAGTTCAGTTCTCTAGTCGTCTATACTTTTTATAAAGAGAAATCACACGAAATGTAATTAACTTTTTATCTATCTCTTCATGCAAACTATCTATTTTATTCGCTTTATCTAATAATTGGTTTTATTGTTCTAACGATTTTAATTAATTAGCATACAAAATAAATCAGGTTCATTCCAAGCATTGACAACCTTTAATTTTTCAAATACACAATCATTCTACATAGATCAAGTTTTGCTCCCCCCCCCCCCCCCCCCCCCCCCCACCCCGCCGACAAAGGCCATCGGTTGAGTTTTCATATCCCTATTATAAAACTTTTCCACATGTTCTATACATGCTATTTTTATTCATGGTCGTGGGCGTGGACTATACCATCTCAAGTTGGCGACGGGGACGGGTATCTCCGGGGGGCTCTCCACCGTCCCCGCCCCGATCCCCGCTAATCCCCGTCCCCGTTATCCCCGCCAAGCTTCGCGGGGAGGAAACAATCCCCGTCCCCGAATTAAACGGGTACCCGATCCCCATGGATACTCCATGGAGACTAATAGAGGACAAAAAACGGCAGCAGCAGCAGAGAGGAGGACTTGGGCGGTGGTCGGCCATCGGCATGCAGGAGGAGAGGGGGGGGGGGGGGAGGGGCAGGAGGAGGAGGGACGGACTGGGGCGGGAGTCGGCGTGCAGGAGGAGGGGCGGCTCGCGGCCAGATTCTTGCCCGGCACCCTTGCCGTTCCTCGACCGGCGGCCGGAGGAGGAGGCGAGGTCGCGACTCGCGAGGACGCCGAGGAGTCCTGGAGGAGGAGGTGAGTGCCACGGAAGGAGGCGAGATGTGCCTCCCGCTGGAGCCCCGCCGCCGGTGGTGCTGCCGCCTGCCGCCGGTGGTGGTCTCGATCTAGGGCTAAAGAGCAGTGGCGGCTGGAGTGAGGTGCGGCTGAGGGAAAGAAGTGAGGAGAAAATGAGGTGAATCGGGTGCAGGTTTAGGGTTTTTTTTCTTATATACGGGGTTCATGTTTGACTGACAGGTGGGGTCCCGAGTATCCGTGGAGCCTCCACGGGGACAATTTGCCCCCCGTCCCCGCCCCGTTACCTTACCGGGTACCCGCCCCGTCATCCCCGTGGGGGGAATTTGCCCCCCGTCACCGCTGCTTAGCGGGTAGATACCCGCGGGTACCCGCCCCCACGGGGAAAATTGCCAACTTGAATACCATCCTTTAATCATTCACATACTCATTACCTCCTAATTGCATTTATTGCCTCCTAAATAGTTTTTTAAAGTCCAAATTCATGAGTTTTGTAAGACATTTCTACAAAATGTTTATTAAACTTTATGATCATTTGATACATCACAAGATGATTTGACTGATCTGGACGACCATCATGCCGGGATGACATACTTGAGTGGGTGGGTAGTTATCTATACTTTTTATTTATAAAGAAAAACCCCACAAAATGTAATAAACCTTTTATCTATCTCTTCATGCAAACTATCTACGTCATCAGTTTTGGCTGGTCACTGATTTAATTGTTCTATGATTTTAATTAATTAGTATACAATACATTCCAAACCTTTGCAACCTTTACTTTTTCAAATACACAATCATTCTATGTGGATAAAAATTTGCCCCCCCCCCCCCCCCCCCCCGACAACGGCCATCAGTTGATTTTTCATATCTATAATAAAACTTTTCCACATGTTCTATACATTCAATTTTTATTGCATTTATTGCCGTTTTAAAGTCCAAATTCACGAGTTATGTAAGAGATCTCTACAAAATGTTTTCTACATTTGATACATCACAAAGGTGATTTGACTGATCAACCTTCATGTTTGGATGACATATCCTCGAGGGGGTGGTCGTCCCGCAGAAAATCATCAAGGAACTTCGTACTAAGAAGCTAGATGGGGTGATCTTAATATACACTTTTGCTCTAGCGCAAGGGGATTTGTCAAATGATTGTTCTTGCAACAATTTTGCTCGAGAACACAATTTGATGTAAATGAGTAACACAATTTGCGCAAGGAGTCAGTGTAGTTGTCAAAGTCAATGATGATGTAGGACACTACTTCCAAACGATGAAGGGGTTGCGGCAAGGTGATCTCCCATGTCACCGATGATTTTCAATACTGTTGTTGATATGTTGGCTACCCTTATATGGCAAAAGAGTATGGTTGTAGGTGGACTTACTCCACATTTAGTTGATGGTGGCGTGTCGGCGCGTTCCGCGCCATGGTCTGCGAGGTCGCGCTCCCCACCTCCAACCCACTAGACAGACAGTACGGACAACAGAGGGAAACATAAAAGCAACCTAACCGGACCCCCTCCCCCACTCTGTCTAACACCCCCATTTGCAGATCATATATGGGAGTAGGAATGCTCAGACATTTCCGAAGAGATTATCGTGGCCCAATCTCGACCAATTTTTTCTTTCTCTCTCCATTTTACCAGACATATTTAAGTGACTCATAATTTGAACGGATATGGCTGTACACATACACATGAGAGTTCACAATGAGGGATCCAAATTCGAATGTATCCACAAAAAAAATGAGGGATCAAAATAGCTCAGTCCGGTTGGAGACGCCATGGACAGTCTTTCAGTCCAGCTATGCTACAAAAGGAGATAATGACAAAAAACCCACCACAGTTGAACACAAGGTGACGATGAACCACCACATTAGGGCTTTGTGACACGTAAATGCCTCTTTTGGGGCTAGGTCGTGACGCGGAACACTAATTTGTCCGTTTAAACAGGCTAACACGATTTCTGACGGGTTGGCCTCACTGTCGGGTCTACGTGGCAAAATTTGACAGAGGTAAGTAAACGAATTGTTAAAATTAACGTAGGGCCCACATGTCATCCTCTCTGCTCTCTTATCCTCTTCCTCTCTTCTTCCTGGCACTCACACCCAAGTCAACGCACACGCCCGACCCTCTCGCTCCTCCACACTCGAGCTCGCCCAAAGCTCCGGCCGCCGCCGGTACCTCGCCCCACCGGCTGCCGCTCGTAGCCATCCTGAGTGCTGCCTCACCCCGCACCAGCGCGTCGCCTCGACGCGCCCCGGCCGGCTCCAGCAGTGACCGCTGCTCGCCTCCTCGTCGCCGGCCCTGACGCCATGGCCTGGGACCTTGTCTAGAAGGTATGCGGAGGCGACGCAGAGGAGATTCAGGTGAAGGAGAGAGCCGAGACGCTGTGATGGAAACGAATTTGAGCAAAGTCGGAAGAAGCCGGAGGCGAAGAACGAGGTCGTGCTCGTCGATCTTTGTGCCTCCCGGGTCAATTCCTTCAGGGAGCAGGTTCGCCGCAGCAATGCAAAGTTGAAGGACAAGGCGGCGTGGCTCAGAATTGTTTCCAGCCGCGCAGACGACGAGCGGCCGTGGGGACGGCAAGCTACAACGCGCAGGCGACGAGCTGCTTGACGCTGTGCTTGCGTGGATCGAAGGCCGCTTCAACACGCGCGCTCACCGTGCCGGTGCGCTTCAAGGAGATGTTCCTCGTGTCCGACTTGACCACTGCGTCCTTCTGCTGTCCGAGCGCCACCGCGCCCTCCGTAACCGCCGCTCGGAGGTGTCCGTCGTCGATGGAATGTTGTCGCGGAGGCAGCCGGCCGCAGCCGAGCTCGCCGCGTTGTAGGCAGCGCTAGAGGCCTACTCGCGCCATGGCCGCAATCGCGGAGGTCGTCGTTGCTCGCGCACGGCCAGAGCCGCCCACGCCCTAGTCTGGCCCCTCGACGTCGGAGCGCTGATGAGCAGTAGTCAGTAGAGGACGGCGTGCTGCGCCGGTGAGCAGCTGGGCAAGCAGAGCGGATGACTTGCGGGGAGTTGGACGAGGTGCGGGAAGATAAAAGGAAAAGAAAAGAAAGGAAAAAAAAATAATGTTGACTTTTTTGCCACGTAGACCCGACAGGTGGGCTAACCCGTCAGAAATCGTGTTAGCATGCTTAAACAGCCAAATTAGTGCTCCGCGTCACAACCTAGTCTGAAAAGAGGTATTTATGTGTCACAAAGCCCTAAGGTAATGATTCATCGTCTCCTGTGTTCAATTGTGGTGGTTTTTTGTCATTTTCTCCTAGAAAAGACAGCCGGCAAAAACAAACAAACACGCTTTGGATCGCTGTAAAAAACCCAAAACAAATAAATAGGCAGGGGCAAAGCTGTCATTTCTCGGCGGCCAGCTGCAAACGGACACCCGAGAGAGTTCAAAATGCAAAAACCCCCAACGGGCCGTTTTCGAAGCAGACGCGGGTGTCCGTCCGATGGGAGCGATCTGGCGGCTCAGGGTGGCCATCTGCTGTCGTTGGAGGGAACGCGTCTCGGCCGTCCGATGCGACGCCCTCCCCCACCTCGCCCACCTCCCGCTATAAAGGCCGCTTCCTTTCTAGGGCAATTTCTCGCGTTTCAATTGCGTTCAGCTGTCCCTCCCCACTTCATCTCTCACCGCGACGGGCGGCTCTCTCTTCTGAGGTAATACGGCGATCCTTAAATTTTTGGTGTTTAGGCTGGGGTTTTCGGGTTGATTGGTGTTGCCTCGGAGGATTTTGGGCGGGCGGTCGGAGATTTGGGGAATTTTTCGGTTCGTTTGTGGCTGAATTTTGCATCGAGAAACCGTGATTTTAGGTGGCTTTGTGACACGATTTGATGATTTTGGCTAGGGTTGATCAGCAGTCTTTGGGATCTCCGTATTTTGGTTTAGCAGGTTTCTACTTGTTTCTGTCTCCATTTGGGGGATATTGAAGGTTTATACGGTGTTATTTTGGGATCGGAATGCTAGTTTAATTTCGCTCGTCCATAGGCTTAATTTCGCTCTTGAATTTCCGGTGCTTCAAATCTCATCTGTTATTGTTCGTGTTCCCTAGAGCACAGCTTTGTGCTGGCACCAGTGATTTTGTTCTTCGCAGATCTTGTCTTCCACTTCCACTCCAAAGCTGTACATCGGTCGTTTTCCTGCACATTAACAGCGCAATTGTTGTTTCCCTTTCACCTACAGCCACCGACCGCGAAGATCAAGCAGCCATGAGGGAGATCCTGCACATCCAGGGCGGCCAGTGCGGAAACCAGATCGGTTCCAAGTTCTGGGAGGTGGTCTGCGACGAGCACGGCATCGACCCCACTGGCCGCTACGTCGGCACCGCCGACCTCCAGCTCGAGCGTGTCAACGTCTACTACAATGAAGCCTCCTGCGGCCGCTTTGTGCCCCGCGCCGTGCTCATGGACCTCGAGCCCGGTACCATGGACAGCGTCCGCACCGGGCCCTATGGCCAGATCTTCCGCCCAGACAACTTCGTGTTCGGCCAGTCCGGCGCCGGCAACAACTGGGCCAAGGGGCACTACACCGAGGGAGCTGAGCTCATCGACTCGGTGATGGATGTCGTGAGGAAGGAGGCGGAGAACTGCGACTGCCTCCAAGGTCTATTTCTTTCTCCTCTCACACTGTTACTTTTTTTTACTGTGACACTGTTACTTGTTAGATCTGCTCTGCTGTTTCTAGAATATTTAGAAGATTGAATCATATGATGATTAGCTTTATGTATGTTGTCTTTCTATTTGTAGAAGTACCTTTTTGTTAGCTAGTATGAGGGTTGCATGGGATGCAGGCAACCTTCCATATTGTAGTCTCAATCTTATTAAATTAATCTGTATCATTCATTATGTTACTCACCTTCGAGAACGTTGGCAGAAAGAACTTTTTCACTGCCTATTGCTGTTCTGCATACTTGCACACTGTTAATTCTCGTAAAGTAACCTGTACAGTTAGTTCACACCATGATTATTTTTTACTGATTTGCACTGTAAAACTATCGAGATTCATGGAACATAAGTCTTGGCCTGTGTAACTTTTACATTTGAATTGTGTAATGGGGTTAGTCATATTTGTCAAATATAAGATCTGTCAGGAGTCCGGGCTTGTGAATGAGATCAGTCATATGCATAATCAGTTTGTTTTCTTGATGGATGTTGGACTCTGAACCTTTTTCTGTTTTCATAATCCAAAGCATGCAAATGAGCTTGCTTGTCTCTAGCTTTAATTCAGATGATTACCATTCTGTTATAACTTCTGGTACAATCCAGAAGCTGCTTTAGTGAAATCAGATGTGTGTTTGTGACACCTCCCGGACACCTATAAGCTGCTTACGAGTTTTATTACTGTTTCTGTGATCAGGTTTTCAAGTTTGCCATTCCCTTGGAGGAGGAACTGGGTCTGGAATGGGCACTCTCTTGATCTCCAAGATCAGGGAGGAGTACCCTGACAGGATGATGCTCACGTTTTCTGTCTTCCCTTCACCAAAGGTCTCAGACACAGTTGTTGAACCATATAATGCTACACTCTCTGTCCATCAGTTGGTTGAGAATGCCGATGAGTGTATGGTTCTTGACAATGAGGCGCTTTACGACATCTGTTTCCGTACCCTGAAGCTGACCACTCCCAGCTGTAAGTTCATTCATATTCTGATGTTAACTTAACCTGCTATCTTATGTTACTTTATTATGATGTAGAGTTAGCTTATTAGTTCTTTGAATTCTTCCCAAATGTTCAGTATCGCATGGTAGCTCAGTTTCAGTGTTGACTTGCTTATTAGTTCATATGCAGCTCAGTTGTATCAATATCATTTGAACTTCTCCTGCACATCCAGGAGCACATGCTAATTTGTTTTCATCAGACAATTATGTTTCCTATTTCAACAATTGTTGTCCTTGTAGTTTGCTTGATGACATCACATGTTAGAAACACATACTTTGTTTTTTTTTTGAATTTTCCATTTTACTGACTTGCACCCACGTGTACATGCAAACTAGAATATTTCCCGTTTGGACTCCAAGAATTGGAGTCTGGAGACCTGAACCACTTTATCAGTGCAACCATGAATACTATGCCTCTAGGAGCACATGATAATTTGTTTTCGTCTGATTATCCTTGCTGTCTATTGCATCCACCTGTACACGTCAAACAAGTATATTTCCCATTTCACACATCGTCGTCCTTGACGGCATCTCTGTTTGGAAATGCAAAATTAGCTTCTCTCATGTATATTGATTGCAGAATTGTGAAGTTTGTGTCCTATTTCCATCTTTACTGACTTTGCCATCTGTGAACCCAACAGTTGGAGACCTGAACCACTTGATCAGTGCGACGATGAGCGGTGTCACCTGCTGCCTTCGCTTCCCAGGCCAGCTGAACTCTGATCTCCGGAAGCTTGCAGTCAACTTGATCCCGTTCCCAAGGCTTCACTTTTTCATGGTTGGCTTTGCGCCACTCACCTCCCGTGGCTCCCAGATGTACCGTGCCCTCACCGTTCCTGAGCTCACTCAGCAAATGTGGGACTCGAAGAACATGATGTGCGCTGCTGACCCTCGCCACGGTCGTTACCTGACAGCCTCTGCTATGTTCCGTGGGAAGATGAGCACCAAGGAGGTTGACGAGCAGATGATCAATGTGCAGAACAAGAACTCGTCATACTTTGTTGAGTGGATCCCGCACAACGTCAAGTCCAGTGTCTGCGACATCCCTCCTCGTGGCCTCTCCATGTCCTCCACCTTTGTCGGCAACTCGACCTCCATCCAGGAGATGTTCCGTCGTGTGAGTGAGCAGTTCACAGCTATGTTCAGGAGGAAGGCTTTCTTGCATTGGTACACAGGTGAGGGCATGGACGAGATGGAGTTCACCGAAGCCGAGAGCAACATGAATGACCTGGTCTCTGAGTACCAGCAGTACCAGGATGCGACAGCGGATGAGGAGGGTGAGTATGAGGACGAGGAGGAGGCGATCCAGGACGAGTAAGTGGTTGAAGCAGCCAGGTTGCCTGTTGTATAATTACCCTCTGAATCTGCCTGTTCTTTAAGCTGCAGTATGTTTGGTTATGCTATGCCTATATGTCGAGTACGTAGTACCGCCGTGGTAGCTTACTACCGCTACCAGACGGGACATGTTTTCTCCCTGTTCTGTATTGCTGTCGCATATATGGAATGCGTATTTGCACCTTCTTGCAGTTTTCCTAAAATTTGTCATCTTTCTGTGTTGGTGCTTGGGATCGTCGGGGCGCAACAAAGTTGTTTCTAACCTGGTCGTTCTACAGCCCATTTGGGTCTCTGTCTTGTCGTGTACGGTATGGCAAGATTTGTGCTTGCACCTTTTGCCTTTTCTTCCTGCACAAATCCGTCTTCCCACTCCTAGCAGAAGCCGTAGTGCAATGCGTTTGGTCCATAGTATGAATGCTCTTTTTTGAGGGAGTATCTTACACATGCCTCTTTGGCCTGTTTCTTATCAATCTTCGAAGATTTTTTTTTGTTTATGTTTAGCATTCAGCGACTGAACATCCAGCTGTGATTTTAACAATTTGTTAGTTAGTAATGAGTTTTTTTATTGGATATATTAGTTCGGCCATGAACTGAAGTTTGGCTCCTCTTGTTGAGGAAACACTATTCGAGTACGGATGCTGAGGAAGCACAATTATGAAAACGAATCAGGAACCTGCAAAATATTTTGAAGCCGGTCTTTCAAAATTTTGTTTCCGGCAGAAAACATAATTTTGTTCCATGATTGGCTGAACAAACTTTGATTCTGATTTCGTACGTGTCAAATTTTGTTAGAGAGATGTCCAGGTTGTTTCATGGCTAATAATCTTTCGTACACTGGGCCTGTTCAGAAGTCCCCTGACTTCCCAAACTCCACCTATCTGGCTTCCCTTCCGGAGCGACAAATGTTTGGGGCTGCTCTACCTTTTCGGAATGGGCTAGTAACCAATTAGTCTATTTTGGGCCCACTGGGATGAGAGCAAATTGAGCCCACATGAGCAGTTCGGTGCAGCCTCACCTTTTTTTACTAGCTGTCTTCCAAGTGGTCCCTCGAGATTCCCGTCACACCAAATGCCCCCTTTCCATACCCCTCAACCCACTCACCCCAGTGCCCTCCACCGCCACTTCCGCCAAAGAAGGCATAACCCGTAAGGATCGATCCCTTTGCCGCCGCGTCCTCCCGGGAATCCACTCATCCCGCCATAGATCCATGATGCGCAACATCCGCCGCTCCTCGTCGATCTCCTCCTACATCCTCGCAAGCTCCACCCCAGCTCCTCTTGTGTACTCAATTCAGTCGTCCCAAATGCTGGAGGGTTGGAGGTCTAAGGATGACACTGTTGGCGGGGCGTCTAGCCTTGACTGCTGTTGGTGGGGTGAGGCCTAGGACGAGTTTGCGGGCTTCCAACTTGTGGTGGCAGATGGAGGCAAGGCGACGACGAATGGAGGAGGCCGCGAAACTCGAGCTTCATGCAGAAGGCTGACGTAGGCTGGTCATGCGGAGCTCGGCGTGCGAGCGGAGGCGAAGGGGCCACACATGGATGGTCGAGACAGCGGTTGGGTTGACGCCATGGAGGAAGACGGAAGAGAGGTGTCCAGAGCGAGAGAATAGAGTTAAGAATAGAGATTGAATCGTGTTTTCACTTGGCGGTGGCATAACCCTCGTAGTGTTGCACTGCTGTGAGAAGTTTTTCTAATTATTGTTATGCAACATATACTATTTGTCCTCCATCCGTTCCTATGATTTAGGTTTTTCCATATTCGCATGTATCTACATATATTTAGACACGTCTAGTATGTATGTTAATTCATTTCGGTCCGCACCTACCCAATATGTGAAACACTTAAAATATCTTATATTTAGAAACAGAGGGAGTAGTATTTTCAATAGCTAAACGACAACATTTGTTGATAGGGATTAACTTTAATACTTGAATACCACTTTGAGAAGGACCAACTTGAGGATTTCTTGTATTATCGTTGAAGTGAGCTTCAGATTTATTTCCATGAACTTGCGCCTTCACAAAATTCATGTATACATCCATGAGTAGGGAACGAAATCTTTCCGACTTTTCTGCGAAAAAACAGAAACAAAAGGGAAATATGGAAACAAAATTTGGCGGAACGGAAGCGGAAACGTAAACTTTTATGCGGAACCGGAAACGGAACAGTATATTCCGGCGGAACGTTTCATGGAAACAGAAATTCCGTTTCCGGTAGTACGGAACTTTCGATTTTTACTATGCGGTGCTTTCCAAATCCAGTAGGCCCAGTAATTCTAGCGGAAACATTTAGCCACAATCCAAGATATGAATAAAAAAATAAAAGAATCTTAAGCGACCATGTTTAGGTCATATGTACTCGCATATCATCTCCCTCTCGAGTCGTTCCCAGTTCAACATTTCAGTGTTGCACAGGTACGATAGTAGGTATTTTTTTAATGTTGCCAAAGTTGATACCTTATGCCCACTATATTATATAATCATGATATCTCGTCATATTTTATTTCACCATAGAAACTTGACAATTTTGTTGGTTTGATTGAGTTTTCCTACATTATTCGAGGGGTTTCTTGGTTCCGGCAAACATCTGCTTTCTGTTCCGAGTCCACACCGTATTCGGTCCATATCTGTTTCCGACAATATTTGTTTCCGTATTTGTTTCAACGGTTTCTGTATTCGTTTCCGCTTCTGCAAAAAAATATGAAAACAAATGTGGTACCACTCAGTTCCATCCGTATCCGCCCCGTTTTCATCCCTAGACCATGAGATGCTTGTGAATACGATCGGCCTTTTTTAGTACGATGATTCCTACATCCACACCTTTCACAAGTTTGAGAGTTATTATTTTGATCAATTTTTTTTTTTGAAATGATGCTTCCCCTTAGATTGACTTTTGGTATTCTATCCATTGTTTCTTCCGCTGTTCCTTGAATTTTAGAAGTTCTTTTTACGGCTTCCAAATTTACAAGTATTTGAGCAGTAGCATGTGCTCAAGGGATCGACATGGCACCCTTTGGGTGAGTATTGTGTTTTTTCGTGAGAATTTCATCATGCTTTTCGACCTTAAGTAATTTGTATATAAGCTCATAATACTTTGTGTATGTCTGTTGACAATACTGTTGTTGCAGTATTCTTATCAAGGGGCGGAAAGTGCATAAAGTATTCTCTATTAAAATCAGTATCTAGAATTTGATGATGGCAAATCTCAGTTCAGGTAATTGTACGCGTGACAGAATATATGAAGCAATTGACTTGAAGTTCTATATCCATATGAGAGACCATTCTCTTTATGCTTTTGAAAGCATTACTGCTCTATGTTGGTCATATCTCTACTTGAGAAGTTCCATAAAGCCAGTGGATCCTCCTCCATTAAATATGATTTTTGAAATTAGGATCGAGGTGGTGCCTTAGGAAATGTAATGCGCCATAATTTACCATTTGTGATAATTTGGAGAATTTTCGGGGCGCCAAAGGTAACATCTAGTCAAATTTATCTTGATAGCCATGCCCATGACAAATAGTTAATTCCATGAACTTGCAGTTTTTGGAATTCCTTCTTATTGATGTCGGTCATTTTTCTGCATGTGTGATGATGCATTTAATTAGTTTTACTTGACTGTAAAACTTATTTAGGTAAACAACAAATACTATGCTATACATATGTACGTCTTCAAATTTCAGTTTAACACATTGTAGATAGTCTCCATATTGATTTCAATATATGCCTTATTCTAGTATCTTGTGTTATATTTTGACACTAATATATTTAGAAGAGCACATTGGAGGTTATCATATTGTCAAAATGACAAATAGTTACACGTCACAGCAATAGATAATCTGCACTTTATGTAGTAGATGTTATTACCTTGTGATTCAAAATAGTCACGTATTCTTATTTGGACTTTAATCTCATATTTTATTTATGAGAAGTTTGAAAAAACATTCAATTTCGATTGCAGATTTGATTTTTCTCCCAAATAATATGATATAATATGCTAAAGGAAAATATATCGTCATATCATAGATTTGTGAATTGTAAACACAACGACTGTAATATGTTACATCACAATACATTGCTAAACTGAATAAAGGACAAACGGAGTTACTTGTTGAAATATAAATCTATTGTCTAGTACTTTTCATCAGTTCAGACTTTTGATTGAGTTGGTTGTTTCATCAATTTAATATGGTATTAGAACCAAAAAAAGTCTCAAGTTCCAAGACCTCTCTCACGCAGTATTAAACAAGAAATCCACGGTCTACAACGAGACCACGCTAACGACTAAAATAGACTAAACATGAGTAGGAGTGTTGAAATATAAATATATTGTCTAACCCTTTTCTTTAGTTCGGACTTTTACTTGAGTTGGCTAGTGCGTAAATTTAATATTCCTAAACATAAATTTACACAAACACATAATACTGCTAAGAGCATCTCCACTGGCGCCCTCCAAATGACCCCCAAAAGGCCCAATGGGGTATGGACGCAAAAATCGGCCACAGCGGCACCCCCAATGGTCCAGGCCGAGCCATTTTGTGTCTGACACCCCCAAAAGGGCACCCAAGTTTGGAGGCCCTCTCGGGGTGCCGGACACTGGGCGGACATGCCCTCCGATAGGTCTAGCCCACTCGTCATACACACAGGGCCGGCGCGACCTGATTCATTTCCCCCCACTCCGTCCTTCCGTTTCCTCTCGCCGGTGAATCGCACCATCGCCGTCACCCTCGTCGTCGCCCACTTGATTCACACCGTCTAGCCGCAGCGACCACACAGGCCTGCTTGCCGTCGCTCCCCGCCGGTCGGCGCCCTAGTTTTGCGCCGGCGCAACTAAATTTAGCCGGCTCGGCCTCTTACTCCCTGCCGCCCGCACGTAAGGTGTTCGACCGTTGGCCAATATGCTCGTTTGATTGATTGTTGATTTGTGGCCTAGTTTCATTGCTTCATTTTGTCCAATAGGCTATGGATAGCGACGATGAGTTCTTTTTTTTCCAAATGATGGGGAGGCTGCCGCCCTTGAGGCCGACGATGCCGAGAATGAGATGGTCATGGCCGCTCTTTTAGATGCGCAAGTCGAGGCAGAGGCCGTGCCGAAGCGTGGAGAATCAGAGGAAGGGCGGATAGCCAACAAGGATCGTCATAGGGCAACTGGTCACATGCTCTTACACCGACTACTTTGCCCAGAACCCAGAGAACGGCCCTCACGAATTTCGCCGGCGCTTTAGGATGAACAGGGGACTGTTCAGGAGACTTGTGCATGGCGTTCGGGAATATGATGACTACTTTGAGCTGAGCAGAGATTGCACCGGCCTTCTTGGATTTTCATCTCCTCATAAATGCACGGCTGCCATACGGTGCCTTGCTTATGGAGTTCCCGCATATTCATTGCATTTATCGGCACGGCCGGTGCTCAGAATGACATCAATGTGCTCCAACGCTCCCCGGTGTTTCTCTAACTTTTTCAAGGCCTAACTCCATCGTGTAACTATGTGATCAATGGCCATGACTACCACAAGGGGTACTACCTTGCCGACGACATCTATCCTCATTGGTCAACATTTGTGAAGACTATCCGTAACCCTGTCGGCGAGGCAAATTGCCATTTTGCAAAGAGGCAAGAGGCCGTCCGCAAAGATGTGGAGCGGGCATTTGGTGTGCTCCAGACCAGGTTTGTCGTCGTCCGCTACCCTTGTCTTTCTTGGTCGCTAGATCAAATGTGTGAGATCATGAATGCCTGCGTTATCATGCACAACATGATCATGAGAGTGAGCGAGATACGAGGAGGCAATTGGTCAACGAGTTGTTTGATGTCCCGGGGCCTATGGCACACCCACAGCCGGGCGTGTCGTCGCAGTTTTCAGAATTTCTTGCTACCCATCGAGAAATTCGTGATGGAACAAGGCACCTGCAACTAAACAATGACCTCGTGGCGCACTTGTGGACGATCAAGGCAAACAACGTGGAGCTGACGATGGCTTGAGATTTCCCAGTGTCCTTTTCGAACTCTTGAATGATTTAAATTTGAATTGTTGTAATAACTTATTATACATTTTCTATATTTGGATTCTAATTGAACTTTGCAATGAAGTTGAATTTATGCACAAAATGATCAAAAAACATTTGGGGTGTTGGTTATGGGTGCATCGCTTGGGTGCCGGACACAAATTTGGAAGATGCCGTTGGAGATGCTCTAAGTTAGGATACTTGATTTTCTTTTTCTTCCATGCTCCCTTGGCCCTGTGACTAGAGGTTGCTACTTCGATATGCTTAGCTGGTGGAACAGCCTAGTCCCGTGCAAAAGTTGCCTTTGGCGCCTCCAATGATGTAACCTGACTACCCACCTGGAAAGATTGCGCTCGATCGATCAGCAAGTCATTGCTTCCATGACTGGGGAATATCTCCCGATCTGGATAGTAGTGCTCAACTGCTCGTACATCTAGACTGGGTTTGGCTACGTGTAGCGTGAGCTCAATGTTCTGTGCCCCTGCTCAAACAGCAGTAACACATAATATTAGCATGGCTGCGACGGTGTGTTCAGTGGCCTGTCAATGTCGATGAGATAGAGTTGCCACCGAAATCCCGAGGGGTTTAATGGAAGAAAGGCACATCATCATCAACCGACCGTCAGTGTGTTAAATACAGAGAAGCAACAGTTGAACAGCCGCAGATAATCCCAAGTCAAATATACCCTCAAGGTTAGCTAGCTGTCATATTTAAGTCAGTTCTTCTTCATCTCCAAAATGTATTACCAACTGAAAGCGGGCACGCCGCGTGGATTCGACAGATTGGACACTTGGAAGAACTGGCAATCATTTGGTGCATGTTAGTACTAACAAGGACAGGCAGTTATAGATATTGTAGGCAAGTAAATACAGCTGCTGAACTTCAGATCGTTAACCAAATCCCATCGTGATAAACAAAGTAGATATGCATATGCACGGACAGATCACTGGGTTCGCAGCTGCTGTTATGCTAAGAGGCCGAGCTTTATTAATTGGCTGGTCTCTGGTTTCAGTGACTTGTTCTTCTTTATCATGGGTGCGCCTGAGCGATATATATACCCATGCACTCTGACTGACATGAACATGTAACTTCACCCTAGTCCGCAGTAGGAGAACGTAACTGGTGCATGATCAACTTCACATTTGCAATTTATCAAGTGCAAAAAGGCGATGAAAGTCGACTGACCAGAGTTGATCATTAGAAACTACTTCCTCCGTTCACAATTATAAGATGTTTTAGATACTTCAGTGTGGACTATATACAAACCAAGATGAGTGAGTCTACTACACACTGAAACGCGTTTAGATACATGCATTTTAGGGAAAAAAAACTAAAACATCTTATGATTGTAATGGAGGGAGTAGGAATTTTGTGAAAAAGAGGGAACAACGGAACTGACCGGCTGGCGTGCAGCGGATCGATCAAGTGACAGGAGACGCAGCAACCGAAACAGAGATCTGTCTTCATCACGGTTCAGCAATCTCACATGAATGACGTGACATGGATTCGAAACAGCTGCCTCTCGCTGCCGACAAACACGTCGACCGTGCCAGCACAACACAAAGTTTATGCTTCCCTCTCTCTACCACTCCATCGGTACTCTTTAAAGTTCCCAGCTCCCAACTCCCAAAAGACCCATAGTCGATCGCGAGAAGAGCATCTCTCTGCAAGAGGCAACAACGACGACTACCGTACCGCACCCTTAATCATTAGCTTCTTCTCAGTTCTCTGACGATCGCGCGGGATGCTGCAGCTCTTCTCCGGCCGGCGCCGGGGCTTCCCCGTTCTTGTGGTCGCCATGGCGGTTGCCGTCCTGAGCGCCGCTAACCCGCGGGCCGCCGTGGACGCGTACAAGAACTACACCGTCGGCGACGACAAGGGATGGTACGACGGCCTCGCGGTCGACTACCAGGCCTGGGCCGAGGGCTACAATTTCAGCCTAGGAGATTTCCTCAGTGAGTACACATGATTTGCTAGAGCAAGCATCTTGTTAAATTTCCTCACTGAGTGCACCTCTCTAACTAAAGCGGGAATCAGCTTTGCCTTCCCATTCATTTCCTTCGCAAAAAGAGCCAGCAAACCATTTAGAGTGTATGAATACTGTTTGGCCCTGCACTCCTGCAGATTTGCTTTGCCAAGCTCTGTGAGGTGTCAGCTCGTGAGTTCTATGCTCATGTCGATGGTTACCTTGGGCCTCGGGGTATCGAAAGCAGCTACGTTTCTGCATTAGTTTCCCTATGCGTGCACATGCCTTGTGGCCTGTGGGGAAAGGTGCAACATGCTCCATTTGTCTCTTAGCTTTGTCAATGCAAACAGTTATACTAGAATCGACGATGTGTAGATCTGTTACCAATCAGTGAGGTGGTAAGTTTGGAAGTGTGTTTGATTCTTAACAACAAATCGGTCAGTGATTTGGCGGTGATGATTTATCTTTTTACAGGGACCGATGGCCATCAGTACTATGACGACCTCCTCTTTCTCTTTTCCTGCGCGCCTTTGCCCTCATTTCACGTTAGAAGATCCCACGACGAAGATTTTTGTAGAATATGAGAATTTTCTATTAGCTCGATAGTCCATCCAGCATTGGGATCGCAAACCTGTATTTGAGAATTGAGAGCTCGCGAACCAAACAACAATTGCATGCGCCCAGAATTGAGAGCTCGATAGCTGGTGACTGCAAGTCTGCAGTGAGCACATCGATCATACTAGTGTTGTTTAACTGTATACTCAGCCTTTTTTGTTTTTTGCTCAGCCACGCATGTGACTTCTATCAAAACTCAGCCAACGGGGCTACAATGAATTAATATTTTCGGCTAACTAAGGGAAACCTAAATGTGGTTCCAAACTTGCACAAAATAATCGACCACACATTGTGTATCAACTAACCATTTCCCGTGTCCGTGCTGCAGTATTCAACACGGACAAGAACCATTCGGTGGTGCAGACACAGAATGCGACCCTGTACAAGAGCTGTGACTACGACGACTCCAGCCCGGACGACACCGTCGACTGGTCGGCCGCCGCGCCGGAGTTCAGCAAGGATGCCGTCACCGCCGCTGTGCCGCTGCTCAAGGAGGGCAACACCTACTTCTTCTCCGGAAACTACGACGGCGAGCAGTGCGAGAACGGACAGCGCTTCGCCGTAGCCGTCGTGCATGGCCAGGGCCTTCCGCCGGACCTCAGGCCACCGGTGGCGGACGCGCCGGGGCCAGCGGCCGGGCCGGACAGCGCAGACGCGGCGCCGGCCTTCGATTTCAGCCACCCAAAGAACGTCTCCTCGCCGTTGGACACGGATGCTTCCGATGACGAGCCGAGCAGTACTGGTTCGGGTTCGAGTCTGACTCTAGCTTCTCTCCGACCTGGCCTCATGATCATGGCTCTCGCTGTGATATTCGTGGTGCAAGTGTAGTTTATGCACGTCGTGCTTGCTTTCACTGTTCGTTTTGTTGTACCTTAGTTGGTAGTAAGATTTATTTCTGTAATATGACGATGTAGTTGTAGATGGAGTGTTATATACACCTTGTTACACCGATCAGATTATGCATTTCATTACGTTTTTGTTTTCGTTTTGTGCCAGGGATTGTATAATAATGAGCATATATCTGTATTTGATCGTTTGGGTCAAGCAAGGGATCATCAGACGCACGCTGTTCTACGCTGTTGCAGTAGCAAACAAGTCACGAAGGGATTTGGTTAACCAGTTTTGTTCTGGACGTGCTGCAAAAAATAAGTTTAGATATTCCAATTAAATATACACATGCATAACATATAAGTTTAGATAAGCACACTCTTCAACTATTACATAAAAAAAGATCAAGCATCCACCACAGATGATAAATTAATAATTCCACAACTAAATGTTACATATTTCTCACTAACGCCAGGGCCACAACTCAGTCACACTAGTAGAAATAAGGGATTTCGTCCAGAGTCACATCGGGCTCTAGTCCCGGTTGGGTTACGAACCGGGACTAGAGGGGGGACTAGTCCCGGTTCAAAGGCTACGAGGCCGCAACAGACTAGTCCCGGTTTGTAAGGGATCTCTAGTCCCGGTTTGTAATACGGACCGAAACTAGAGGGGTCTGGCCCGGCAGGGCCACGTGCGAGACACCTCTAGTCCCGGTACGTATTACGAACCGGGACTAGAGGTCCTCTGCTCTATATATGTCGCCCCTGCTCACCCCTCTCTCTGTTTTTTTTTCAGCATATAAGAGGTGAGAGATGTGTGCTAGTTTGTTGTTTTTTCCTATGCACAAGAGGTGTTCGATGAATGCCCGAGCTAGCCAGCTTCCTTCTCCTCTGTTCTTCACCACCGAGCTCGAGTTTATCCCCGTTTTCTCCACGATTTGTCAAGATTTGGCGGCACCCCTTCTATTGAAGTGTTCCAAGAGGTTAGCAACTAAACCCTTTCATCTTTTATTGATAATTTTAGCATCGTGATTGAGTTTGATTTACTTATATAATGCAGATGAGCCATCCATGGATGTCCGCTGACCGACGCTCTAACGAGTACATTCAAGGCCTGCGTTCTTTTCTCAATGTGGCTGAGGCAAACACGCGGAATGGTTTTATGTGTTGTCCATGCAAAGTCTGTCGGAATGAGAATGATTACTCTTCCTCAAGAACAATTCACATCCACCTGATAGAGCATGGTTTCATGCCCAGATATAATTGTTGGACCAAGCACGGAGAAAGAGTGGTTATAATGGAAGACTATGAAAAAGAAGAGGATAATGACAACTATCCTATGTTCAGTGAACACCGTGGTACTACAATGGGGAAGACGAAGCTGAAAAAGAGCCCATTGTAGATGAGCCCAATGATGATTTTCGTCAGGCCATTCGTGATGCACAGATAAACTGCGGAAGTGAAAACGAGAGGTTGAAGTTGGAGCGCATGTTAGCTGATCACACAAAATTGTTGTACCCAAATTGCGAAGATGGCCACAAAAAGCTGGGTACCACACTGAAATTGCTACAATGGAAGGTAGAAAATGGTACTTCTGACAAGCGATTTGAAAAGTTGTTGAAAATATTGAAGAAGATGCTTCCAAAGGATAATGAATTGCCCTCTAGTACGTACGAAGCAAAGAAGGTGGTCTGCCCTCTAGAATTAGAGGTGCAGAAGATACATGCATGCATCAATGACTGCATCCTCTACCGCGGTGAGCACGAGAATTTGAATGCATGCCCGGTATGTGGTGCATTGCGGTATAAGATCAGGCGAGATGACCCTGATGATGTTGAGGGCGACGATCGCCCCAGGAAGAGGGTTCCTGCCAAGGTGATGTGGTATGCTCCTATAATACCACGGTTGAAACGTTTGTTCCAAAACAAAGAGCATGCCAAGTTGTTGTGATGGCACAAAGAAGACCGTAAGAAAGACATGATGTTGAGACACCCCGCTGATGGGTCACAGTGGAGAAATATCGACAGAGAGTTCTAAACATTTTCAGATGACGCAAGAAACTTAAGATTTGGTCTAAGTACAGATGGCTTTAATCCTTTCGGGGAGCAGAGCTCCAGTCATAGCACCTGGCCTGTGACTCTATGTATATATAACCTTCCTCCTTGGTTGTGCATGAAGCGGAAGTTCATTATGATGCCAGTGCTCATCCAAGGCCCGAAGCAACCCGACAACAACATTGATGTGTACCTGAGGCCATTGGTTGAAAAACTTTTAGAGTTGTGGCGTGAAGAAGGTGTACGTATGTGGGATGAGCACGAACAAAAGGAATTTGACCTACGAGCGTTGTTGTTTGTAACCATCAATGATTGGCCTGCTCTTAGTAACATTTCAGGACAATCAAACAAGGGATACAATGCATGCACGCACTGTTTAGGTGAGACTGAAAGTATATATTTAGGTAACAAGAATGTGTACCCGGGGCATCGTCGATTTTTTCCAATAAACCATGCCGTAAGAAAGAAAGGAAAGCATTTCAAAGGTGAGGCAGATCACCGGAAGAAGCCTACCCTCCCTAAAGGTGATGTTATATATGGCATGGTCAATGATTTAAAAGTAATCTTTGGAAAGGGTCCTGGCGGACAATCTATTCCGAATGACGCTGACAAACACGTACCCATGTGGAAAAAAAATCTATATTTTGGGAGCTACCCTATTGGAAAATCCTAGATGTTCGCTCTACAATCGACGTGATGCACGTGACGAAAAATCTTTGTGTGAACCTGCTAAGCTTCTTGGGCGTGTATGGGAAAATGAAAGATACACCGGATACACGGTTGCACCAGCAACGTATGCACGAACGAGACGACCTGAATCCAGAGAAGTATGAAGGTCCTGCCAGCTACGCTCTTACCAGAGAAAAGAAGGAGATCTTTTTTGAAGTCCTGAGCGTATCAAGGTCCCGTTTGGCTACTCGTCGAATATAAAGGGAATAATAAATATGGCAGAGAAAAAGTTCCAAAACCTAAAGTCTCATGACTGCCACGTGATTATGACACAATTACTTCCGGTTGCATTGAGGGGTCTTCTACCGAAAAATGTCCGAGTACCCATTGTAAAGCTATGTGCAATCCTCAATGCAATTTCTCAGAAGGTAATCAATCCAGAAACTCTACAAAGTTTACAGAAAGATGTGGTCCAATGTCTTGTCAGTTTCGAGTTGGTGTTTCCACCAACCTTCTTCAATATTATGACGCACCTCATAGTTCACCTAGTCAAAGAGATTAGGATTCTCGGTCCTGTATTTCTACACAACATGTTCCCCTTTGAGAGGTTCATGGAGTCTTAAAGAAATATGTTAAAAATCGTGCTAGGCCAGAAGGAAGCTTCTGGAAGCATATCCAAGGGCTATGGAACAGAGGAGGTCATTGAGTTTTGTGTTGACTTTATTCCTGACCTTAAGCCGATCGGTGTTCCTCAATCGCGCCATGAGGGGAGACTGCGTGGAAAAGGCATGCTAGGAAAGAAATTAACAATATGTATGGACGGGCATTCTTTCACTCAAGCACACTACACAGTTCTACAAAATTCCAGCTTGGTGGCTCCATATATCAAGGAACACAAGGATATTTTACGCTCGAAAAACCCGGAGCAACCTGAAGATTGGATTGATGGAGAACACGTGAAGACTTCGGCGGTTGGTTGCAAACACGTCTCATTAGTGACACCACTGTTGGAGAACAATTATACTTGTTGGCCAAGCAACCATCTTCGACTATATTGACTTTTAAAGGGTACGAGATAAATGGGAATACATTTTACACGGCCGACCAAGATAAAAAGAGCACCAACCAAAACAGTGGTGTCCGCTTTGACGCAACAAACGACTATGGGCAAAAGGACACATATTATGGTTACATAGAGGAGATATGGGAACTTGACTATGGACCTTCTTTTAAGGTCCCTTTGTTTCGGTGCAAATGGGTCAACCTGACAGCTGGCGGGGTAAAGGAAGACCCGCAGTACGGAATGACAACAGTGGATCTGAATAATCTTGGTACCACACCGAACCATTCGTCCTAGCCAATGATGTGGCTCAGGTTTTCTATGTGAAGGACATGTCTACCAAACCGAAAAAAAGAAAAGATAAGCAAGCGAATACATCATACGATGAGCCAAAGCGCCACATAGTTCTTTCAGGGAAAAGAAACATCGTGGGAGTGGAGGACCAGACAGACACGTCAGAAGATTACAATAAGTTTCAAGAAATTCCGCCATTCACAGTGAAAACTGACCCAAGCATCGTGTTAAATGATGAAGATTGTCCATGGTTACGGCACAATCAGAAGAAAGGGACGCAAATGAAGAATAAGTTTATACCACGACACTAGAGATGGATGTTGGTGGTCATGTGTAATAATGTATGAAACCTTTTATTTCGCTGTGTTCTGAAAACTGTGAAGGAAACTCTAAACACTGATTTTTGGTTCTGGCTAAATACTCCAATGGCTTACAAGCGCTCGAGAAAGTTGGAACAAAACACACGGTTTCCCCTGCATACTGCCCAACGGTGGCTCCTGAGTGCCCGCATATCAAATGCACCGTTGGACGTATGCAGGGAATCCGAATGCTTTGTATACGGTCGATGAACTGAAGGATTTGTAGATAGAACAAAACACACGGTTTCCCTGCATACAGCCCGACGGTGGCTCCTGAGTGCCCGCATATCAAATGCACCGTCGGATGTATGCAGGGAATCCGAATGATTTGTATTCGGTCGATAAACTGAGTGATTTGTAGATAGAACAAAACACATGGTTTCCCCTGCATACAGCCCGACGGTGGCTCCTGAGTGCCCGCATATCAAATGCACCGTCGGATGTATGCAGGGAATCCGAATGCTTTGTATACCAAATGAACTACAATGAGTACACACTGAGTGCCGAACATGTCCGAGAGGTGGGCTATATATAGGGTCGTGTGGCTCACGAAATGGTCGTGATAGTGCTGATCCAACGGCTCACAAGCGCTCGAAAGAAACACACCGCTGATCCAAAGGCTCACAAGCGCTCGAAGGAAACACACGATCCGTGTGTTTCTTCCTGATGGAGCATACTACATCTCACAAGCCCTCAAAAGAAACACACAGCTGATCCAACGGCTCACAAGCGCTCGAAAGAAACACACCACTGATCCAACGGTTCATAAGCGCTCGAAGGAAACACACGATCTGTGTGCTTCTTCCTGATTGGGCATACTACATGCATTGGTATGACACCAAGTAGGTTTGGGTGGGATTCCGATGCTCCGGAGCCCCTCTCCGGCGAAACCCTAGACCCGCTGGAGAAAATCCAAACTTATACGTCCAAACCCGGAACAAATTCAAACAGAAAATTTTCTACCCTAGAATCAAAAGGGGGTAGAAAACTGAAACATTTCATGTTCATCCTAGAAAGCTATTCAAATTAAAACGCTTTTCGTGTTGAAAGTATTGTCAGATTCAAAAATATGCAAACAATATTAGTTAATGCATTTTTAATTGAAAATGGCAAAATGGTTAATAGTTTGAATAGTATGAATAATTATTTTAGAAAATGGTTTTGGATTAGTTATTCAAATTCAAACACTTTTCATGTTGAATTTTTTTCAGATTCAAAAGTATGCAGAAGTTATTCGAATTCATATTCAAACACTTTTCAAATTCAATTTCAAACACTTGTCACTGAAAATTTGGGCGGGGGCGCGCAAAAAAACACCTCTAGTACCGGGTGGAGCCACGAACCGGTACTAGAGGTGCATTTGCGCGCGCCGGTTGGTGGCACCGCGAAAACACCTCTAGTACCGTGTGGAGCCACGAACCGGTACTAGAGGGACCCTCTAGTACCGGTTCGTGGCTCCACCCGGTACTAGAGGCCCCTGGGTATAAATACCTAGGACTCCGACTCCTCCCCGGTTCGAGCCACGAACCGGGATTGACGAAGGAGGAGCCGCGCCGCCGCTGATTCGATGCCGTCAGGCTGCCGCCGCGTCGTCCGACGCCGCCGCGCTCCGCCGCGCCCTCCGACGCTGTCGCCCTCCACCCCCCGCCGCGCCCTCCGACGCCGCGCCCTCGACCACGACGCGGAGGTGCCGCGTCGGCGAAGTACGTATAGGAGATTTTAGGAAAAAAATTGTGTGTAGTTTAATTAGGAATTTTTGTGTAGTTTTTTTGTGTGTAGTTTAATTAGGAATTTTGTTTTGTGTAGTTTAAGTATTTTTTTTGTGTGTAGTTTAATTAGATATATTTGTGTAGAAATTTTTAGTGTTAGCAAAATTTAGGTGCTAGCAAAAAATTTGTTTAATTTTTTTGTGAATTTGTTTACTTTTTTTAGCTAGTTTTTTTTTTTTGTAGTTTAGATAGTAATTTTGTGTATAGTTTAGATAGTTTTTTTGTGTATAGTTTTATTTTGTGTAGTTTAGATAGTTTAGTTTAGTTACGAGAGATGAATTTTTATAGTTGTTATAGTTGTGTATTTTTTTGTGTATTTTAGATTAGTTGTTATATTTTAGGTTAGTTGTTATAGTTGTTATAGTGGTGTATTTTTTTTTGTGTTAGTAAAAAATGTAGTTGTTATTTAGTTGGTTCTAATTCTAGGTTAGTTGTTATAGTTGTTAGTGCTAAAATTAGTTGTTAGTTGCTTCTAATTCTAGGTTAGTTGTTAGTTAATTGTTAGTGCTAAATTAAGTGTTAGTAAATCTGTAGTCGTTCGTCGGGCTTGTCGACGATCCATATTGTTAATTAGTTGCTTCTAATTCTAGGTTAGTTGTTAGTACTAATTTTTTTGTTTTATAAAAATTGTGTTTTTAGTTTATTGTTCTCGGCGACGATGTCCCTGTTGGACCAGAGGGGCGATGTCCGGGACTGGGCTCCGCCGGGCTGGCACTGGGAGGTGCTACCTTCCGGAACGCGTAGCTTGGTGAGGAATCCGGGTGACGTCGTCGACCTGGATCTTCTTTGGTGGTGATACGTGCATTTTATATCATCATTTATACAGCTTATATTATCATATTAGAATGTTATTGGCATTGTTATATCATTGTTTTTACATGTTTTAGATGATTTATGAGACTTTCATACAAAGTACCTATTTTTGGTATTTAATTTCTGGGAGGCAGAAAACCTCCTTTCTCTTGTTTTTAATGTTTCAGGAGCTACAGGGACCCAAATGGAAAAAGAAAAATTGCACAGCTGGTTTTTCATCGGGAGAACAGCAGTGGGAAGAAGATCGAAGGGAGGAGAGCCACGAGACCCAAAAGAGGGGAGCCCATGCGGCCAGATTATTTGGCCGCGTGGGGCCCACCATCTGGAGCCTCGGGCACTTCCTCGCTCGGGGCTTTTTAACACGCCTTCGTCTCGCCCGAAAAGTGACGCCCTAATTTTCCCAAGTTCATCCGAGGCCGCGGCGGCGACGAAACTCCTGATTCCCTCCGAGGGGGGGTCTGATCCTGCTGCTCCGGAGCTCTGGAGAAGGGGAAATCATCGTCATCGTCATCACCTCTCCTCCTTGGCGTGGGAGGAGGCCTCTACATCATCACCATCACCAAGACCAGCACCATCTCCATCATCATCTCCGTGATCCACTCCGTTCCCCTCGTAGTTTGAGAGTTGCTATACCCTAGATACTTGTCTTGTGCTACTATTCATGTTTGTGATTGAGTACTTGTCATTATTTGGAGGTGAAGTTATATTTTCAGATTGTGTTGTACCACTTATGCCACTGAATATCATTATGTTTGCACGTTGTGAGTAGTTCCCGTATGTTCCTGAGGGCATAGGATGAATTGGCAATGATTTATATATGACATGTGTTGGTATTTTGTCTAGTGTTTATCTTTTTATGTGATTCTATGATGGTGTTGTGCGAACGTCGACTGCACAACACTTCACCTATATGGGCTCATAGGAGAACACCGTAGTGTAATGAATTGAGGGAGACTTGGGAGGACACGTAAACCTGAGACCGGGTCATGAAGTTATATTATGAGGATATTAGTATCGGGGACCTTAGAGTGTAATGCTATGGTGGGACTTTATGTCTTAATAATTCTTGTGCAGTCATTTACTTGGCAACATGATCCATCATAAGGGGTTTAGTTTATTTATTTAGCTATACCTAACAATGGCTCCGTCCAAAGAAGATTAAAACTTGACAAGATATTCAACGTGTTGTTTAATAAATCTCTATGCCTAGCAGTATCCATGCCGCCCTCGGGAACGTTTTCCACATATAAGTTACACATCACTTGAGCTTGTCCTCTTGCCACATAGAGGATTGGGCTTTCTCTCTTTGAGAGCCTTTTTTTACTTGCTATCATTTATATTCAGCATCTTTACTTTCTTGCAACTATACAACCAAAAATCCCAAAAACCTGGCTGGCCTACTTCTGACCATGTTCCATGTGTCATTTCCATTGGTACCTCTATTCCCAAGGCCAAAGTATTTAGATTTGAAAAATTTTGGGTCAAGATGCCTGGCTTTATGATGTGGTTGATAGAATCTGGAATATTGAGTGTCCCGGTGACGGTGCTAAATGCATATCTGCCAAGCTTAAACTCCTTCGGAAAGGGTTGAGAAATTGGAGCACCAGTCTGTCCGTCCTCAACACGCTGGTGGCGAATTGCAATTCTGTCATACTTATGCTTGATGAGCTTGAAGAACTAAGGAATATTCATATTACTGAGTGGAATTTCAGGAACATTATCAAGTCCAGATTATGTCATCTACTCCATTGCAAGCAAGAATATTGGAAAAAGAGATGCACGGCTAGATGGGCCAAATTCGGTAGTGAAAACTCCGCCTACTTCCACTCCATGGCAACTATCAGGTACCGCAAGAATGCTATTTCCTCTCTCATTAGACCGGATGGGTCTGTTGCGGTTGAGCATCATGAAAAAGAGGGGATCCTTCGCTGCACCTTTAAGGATAGATTGGGGACAACTGTGCCACTAGACCCTTCCTTTGATTTCTCTGATTATATTGCACCTGCTGCCGGCTTGGACGCCCTCTCTGTTCCTTTTACCACCGACGAAATTGATTCTGCTGTGGCTGAGTTGCCAACTGATAAGGCCCCTGGGCCTGATGGTTTCAATGGTTTATTTGTCAGAATTTGTTGGCATGTCATCAAGTTTGATTTTTATCGCCTTATTCATGAATTTTGGATTGGCTCAGTTAACTTACAGAGTATTAATGATGCCTTCATAACCCTTATCCCCAAGATTAATGCCCCTGAGGGTCCTAATGACTATCGCCCAATTTCCTTGCTTAATACTTGCTTCAAACTGCTGACCAAACTTCTTGCTAATCGGCTTCAAAAGAAGATATTGAGTCTTGTTCATGTCAACCAATATGGCTTTCTGAAGACTCGCTCGATACAGGATTGCATTGCTTGGGCGTATGAATACATCCATCAGGTATCTAAATCTGGGAGAGCAGCTGTGATTCTTAAACTGGACTTTGCTAAGGCGTTTGACACCATTGGGCATCAGGCCATTCTTCAGATTCTTCGCTGCAAAGGGTATGATGATCGTTGGCTTATGTGGATTCAGTCAATATTTGACACTGGCTTCTCCTCTGTCCTCCTCAATGGAGTTCCTGGCAAAAAGTTCCCTTGTCGACGTGGTGTCCGACAGGGTGACCCTCTGTCCCCTATTCTTTTTGTTGAGGGGGCGGATCTACTCGAATCTATGGTTAATCGTCTCGCTTCAGATGGTACTCTGGTGGCTCCTATTCCTATACCTGGTGCTGATTATCCTATTGTTCAGTATGCGGACGATACCCTTCTTATTGTTCAAGCCTGCCCCATCAGCTCTTGGCTCTTAAAGATGTTATTGGGCAATTTTCTGCGGCTACAGGATTATATGTGAATTACAGCAAGACTTGTATGATGCCTATTAATGTGGACCAATCCACCCTTGCTAACCTCGCTGGTGCATTCGGATGTGTCACTGGATCCCTCCCTTTTCCCTATTTAGGCCTCCCTCTGGGTACCACCAGGCCGACTGTCCAGGATATGTCTCCAATGGTTGATCAAATTGAAAGAAGATTAAATGCCACTGCTCGTTTCCTTGACTATGGTGCTCGTGTGGAATTGGTCAACTCGGTGATGTCCTCTTTGCCAACTCACTTTCTCAGCTCACTTAAAATCTCCAAATCCATCATTAAGATCTTTGATAGAGGCAGAAGACACTGTCTTTGGGCTAAGGATGAGGATTCCGGCAGCACTCACTCTTTAGCAGCCTGGGACTTGGTTTGTCGCCCCAAGCAACATGGTGGTCTTGGGATTCTTAACTTGGAATTTCAGAATATTGCTTTGCTTCTTAAACAGCTCCACAAATTTTTCTGTAAATCGGATATCCCCTGGGTTAAATTGGTTTGGTCCCTCTATGGTGATAATCCCCCTCATGCTCAATCAGTTCGTGGCTCTTTCTGGTGGCGGGACATCTTCAGCCTGATCAACATATATCGTAGCATTACTACCTCTAATGTGGGGAGCGGTGACCTGACCCTATTCTGGAAATACTTTTGGCATGGCAACATCCTTATGTGCGATCTTTACCCCCACCTGTTCTCCTTTTCGCTGGATGAGGATCTTTCTGTGGCCTCGGTTGCTGCTAATAGGGTGGACCGTCTCATCTATTTTCTTTGCCCCTTTCTCTGGAAGCCTATGCTGAACATGGTCAGATGATGCAGCTGCTTGGATCAGTTCAGTTGACTGATAACTCCATTGACACCCCCTCTTTTGCCTGGGGCAACTCTACTTATTCATCGGCGAATTACTACAAGTTCATTTTCAGTCGAGCTCCACGGGATATAGGACTAGACGCCATCTGGGCCTCCAAATGCCTGCCCAAACTGAGAGTCTTCCTCTGGTTATTGATGCATGATAGGTTGAACACCAAGGATCTCATGACTCGCAAGCATTGGCATGTTGATGGGGGGAACGCTTGTGTGCTATGCACGACCCAGACTCTGGAAACTAGGGATCACCTGTTCTTTGATTGCCCTTTTGCTGCGACCTGCTGGGCTGCCTTAGGCATCACTTGGAATTTACAGCTGGACATTTCTCCGCGGGTGTTATCTGCTTTCAATCTTTTTCGGGACCGTGCTTCATGGAGATAATTGCCTCTGCAGCCTGGAACATTTGGAAAACTAGAAATGATCTCATCTTCAATCCATTGCTGCATCTTTTGGCGGATGGAAAGCTCAGTTTCAGCACATCTTGCTGCTTCAACAGCATAGAGTCAAGGCTGCTCTTGTCTCTCCTCTTATTGTGTGGACCAGAGATACCTTTACATAATTATATATCTTTATTTTGACTTTCATTCTCCCTGAACTTTTTACCTTGTACTTTACCTCCATTTTTTGGGGGCCATATATAATTGAAAATTAACCGTAGGGGCTTCCCCTACGGTAACGGGCTTCAAAAAAAAATCCCAAAAACACTTGCATCTTTTATTGTTTTATTTATCATTCTTGCTAACCAATACCTTCAGCTCCTCGTGGGTTCGACAACCTTTTCTAATCGAAAGGTACTACAATTGATCTCCTGCACTTGGGAGTCATCAGGTGGTAGTCGCGTGGGCCACGCTCGGTGCAGAGGGAGCCAGCCCCCGAGGAGGTGGTACGTCGCTGTATCAGTGAGTAGGAAGAGCACGTCCGTCGGTACATGTATTTGTTGGATAGGCAGTATGACAGTAGGTGGTCGTTTCTTCAGAGGGTTCCTCCTCACGTGAGCTATGCCCCTGTGAGGGTTCCTTCTCTTTGGATGCGCAGCGCCCGCGGCTCAGCACCCGGTCGAAATTAGTTTGAGAGGTTTCATGCATGGGAGAGGAGATGTATTAGTGATATATTATTCGTGATGTATTAGGGTTAAATAAAAATGGACGAGTTTGGTTCATCGGAGATGTATTAGTGATACTTTTGCATACTTGATCAATGCTGCTTTTGTAAAGTGAGGAAAATAATGTTCCCTACCTTTGAATTATTTTGCTAATGCTAACATTATTTTATCTTTCTTTTGTATTAGTTAAGCAATGGATAACTTCAACAGCAGAGATGGTGAAGAGGACATTTTCGCCATTTTGCGGCAACCTGAGGGTGGAGCAGAAGTCGGTGGAGCAGAAGACAATATAGCAGAAGATGGCTCACAGTTTTTGAACGATTCTGGTCCGGGAATGGATGTGGACCAAAGAGACGAAGCGCAAACGAGCGTCGAGTGTGATGACGACTCGCAAATTGGTGGACATCCGCAGTCTGGCGAGGTATATTAAGACTCTGTTGATCAGATGCAATAATTGATTTGTATATGTATGTATATTAACAAATGTTTCTTGTTTTTAGACCTCCGCATCGACCCAACCTGGAGGAAGTAAATGAGGCCATGCCAAAGGGATGGTCGAAGATGCGCATCTCCCAATTGAGGTGGTCTCTCCAGAGGGCAAACCGTTGGAGCCCAAGGCGAACGCAAGTAAGTTTGTGCATCAGTGCGGAGTTATTGTTAGGGACACCGTCCCGATCAGCGTTCAGGAATGGAATAAGCCAGCAAAGGTAGAGGGAGTTAGTTATGTCAACGACAGATTGAAAGATGTGCGTTGGGACAAGCTCATTGCACATTTCACCCTACCGGTCTTGGATTCTCCCGGAAAGACAACCACCATGACGAACAAAGTCAAGCATTTCGCTCTTAAGAAGATGGCTGAACAATTCAATACAATTCAATAATTACAAGAACAGATTATACCGTGAGTACGTCAAAAAAAATAAAGCTCCAGATTTCGGTGGCACATTAGAGAGGCAGCGGGCGCACTGGAAATCATTTCTGGAGTATACGGATTCGGAACTAGCTAAGGAAAGGTCAAAAAAGAATAAGATAAATGCAGCTAAAAAGAAATATCACCATAAGATGGGGGCAGGTGGCTACATAAGTGCCGAGCCTAACTGAGATGCCGTTGAGGCCTCCATGCGCGAAAAAGGGATCACTCCAGCTACAGAGCACTTTCCCCATAGGGTAAGAAACTGGGTGCTTGGGCATGGGGCGCAGTATGACACGGAAACAGGGGAGTTAATAATTGATGAAAAGAAAGAAAATTCTAAACCCCAGAAAGCAATTGTTGAAGTAGTCAAAGAGGTTCGAGAGGGAAAGTTTATTCCCTACAGAGAGCACGACGAGCTGACAAAGGCCATCGGGAATCCTGAAAAAGGAGGACGAACACGAGGCTTAGGAGCTGACACGCCGTGGCATATTGGGTTTCCCGAGGACCGTGAAACTTATAGAAGCCGACTGAGAGCAAAGAAGAGGAATGAGAAGGAGGAATCAGACCGGTTGAGCAACCTAGAAAGAATTGTACAGCAACAGCAGAAGTGACTAGATCAAATGTGCGAGCAAGGGGAAACTCATCAGCTGCAGCAAGAGAGTCAAGGCGGCCCATCTCACCGGAGAAGCAGCGTGGCTTCCACGGAGCTCGGTGCTGATGAGGCACCGACGTTTACCTACCCCGTGGATTATATAACGGAGAAGACAAGTTGTGAGCTACATGTGCAAGTGAGGAACTTATCCCTGAAGGCGGCGGACGGCTATGCTTTAACTTGTGAATCTACAACACTGTGGTCGGGCAATGAGATTCCAGATGGCTATGCTCGTGTCGGCGTGGATCGAATTGAACCAGGATATGAATCACTGGAGCTTGACATCCCTGGAGCTGATGATGAGAGGACACTGGGAGACGTCGGGGGTGGTATCATTCTATGGCGCAAGAAATACATCGTGTTTCCAGGCTCGGTGCCAAGGCCACCATCGTCTCCTCCGAGTCGGCATGGATCTCCTCCAAGTCCACATGATGACGAGAGTGACAACCACCACAACACGAGTCCATCTCGATCTCCGCCGCCGCATCAGTCAACTCCTGAGCCGACTCCGCCCACTAAGGCTCAGGGCCAAAAAGGAATCACGCCGCTTCATCGATGGGTTACCGACGCGGAACCCGACAGGAGCCCCTCCCAAAGGTATCGCCGACTCCTCCCAAGAGAGCTTACGACATGACTGAAGAAGAAAACGCCGCGATCGTGGCTGCCAACGTGAAAAAACAGCTTGCACCGAAAAAGCCCGAGCCAAAGTCAGTATATACGGCAGAGCCAAAAAAATGGGCTAAGAACTTTCTTGAGCATCCATCGCAAATTGAGATAAATAGGCCAGATCACTATTTACGCTGCATGAGAAGAGCTAGATCCCACACGACGACAAGTACTAGTGCCAGCGGGAAAAGAGACGTTGCCCAGCTCGGAGAACAGGCAAAACAGTCGATCTCCCCGCTCAAGGTACCCACTGGTCAGGGCTCCGTGGCGAACATTGATTTATCCTACGCGGCGCAATTTGCTGCAGAAGCTAGTATTACACTTTCTCAACTGGAAAGCAATGATACCCCCAATAATTTAGATGTAGTATGTGTCAGCCCAGTAAGAACCAGGGTGTACTGGGCCAGGCCTCTATAACCCTCAACACTCGGCGAGTGAATCTCGCTAAGGACCAGGTCTGCAAGCCTGGGGAGCCCGCGGGGCAGAATCGCCTCGCGGAGGCCTGAGGAGGCAGCTAGGCCTGTGGAGCCTCTACTCCGCTGCCCCCTCTCCAAGGAAGCTTTCCCTGAGGGAAGTCAACGCAGAATCCTCCACAGGGCGTTCCCGCCCACGCGAGGGTTCCTTCACTGTAAAGCAAGCTCTGCGGAGCGCACATGGCTTCCGCAGCGGCCGCAGAGTGACCGCGCCTCTGCGCAGGGTGACGACGGAGCTACAGTCCCACTTTGGTGATAAAGGAGTCAACAAAGCAGGGGCAACGGCGCAGACCACCAAGCTTTCCTCTTTGGTGATAAGGGAGCAGGCCGGCGCTACGCGCCAAACGCGACGTCACCGTGGGGACTCCCCCGCTCCTCTGCGGCAGCAGCTGGCCGTCCTGGATGGACGGCGGCCTCTCTGCTGCGGCCTCAGCTTTTGTGCCCATGGACCGCGCTCATGGACGCCCAAGCAGCGGTGCACCGTGCTCCCGACCGTTGTCGCCATGTGGTAGCCCCTCCGCTGCACAAGGACAGGGAGGAGGCCCGGGGCGCCTATAAAAGGAGCTGGTGCACCACCCTAAGGGGAGGAACACATTTTACTCCTAGTCTAGCTACTTGCGCGCAAGGGAGAAGAAGACAGTAGTTTCCCTCCCCTTGTACGCGCCATTGCCATAACTGTGCCCTCGGCAAGCACGCTGTACTGTAACCTCTACAAGCAGCAATACAGACAGGCAGGACGTAGCGGTTTTACCTCCACAAGAGGGCCGTGAACCTGGGTACGCGCCGTGTCTCTCTCTGCCGTGATGTCCCTCCTCAGGCACGACGAGCAGCGTCGCCGCGCCGGATGAGGGTTGATTGACGTCGTGTTCAGCCCCTTACACGAACTCTCTTCGCGAGTGTGACTGCCCCTGTTTCGTGGGAGTCATTCTCCGACAATTGGCGCGCCAGGTAGGGGGCTGAGGCGCGCATTCAACCTCCATCGACCTCTGCGCCATGGCGGACACTCGCGCTGCTCGCGCCAACCGGCGCGCGTCAGGCAGAGCTGAGACCGAGCCCGTCGTCCACACCACCAGGCCACGCGGCCGTCCGCGCACCAACCGCGCTTCGGGGCGCACTACTGCGGAGCCACGCGTGGAGCACCCCGAGGATGAGGACGACCGCTACGACGAAGACGTCGACCACGAGCACAGCGAGGACGCTGAGTCCTCGCATCCATCTCGGCGCCAAAGCGCGTCCACGCTTGGACGCCCGGCGCCCAGCCCAAACACTGCGCTGCTCATGGCAGCAGAGCTCTTCCGCTACCGCCCCACCGCCGAGGCGCACGACAACTGGCTTGGCCGTCTCCAGCACCTCGTCGACATCGCGGCTGCGCCGCGCGCGGTTCCAGCACCTTCGCGCTCCCTGGTGCACCACAACTCCGGGCGCGCAGGCACCGCCGCGCATGGAGCACCTCCGCCTCCGCCTCCGCCAGGACCACCTCCGGCTGCGGCAAACAAAGCCGCCTCTCACGCGTCCTCGCCGCATGATTGTCAAATCGTGCAGCGGACGCCGCCGGACGCGCGGGTGGAGATGGAGCGCCAGCGGGACCTCCAGAAGCGCATCGTCGAGGAAATTGGCCAGGCCGGGCGCCAAAACCGCAGAGCTCTCCAGGGCGGCGTGGCCACGTACGCCACAGGCTGCACGGCCTTCACCCGCAACCTGCGCCGCGTCGTCTGGCCGCAGAAGTTCAGGCCAGACCTCCCCAAGGGCTACGATGGCACGAACAACCCCATCGAGTTCCTGCAGCTCTACACCACCTCCATCCAAGCTGCGGGAGGAGACGACAAGGTCATGGCGAACTGGTTCTCGCACGCCCTCAGGGACTCTGCCCTGTCGTGGCTCCTGAACCTCCCTGAGGACTCCATCGACTCCTGGGAGGACCTCTGCAAGCAGTTCGTCGCGAACTTCAAGGGCACGTACGAGCGCGCCCTCACCTACAACGACCTGCGCGCCGTACGCCAGAAGTCTGGCGAGACTCTCCGCAAGTACATCCAGCGCTTCAGCCAAGTCCGCAACAAAATCCCCAACATCCCTGACTCGCACGTCATTGCTGCCTTCAGAGAGGGCGTCACCAACCGCAGGATGCTTGAGAAGCTCGGCATCACGATACCCTCTCCTCTGTCGTGAAGCTCTTCGACATCGCAGACAAGTGTGCCAAGGCTGAAGAGGGTCTCCTCTTCACCAAGGTGGCCTCTGCAGACGACCCCCAGAGGGATCCAAGGCCCACAAGAAGCGTGACGAGACCAAGCGCAAGCCTACTGCTGTGCTGGCTGCTGAGCCCGGCGCTAAGCACGCTCGAGAGGACTCTGCAGAGGATGGCGAGAAGAAGATGGACAACCGTCCCTTCTGCATCTACCACAACAGGCGCGGCCACGCGACAGAGAACTGCTACGACCTCAAGCAGCTGAGCAAGAAGCGCGAGCAGGAAGAAGGCAGCGGTGGTCGCGGCAGAGGCCGTAACTACCGCAAGGGCGGACGCAAAGGTGGCTACCAGAAGCCTCAAGGGACTCAGGCCAACGCCGCTGAGAAGAACAACAACCTCCCTGACGAGGAGCCTGGGGGCTACCAGGCCCCTAGAGGCGCCATGGCGTGCATCCTCGGCGGGGCTCAGGCGCCCAAGTCCAACAATCAGTTCAAGCAGTTCGCCCGTGAGCTCAACGCAGCGCTGCCTGGGGTGGAGACATCGCGTCCCCTCAAGTGGTCTCAGTACACCATCGCCTTCGACGCCAAGGACCACCCCAAGTCGACCAAGACTGTAGGCACCCTCCCGCTGGTGTGCACCCCCACCATCAACAATATCGCCGTCGGCAAAACGCTCATTGATGGGGGTGCAGGCCTGAACGTCATCTCTGTCGAGACCTTTGAGACGCTTCAAGTGCCCTACGAGTGGCTTATGCCCTCCAGGCCCTTCACAGGGGTCACCAGCGGCTCAATCTCGCCTCTGGGGCAAGTGAGGCTTGCAGTCACCTTTGGCACGCAGCAAAACTATCGCACCGAGCTCATCGACTTCGACGTCGCGCACATTGGCCTGCCCTACAACGCCATCCTCGGCTACCCCGCCCTCGCGAAGTTCATGGCCGTCACGCATCACGCCTACAACATGGTCAAGATCCCTGGCAGCGGCGGCACCATCACCATCCATGGTCACGTACAGGACGCTACACGCGCTGTCGAGCTCGCCTACAAAGCCGCTGCCATGGCGTTCCCTGCTGACGAAGACCTGGAGCCCCTCGCGAGGCCCAAGAAGAAGAAGCAGCTGTTCTCTCAGGAGCAGGCCGCTACAAAGAAGGTGTCGCTGAGCACCAGCGATTCGGGGGCTGAGGGCTCGGGGGCTAGCGTCACCATAGGCGCTGGCTTGCCTCCCAAATAGGAAAGCGCGCTCGTCGCCTTCCTTCGGGCAAATTCTGACATGTTCGCATGGACTCCGTCAGAAATGTCCGGCGTACCAAGGGAGGTGATCGAGCACCACTTAGCTGTGTGTCCAACGCACGCCCCGTCAAGCAGAAGCACGGAAACAAGCCCCTGAGAAGCAAGCCTTCATCATCAAAGAAGTAGAAAAGCTAAAAGCAGCAGACATTATTCGAGAAGTTGCCCACCCCACCTGGGTCTCTAATGGCGTGGTTGTCCCAAAACCCAATGGGGGAGGCCGGCTCTGCATCGATTACACTGATGTAAATAAAGCCTGCCCCAAGGACCCATACCCCATGCCAAGGATTGATCAGATCGTGGACTCCACAGCCGGCTGTGATCTCCTCTGTTTTCTGGACGCCTTCTCAGGCTACCACCAGATCAAAATGGCTAAAGAGGACGAGGAGAAAACAGCGTTCCTCACCCCCTGTGGCGTGTATTGCTACACTTGCATGCCCTTCGGGTTGAAGAACGCCGGCGCCACCTTCCAGAGGCTCATGAGGATCGCCCTGGGGGCTCAGATGGGAAGAAATGCAGAGGCATATGTTGACGACATCGTAGTCAAGTCTCGCGAGGGAGACACTCTCTTGAAGGACCTCGAGGAGACCTTCGCCAGCCTGCGCAAGGTGAACATCAAGCTAAACCCCGCCAAGTGCGTCTTCGGGGTACCTTCAGGCAAACTCCTCGGGTTCCTCGTGTCCCATCGCGGCATAGAAGCAAACCCTGACAAGATCAAGGCCATAGAAGAAATGCAGCCACCTCGCCGCCTCAAGGACATGCAGCGCCTAGCTGGGTGCATGGCCAGCTTGGGCCGCTTCATCTCCAAGTTTGGCGAGAGGGCCCTGCCATTTTTCAAGATCATGAAGAAGTCCGGCACCTTCAAGTGGACTCCAGAGGCAGACAAGGCATTTGAGGACTTGAAGAAGTACTTGGCTAGCGCACCAGTTATGGTAGCCCCCAGGACGGGCGAGCATCTAAAGCTGTACCTTGCAGCCACTCCACAAACCGCAAGCGCCGTCCTGGTGGTCGAAAGAGAAGAGCCAGTCCTCCCCAAGAAAAGTGCTGCCACTCCAAGTCCAGAGCCTCCCGACAAGGAAAAAGTCCCTCCAGGCCCAGAGCCAGACCCACAGCCAGCTGTCGAGCCTACTACAGGCACCCCTGCTGAGACTCCTCCACAAGGAAACCTCGCCAAAGGGCCTGAGGAGTCCTCGAGGGAGCCAACGCCGCGTCACCCTCCACAACCCTTGTCGAGCATCCAGTCTACTATGTCAGTACTGTGCTAAGAGATGCTCGCGAGCGGTACCCTACGCAGCAGAAGCTCCTTCTCGCCCTGCTCATCGCCTCCAGAAAGCTGCGCCACTACTTCCAGGGCCACCCTGTCACGGTGGTCACATCATTCCCTCTGGAGCAAATCCTGCGCAACCCCAACGCCACTGATCGCGTAGCAGGGTGGAACATCGAGCTGCAGCCTTTCAACTTGCGTTTTGACACCACAAGGGTCATCAAAGGAAGAGCACTGGCAGATTTTGTCGCCGAATGGACAGACCCAACTCCTGAAGAGCCTCCTGAAGCAGAAACTACCGCCTGGAGATACAATGCCAAGCCACTGGACCATGCACTTCGATGGAGCTTTCTCCTGCCGCAACGGAGGCGCTGGCGTTGTCCTGACCTCACCTAAAGGCGACAAGCTCCACTATGCCATCCAGTTGTGTTTCACGATGGACAAGATCTCCAACAACATCGCTGAATATGAAGGCCTCCTCGCCGGGCTCAGAGCTGCCATTGCCCTCGGTGTCAAGCACCTACTCATCAAAGGCGACTCCCAGCTCCTGGTCAACTTCTCCAACAAGAGCTACACCCCTAAAGACAGCCATATGGCTGCCTACCTTGAAGAGGTCCGCAAGCTCGAGAAGCACTTCAGGGGCATGGAGCTCATGCACATCCCGCGCAAGGAGAACCAGGAAGCAGATGACATCGCCAAGCGCGCATCGCGAAGGGAGGCCCAGCCCGCAGGTGTCTTTGAAGAGAGGCTCTCCAAGGCGTCCATAAAGCAGCCGCTACAAGCACCAGCTACAAGCACAGACGAAGTACTCCCACCACCTCCCACAGGTGGCGCACCCAACTGTGGCCCATCCTCAGGGGAGCGTCTGATGCTAACCATGGTGCACCAAGAAACAGGCTGGGTTGACGAGCTCAAGGACTACTTGCTAAAAGGAGTCCTTCCCGAGGAAGACGCAGAGGCAGAACGAGTCGCTCGACAAGCGAAATCCTATTACATCCTTGAGGGAGACCTATACCGCAAGCGCCCAAATGGCATTGCCCTCAAGTGTGTGCCTCCTGAGGAAGGACGCATGCTCCTCAGGGACATACACAGTGGAGAGTGCGGCCACCATTCCTGCGCGCGCACCCTCGCTGGCAAGGTCTTCAGGAGCGGTTTCTACTGGCCTCAAGTGCTTCAAGATGCCGTCACCATCGTTCAGTCTTGCGATGCATGCCAGTTCCACGCCAAGCAAGTCCATCAGCCTGCACTGGGACTCCAGACCATCCCGCTCTCCTGGCCGTTCGCGGTCTGGGGGCTGGACATCTTGGGACCCTTCCCGAGATCGCAAGGGGGCTACCGCTTCCTCTTCGTGGCTGTTGACAAGTTCACCAAATGGGCAGAGGTTGAAGCGGTGCGCACCATCCCAGCCAGGGCAGCCGTGAAGTTCATCAGAGGCCTGGTCTGCCGCTTTGGTGTGCCAAACCGCATCATCACCGACAATGGCTCACAGTTCACCAGCGGCATCTTCAGGGCTTACTGCGAGAGCCTCGGCACCAAGCTCTGTTTCGCCTCGGTAGCTCACCCACAGAGCAATGGTCAAGCCGAGCGAGCAAATGCTGAGGTCCTCAAGGGCCTCAAGACGAGAAGTTTCAACCGCCTCAAGGGCTATGGCAAGGGCTGGATCGATGAGCTCCCCTCCGTGCTCTGGTCCATCCGCACGAACCCTACAAAGCCCACTGGTGAGACGCCATTCGCCCTGGTGTATGGAGCCGAAGCAGTCCTCCCCACAGAGATCAAGCACGGGTCCGCAAGGGTCCTTGCCTTCAATGAGGACAATCAAGAAGACCTCCACAACGACGACCTGCTGTTCCTCGACGGGTTGCGCCGCCGAGCCGCCCTCAGAGCGGCAAAGTACCAGCAAGACCTGCGACGCTACCACAGCCGCCACATACGTCCGCGCACTCTCGAGACAGGCGACCTTGTCCTCAGGAGGATCCTCTCCAGGGAAGGTCTCCACAAGCTCTCGCCCATGTGGGAAGGCCCCTACAGGGTCGCGCATGTCGCCAGACCTGGCGGTGCGCCTCGAGACGGAGGACGGCATCCCGGTCAAGAACCCTTGGAACATCGCGCATCTACGCAAGTTCTACCCGTGATCTCTATCACACCAGGCATTTTTTGTCTCTAGAGGAAAGCGCACAGCTTCACCTCCAAGCTTCACAAAAGCTTCTCTCTCTGAGGGCCAGTCCCTCTGAGCTCTTCCTGTAACGTGCCGCCGCAGGCCGTGAAGAGTCTCAGCCACTGAATGTGGTCCCCATGCCTCGACATGGAAACTTTATCTTGGCAAGCCCAAGTGTAACGAACCAATTCGTTTCCTAGTGAAACATTGCGCTGCGGCGCCGCTATGTAATATTTTGGGGGTGAGTTTTAGTTCTCATTACTCTGTGTTTTCATTCGCGCTCATATCTTTCCCCTTGCGCACCTCGCGAGCGGGGGCTGAGTACGGTGACTGTGCCTCGGGAGCATCCCAGCAGCACCGCAAAATCCAAAAGGATCCGAGCTCTAACACGTGAGCACGCTCTCACGCCTGTTACCTCACCAAAGAGCTCTGGCCCAGGGGCTTGCTCCCAAACCTGCCACCTCACCTAAGGACCTTTGGTACTTACTCTCCTCGCGAGGCACCCATGAGGAAACCTATAAGCGCGCATGAGTTTCTCTACCATGTTTTGCTTTGGTTCCGCCTCTAACCTACACAGGGAACAAGAGTCCCCCCAAGGCTCGTGGAGTCACGCTCCAGACCCAAAGAGGGAAGCACACCTTCAGGGAAATCAACGCCCTCCACGAGGCAGAACCTCGCTAAGCTAAGTCCTGCGCTTACACCTCAGGCGTTGTGTTTTTCCTCTCACGAGCAACTTCCGTCCCTCGGGCGGGTATTTTCTCCTTCGCATTTCATGGACTGCTTGAGCGTCAAAGGGGAGCCCTCGAGCATCGCGACTCGAGAGCTCTTACCTCTCTAAGCCTTAAACACCCCCCGGCCTTGCTGAGTCATTGCTCTGGCATACCGTAGTGGCGGAGTCATAGCGCTAAGAGACGGGTCCTGACGACGTAAAGCGAAAAAGGCATGGAATAGGGATAAAATGCCCGTCGAGGGGCACACACATTGCAGCACAATAAAGTGTTTTACAGACCATCACAAATGAAACAAAGTCTTTAAACAAAGATAACTTGCGCCTCAGGCGCGACTTGTGGCAGGAGCAGCTTAAGCAGAAGTCTTGGCGGCCTCATCCTCCTCAGCGTCATCTTCCTCCGCGCCTTCCTCCTCGACGTCTTCCTCCTCGCCAGAGGCCGGCTCTTCAGCGACCCTCTTGAAGCGGTTGACATAGTCGTTGATCTCCTCCCGCAGCGAGTTGAAGAGGCGCGTCTCGATCTGAGCATCCCCATGGGCTCGGTCACGGACTCGAAGTCGAAGCATGGATATAGGCGCTTGAGGTTGACGAAGACGCGCTCGACCGCCACCAGCAGGAGCTTGCGGCACTCCTCGTCGACAACATCGTCGAGTTCCGCCACAGGGCCCTCAAGGACGGAGAAGAGCTGGTCGAAGTAGGTCAGATACGTGGCGACGTCGGCGTTCCCGTGGACGGGGACGGCAGGAGCATCCACCCCCAGCTTCGCAGCAAGAGCGTTCCCGCGCGTCACCAAAGATCGGAACATACGCTCCCGCTGCTGCGTCAAGACCCGTGCCGCCACCGCGCTCTGCTCAGCCTCCTCGACCCTCTCCACAACAGGGGCCACCTGCGCATTCACTCCTGCATGTCTGCCATCAGGGCTGTGAGGTCCTGCTCCGAGCGCTCGAGGGCCTGTTCCGTGCGGAGATTAGCGTCCTTGGCGCGCTTCAGCGAGGATTTCAAGTTGGCGTTCCACTCCTCCAGCTGGCGAATGCGCTTGCCGAGCTCTCTGCGCTTTTTCTGGAAGCCGTCCTCCTGCTTCTTGAACTTCCCAGCTACTCCCGGGAGACGGCCTGTGTGACAGCAGTGCGGTACTCTTTTGCTTGGTGAGGGCCTCCGCCTCCGCCTCCTTTTTCTTCTCGGCAAGCTTTGGTTGGCCTTCTCCACAAGCTCCCGGTGCCGCTCCACCTCCTTGTCGTGCTTGCCCATGGCCTCAGCCAAGCTGCTCTCGCGGGACTCCAAGGCCTCACGTTCTGTTCATGTCTGTTTCCGCCTGCTCCAGTTTCTCCTCACGCTTGAGCACCTCAGCTTCGCGTGTCGTCATGGCCTGCTCGCGAGCCTCCAGCGACAGACGATGCTGCTCCAGAGACTTCCTCACCACCTCAGCTTCAGCAATTATCTTCTCCTCGCGGCTGGCCAGCTCCTTGCGCTGGTCGGCGAGGGAGGTCTCGATAGCCGCTCGGTCGGGCTGCAGCCTGGCGCTCCGCCACAGCCGCCTCCCGATCCTCTGCAGCCGCCTTGCGTTCCGCCTGGACCGGCGCCAAGGCCCTTGCGCCTCGCGCTCCGCGTTCTCGCGGATCTCCTGGGCCTGCCGCGTCGCCTCGTCGCGCTGCGCCTGAAGGCTTGGTCGTCAGGGCCACTCCGCCGCCTGACTTCGAAGAAGCGGGCCCAGTCAGCAGCAAGGGCGTCGTACCTCCTGCCAAGCTCCGCCTCCTCAAGGGCAAGTTGGGTTCTAGCCCGTCTAGGGTGCCCCTCACCAAACGGAGGGCAGCTTGGCGGCACGCGCTGCTCCGGCTCCGGTCGCTCAAGACCAAGGCCCAAGAGCCCTCACGTGGCGCAGCGTCCTCCACCCCAGCGCCAGCCTCTGGTGCTGAAAGCACAGTGCTTGGACCAGGGTCAACACGGGGCCCAGGAGCGGGCCCCCACCGTCTTGTGCGTCGTTGTTCTCCACGACCACCTCCTCGTGGGCCTCGGGGGCTGGCGAGGGAGGCCTAGCCACCAGTGGCTCAACCGCAGCCTCGCCTGCTGCGGCCTCAGAAGAAGTGGCCTCCCCCTCAGGCTCGGAATTTGGAGGGGGCGGCGGAGGAGTTCCCTCCTCCATCTCGCGTCGGCGCCTCCCGGCGCCTGTGTGCTGGTCCCCGCCGTCTCCACGGCGGGTGTCTCTGGGGGCTCCAGTGGAGCATCAGGGCGCGGCGGCGACGGAGCCTTCACCACCTCCTCAATCTGACTCTCGGCAGGAGGTGGCGAGGCAGTTGCTTCTTCAAGGGGCGTCTCCCCCACAGGCCTCATGGCCTCGTCAACAGCCGGCCCGTGGTGACTGTCACCACGGGCTCCTCAGTCTCTTCTCCAAGGGGCGCCGTAGGCCCCTCAACAACGGGCGTAGCGCGCGCCGCACGTCCGCAGCCTTGCGGAGTCGGCGGCGCTTCGCATGAACCAGACCCCTGATAATCAAGACAGTGAGATCCTCGAGAAAGGCAAGAACTCTCGATAAGCAAGAACAGTCAAGAAGAAACAGTACTCACCCAGATGGCTTGGCGCGGGTGTCCACCCACACCTTGTTGGCAGAGCGCCACAGGCCTGATGAGGCTCCAGCGCTGGGCTCCTCAGGGGCCGCCTCAGCTTTCCTCTTAAGAGGAGTGCTCTCCAGGCTTCTGGCGGCCCTGTCGTGGATGGCCTTGGTGCGGGGCTCGCGCCGCTTTGCCGCGGCCTCCGGGCCGCTATCGTCTCCGTCTTCGTCTTCTTCTTCTGTGGCCCGTCGTGACGGGGCCACCACAAAATCCTCGTCCACATCGGACGATATCTCCAGGATCTCCTCCTCAGGGGCCGCCTGCTTTGAAGAGCTCGCCTCCCCTGACGAGGGGTTGACTCCTCCGTGGCGGCGTCAGCTTCGGCGTCTGAAGCAGCAGAGGACTCGCCAAACAAGTCTTCCTCCACCACAGGCGCCGCAGCCCCCTTCGCCTCTTCTCCCTCCAAGCCCTCTGGCGTGAACGTCGGCATCATCTCCAGAACTGCGAGGCGCTTCTTTGGAGTGAGCTGGTGGAGGGGCCTCAGGTGCTCAGTGCCCGGAACAGGGATCTCCGGGGCGATGAAGAGCGTGCCTAAGATGGAGGCGACGTCGTCTGGCGCGTGGGGCTGAGGTGCAAGCGCATTGGATCTGCCGGGCCGGAGTACATCCACACCGGCTTCGTGTGCGCCTGGAGGGGGCGATGCGCCGCCTCACGAAGTCCTCAGCGACCATCTGCCCCGTGAGGCCAGCCTCGCGGACGAGCTTCATGCGCGAGAGACCAAGTGGGCAATCTTCTGGTGCTGGAACTTCTCGCTGGACCAATTTGAGTTCTTCAGCGGCGGCGCCTCAGGCTCATCGAAGAAGGCATTCCGCTCCTTGGCGTCGACGAGAACCCACTTCTGGCGGAAGTCCTCCACCTTCTTCGTCACCCTCGTAACGGCCTTGTCGCCATCCCACGACATGGGGATGTAGACGGCGCCCATCCCGTCTGCGATGCGGAAGGACACGCACCCAGACCGCTCGCCGGCGCCGTGTTGCGGAGCGCGTAGAAGCTCCGGAAGAAGGCCACGGAAGGCATCACTCCCAGATACGCCTCGCAGAGATAGGCGAAGATGGCGAGAATCAGGATGGAGTTCGGGTGGAGGTGCAGGAGCTGGATCTGATAGAAAGAGCACCTCCGCAAGGAAGGGAGAGAACGGCGGCACCAAGCCGGCGAACAGCGTGTGGACGAAAATGGGATACCACCCCGCCGCCAGCTTGCCGAAGCGCGCCGCCTTGACGCCGCTGGCGCCATGCTCATTATTCCTCCCGGCGACGAGGACCTTCAGCCTATCCAGCGCCTCCGCTGTGGAGACGCGAGTGCCGATGAGAGCCGGCGCAAGCTCCTCCTCCCGCTGCGCTTCAGCGGAGGCCTCCACCATCACCGCCTTGCCCTTCTTGGGGCCCATGGCTCGCGAAGGAAGGGCGGCGGAAAAGCTCGGAGAAGAACGGAAATCGCCGGAGCAGTGGAGCACCGGAGGTGTATGCAAGAAGGAAAGGGCGTAAATGCAGCGTAACTGCTGCCCAACAGCCGCGGCAGCCTTTATATCACCTCAGGCGGTTTCCGAGGCGTCGTGGGTCCCGCCACGACGCCCACCTCCTCCGGAGAAGCCGAGACGCACCAACCGCTCGCCACGTGTCTCGGGCCGGCCGGACACTTTGGGCCCATGACGCTTCGCCTGCGCCCCCTGGACCGCGTCGTGCCCGTCATGGGCCCGGGGGCTACTGTCAGCCCAGTAAGAACCAGGGTGTACTGGGCCAGGCCTCTATAACCCTCAACACTCGGCGAGTGAATCTCGCTAAGGACCAGGTCTGCAAGCCTGGGAGCCCGCGGGGCAGAATCGCCTCGCGGAGGCCTGAGGAGGCAGCTAAGGCCTGTGGAGCCTCTACTCCGCTGCCCCCCTCCAAGGAAGCTTTCCCTGAGGGAAGTCAACGCAGAATCCTCCACAGGGCGTTCCCGCCCACGCGAGGGTTCCTTCACTGTAAAGCAAGCTCTGCGGAGCGCACATGGCTTCCGCAGCGGCCGCAGAGTGACCGCGCCTCTGCGCAGGGTGACGACGGAGCTACAGTCCCACTTTGGTGATAAAGGAGTCAACAAAGCGGGGCAACGGCGCAGACCACCATGCTTTCCTCTTTGGTGATAAGGGAGCAGGCCGGCGCTACGCGCCAAACGCGACGTCACCGTGGGGACTCCCCCCGCTCCTCTGCGGCAGCAGCTGGCCGTCCTGGATGGACGGCGGCCTCTCTGCTGCGGCCTCAGCTTTTGTGCCCATGGACCGCGCTCATGGACGCCCAAGCAGCGGTGCACCGTGCTCCCGACCGTTGTCGCCATGTGGTAGCCCCTCCGCTGCACAAGGACAGGGAGGAGGCCCGGGGCGCTTAAAAAGGAGCTGGTGCACCACCCTAAGGGGATCGAACACATTTTACTCCTAGTCTAGCTACTTGCGCGCAAGGGAGAAGAAGACAGTAGTTTCCCTCCCTTGTACACGCCATTGCCATAGCTGTGCCCTCGGCAAGCACGCTGTACTGTAACCTCTACAAGCAGCAATACAGACAGGCAGGACGTAGCGGTTTTACCTCCACAAGAGGGCCGTGAACCTGGGTACGCGCCGTGTCTCTCTCTGCTGTGATGTCCCTCCTCAGGCACGACGAGCAGCGTCGCCGCGCCGGATGAGGGTTGATTGACGTCGTGTTCAGCCCCTTACACGAACTCTCTTCGCGAGTGTGACTGCCCCTGTTTCGTGGGAGTCATTCTCCGACA